>OU612045.1:37626689-37980379 GCA_914767935.1 Coremacera marginata | reverse complement strand
CGAAGATGATAATGCCCACAGAGTTACTGTCAATCAGGAGCGTTATCGCGATATGATAAACAATTTTTTCATGCCAATCGTTCGTCGAAAGCGTATCAGGCACTACTGGTTTCAACAAGACGGCGCGCCACCACACACAAGCCGCACTACAATCGATTTTTTGAAGCAATTGTTCCCTGGCCGTTTGATGTCAAAAAATGGTTTGATGTCAAAACGCCTCCAGACTTCTTTTTGTAGGGTTATTTGAAATCAAAGGTTTACGTCAACAAACCAAAGCCTCTAGAAGAGCTGAAAACCAACATCCGTCAAGAAATAACCGCCATTCCCATCGAAATGTTGAAGAAAACCATCGAAAATTCTGCAAAACGGGCACAATATGTCGTAGAGGCCAATGGCGACCATTTACGAGATATCATATTCAAGAAATGATGTAAGCAAATCTACTTGAACCCAATTAAATGATATTCATGACGAACAGACAAAAAATTGTGGTTTCTTTGATTTATTTAAAAATAAAATGGGCGCTTCGAATATTGACAATCCTGTACTTCAGGGATCCGAGGATTTTTAAAAGCCGAAAGTTTGAAATAAAAATTGAAAAAACAAATTTATGTTATTTTTCCAGTTTTTCGATCCCGAATTAATTGTGGGATTTTAGGATTCAAATTTTCAATTCCAATATTCTCTATCATATACGTGTGGCGGGTTATAAACACAATTAAAGAAAATTTAAGAGACGTTGATGTCGTTTGTTAAAAATAAATTGTTAAAAATAAATTGCAAAATAAAATTTATGATGAAGCCGAGTTGATAAAAAAAATTTAAGTTTTTAATGTTTCTATGTAATGCAAATGGACAAAATGCAACTACATAAGATGAATTTTTTTTTTCTATTCTTGAAGAAAATGTTGCTGAACTCGATGGTGTTAGTCAAGATTATGCATAAGAAAAATTTCTGCAATTCACACATATATAAATTTACAAACATATGTTTCTATACTTTACGCAACCTAGTACAAGCCATAAAGCGGGAAGGCTCTCGAAGTCTTTTGAAGAGTCATCGCGTATATCAAAAAATCGCCAGATAAACAATATTGTTGAAAATTATTATATTGAAGACCTAGAATATGCTATTGAAAAATTGGAAAGGAGATGTCATTCTGAAACGATGAATATAAAATAACATGTTTTTTTCTTCTCAAGCCTTGGCACTCTATATGATGCTGGATCTTTCGCACAGAATATATAATATTATGAGACGAAAAATCAACGATTTGTATGAAGACGCTTTACCATCCTTATATACACTTCATACTGAAAAATGAAACAAGTTTCCGCCGCTAACAGTAATTGAAATTTCTGCAGAAGCAAATTTTTAAATCATTAATGTGTTAGACTGTGCAAGGGATTTTGGAATTCTGAGAAATGGATGATGCAGTTTCAAATATTTTATTGATTTCCAAATGGGGAAATGAAACGGATGATTCGGGCATAGTCGTTATAAGCAGAAACATCCTAACGATGAAGTTGCAGATGAATTTATGTTTGCAATAGCATTTGTCCCGTTAAAGTAATTCGTTGTCAATGAAAACTGTAAAATGCAAAATCATATTTTAATCTATATTTTTGCAGAATAATTGATTTAGCTACAAAGCATCCACATTGAATAAATTAAAAAAGCTCCTCATTGCAGTTTTGCAGTCCCATTACATTTATTTTTGCAAAGTAGAGTAAAGATTCAGTTTTCAATTAGTACAACGCAATGTTAGCTAAAATTGAAAACTTAGAATGTGATGTTTATGAATGGAATAGTAAAAACTTGCAAATTTTGTATGAAATGCATTGCACTATGATATATGGGGCTGTAGCAAGCTTTTTAGCGCATACGAAAGCAACAAGCAAGTGCTTCATTTGTGAAGCAACTCCCATGGATAAAATATTTTGAATGCTTATTGCATATAGTCTACCGTCTTTCTTTCAAAACTTGGCAAGAACAAATAGAAATTTAAGCTGTTTTTTTTTTTGAAAATAAAAGAAAACTGCAAAATATTAATATTATTGGTAGCGAATCATTAATATATGAGGAGTGTTCGATTGTCACATACAAGAAAAGAATGAAGAATTCATACAAACATGCAAAAGGTCATTCAATAAGTTCGTAGGATATGTAAGAAAAAAAGAAAATTTTGATAAAACTCGATTATATTATTCAACATAGTTGCCTTCGAGAGCGATACAACGAGTATAGCGATTTTCCAACTTTTCGATACCATTTTTATAGTACGATTTCTCTTTCTCGTCAAAATAGGCCTCAGTTTCTGCGATTACTTCATCATTGGACTTGAATTTCTTTCCAGCAAGCATTCTCTTGAGATTTGGAAACAGGAAAAAGTCGCTGGGGGCTAAATCTGGAGAATACGGTGAGTGGGTAAGCAATTCGAAGCCCAATTCATTCAATTTTGCTATTGTTTTCGTCGATTTGTGACACGGTGCATTGTCTTGTTGAATCAACACTTTTTTCTTTTGCAAATGTGGCCATTTCTTGGCGATTTCAGCCTTCAATTTGATCCAAAAGTGCACAGTAATAGTCGCTGTTGATGGTGGTGGCTTTTTGGAGATAGTCGATGAATATTATTCCTTTAGCATCCCAAAATACAGACGCCATCACCTTACAAGCCGACTGTTGCGTCTTTGCTCGCTTTGGATTCGGTTCGTCGACTGCTGTCTATTCAGCTGACTGTCTTTTGTATTCTGGTGTTTAATAGTGAAGCCATGTTTCATCCATTGTCACACATCGACGATAGCATTCGATTTTGCTGCGGTTTAACAGCGCCAATCACTCCTCTGAAGCGTCCATTCGTTGTTGTGTTTGGTCGAGTGTGAGCTCACGCGGCACCCACTTTGCACAGAGCTTTCGCATACCCAAATGTTCGTGTAAAATGGTTAAAACGCTACCATCTGATATCTTTACAATGTCGTGCACCTTCAATTTGCGATCGTTCATAGCCAATTTGTGGATTTTTTTGATGTTTTGTGGAATAACAGTCCGATTTGGGCGTCCACTGCACTCTGAATCATTTGTGCTGGTACGACCACGCTTAAATTCAGCAATCCACTTTTCTACCTTTTGTCTCAATGAAACAGAGTCTGGATAATGTTTATCAAGCCACTGTTTGGTTGCCACTGTATTTTTTTTTCATCAAAAAGCAATGCTTTATCAAAACTCGAAATTCACTTTTTTCCATTTTTTTTTTTTGCAATAACAATAGTTGCCCACAAAATGTTATAACTGACGAATCAATTGTCAGATTGTTGTCGAATTTTTAAACGTATCGTTTGAAGGTTGGTACTAAATAAAAATCATATGGAAAAATATCTAGTAACGCCATCTATGTGTCATCCTGTGGACTTTTTGAACGTACTGTTAAATAAACAATTAAATTTAATTGAAGTTTTTGGGGCGAGCTATATGACGATAGCTTAGCCATAGATTATAAGAGAACCATTTCAAGTTTTGATAAGAAAAAACTTTTATGTGGGTACTCCAAAGTAAAAGGGGCGGGGTTTGCCAATTACTTTTAAATTTTTTTCTTAAATCCCTCTTTAGAGGAGAATCCTTGGAAAAAGAAGGCTTAAGCCCCCATATTTTTTTGAAGCATTTCAGTTGTCAGTGGTGATCTGCACACCAAACTTGGTGAAGCAAGCTCAACTGCAAATAATTGTTGGCGCAACTCGGGGTTGGATCCATTGTGCGATGGGCAAAGGCTAAAAATTAATTTTAATATTTGGCCAGTATTTATTTTAATACAGTATTCGTGTGGTCATATATGTATGTGAGCCCATGTGTGTCTTATTCCAATTCTTCCAAAATTTCTTACCGTGTAGTGTCTGACCATTTCAATGAAGAAGTCGAATTATATATGAGTGGTATCGTTATATCTTTCATAAGATAATTTTTCTCAAATCAGGAAATTCAGTTCTAGAGTCTGGTGTAGCTTCAGGTGAGAACGATCTCGCAAAATTATGCAAAATTATTCACAAAATAATATTTTAAAAATAGTAATCGCTTTTAAATAGCATTTCAAATATTTCGATGCATATTTTAAAATATGATGAAGATTACATTTATATAAAAAATCGAACAAAAATAAACCGTTGGTAGCAGCAGAACAACAAGATTATAACTCTAAAAACGTATTTAGTAAGAAATTCTTTATATTGTAAAAAACCAAAAAAAAAAAAAAAAACAAAGACAGAGATTAAAATGCAATAAATAAAACATTAAACATAAAACATTTACATAAGAAATACTCACAGATACGTAAACCAACACACGTTATGAAAAATATTTGTGATTTCAAAGATATTTAAAACGAAGAAACTTCGTTAAAACAGCAAAATTTTGTTGAAGTTATAATTAATGAGACCCACAATCAAGGCGTATAACAGAACACAATTTGTTTCTCAACAATTTTTTTTTTTATTTTTTCTTTCCAGATTTTCCGATTTTAACAATTGCACATAACTTAGTTACGATGTCAATGAGGACGTAACGTTACGCAATGACGTAAATAAAGCAGATATATTTTTTTTTTTTTTGAATATAATATTACGCAATTATAACTTTTCTAGCAATTTTGGTCTCAATTAATAAACAAATTTAACACCTTTAACTGACGGTAAAATATGAGAACGTAACTTAATAACAATGACGTAGCACGTAAGCAAAGACAATTTCAAATAGGCAACAATTACGTCGAAAGCATATAGAGCATATTTTTTTTTTTTTTTTGCACGAATAGGACAAAGAAAACTTCACCAAATCAACCAAATAAATAAAACGTTATCAAGACAACAGACGCTGACAAACTGAAAATTCAAAATCAAATCGAACTAGGAATTGAATCGTACAGGGATTCGAATTCGTGAGGCGGTTCTGCTGTCGATGCTACAGATGAGTTCAATAATTATTGTTATTTTCGGGGGATTGACGAACTGACTGACTGATTGTGTGATGAAATTACGCTCTATGGCTGATAAAATGACAACAGCGACAATAAAAACAGCAATCATTACAACACCAGAGAGCGGGGCGTTACAGTACTTAAAAGATGAGACAAAGTAAATGGATGCATTGCTAGTTCATAGAGCCTAGTCTGCTTATTTTGTATAACAATAGCAACAACAAAACTGAACACTCTTATCAGCTGCGCCAGCAACGATAAGAATTGACAACGATTAACAACAAATGGACAACTAAAACAAGTGCTACGAGTGCTCAGTACGCGATCCAATGCTCGCCATTCGCCATTGATAGCCTATTAAATGCTAGGCGATTTTGCAGCTGATCAATGTTCGCTTATCTCAATTTGATGCGCTAAATTTGCTCTCTTCAAAACTATGGGGATTTTAAAAAAACAAGTATTTTTATCAATTTGAGCACAATAACAAAACGAGCGAGTTATAATCAATATTGAGCAATTTCATGTCAGATTTATGAGGAGTCTAAAATATTGATCAAATGATTTGTTTTAATTTTCTGCTACTCTCAATGAATCTTTCACCTAATTGCGCGAATTTAGTTAGTGTAAGTAGACGTCAAATCAGCTGATCACAGCTCAAACAATAACGATATGCTTCATAGAGAAGCGTTCAAACTATGAACAGATTGTACTCCGAAAAAGTGGAGAGTGCCTGTAGCAGGCCCGTAGCCAGGCTTTTTCTTGGGGGGGGGAAGGGGGAGGGGAAGTTAAGAGTTACATACTAATACAAAGCACTACAGAAAATTTGACCCTATTTTCAGGAAAAAACTCATTTATATATTAGAAATGACCTATAATTTTACTTATGATGCACTTTCAAAAGAAAACTTTATTTAGAGTTAAAAAAAATATTTTAAAAGTCTTAAAGAATAACTCACCATAAATCGTTCAAGCAATCATTTGTGTTTTTGCCAAAACATCTTATACTGCTATTTTGTGCTATATTAAAAAAAATTCATATTTTTCATAGGCAACTACTGGGTACCAAATCATCCCACTGAACCATAAGCGAAGGTTTTGAGTAAGGTGAGAGTTTTGCGAACGTTTTTGGTTAGAATTTTTTTTTTTTCTATTTTATTTTGTCGCTTAAAACTGCTTGCTATAAAAGATTAAATTCGTGAAAGCTTTTCCCATAAAGAAAAATTGTACATATTTTGCGAAATTCATTAAAAACTTATTTTGAGTCGAAAATGAATCATTTTTGTATCATTTCAGTAGGTAAGACTTCCTAGCAAATGAACAATTTTTTCTTCATAAATGAGTTCGGAAATGAATCATTTATGTTTCTTTTTTGCATTCTGAAATGAGTTCAGAAAAGAATAATTTTTTTATCATATCAGTAGGAAACAGTTTCTCATAAACGAACCATTTTTTGTTCATAAATGAGTTCACAAATGAATCATAAATGTTACTTTTTATATTCTAAAATCAGTTAAATAAAGGAACTTAAAATGAAAATGTTAACCTTCGTACAAATATCATATGAACTTTTTTACCAGTGCGAGATGGATGTACTGCTACACGTATGAAAATTTTCAACATTTCAACATTTCTATCAAAAATTAAAATCAGGCCCAAATAGAATGAAAACCACGAAAACATTCCATGCAAAAATGTAATCAAATAAATTCCCCAATTAATAACTTAACTATTTTGATATTTCATATATAATTTGGAAGTTTGTCAAATTGGAAAACAAGCACGCCTTTCCCCTTTGAAACATGAAAAACACAATGCGGGAATTCCAGCATTAATCTTTTCTTCTTTAACAAAATATCGATATGTAATAACAAATAATATTATGCAATAATAAAATTTGTAATTCAAAAAGTTTTTCAACTCATTACTGAACAAAAAAAGGTTTGTTTTTGAGAGGCAATTCAGTCCAAAGATTGAGACAAAAAGGGCTCATTTTCGAGTGCCGAAAAATAACTTTTTATGGTTCTTTTTTTAACTCATTTGTGAACAAAATAAGATTCGTTTTTGAGAGGCATTTTAGTCCGACGAATGATACAAAAAAGATTCATTTATGAGTGCCGAAAATGAACGTTTCGCTGTGTTCAACTACTTACTTTGAATTACAGGTGTGGATACAAACTTCATTTTCTCTAAAAAAGTTTTACTATCTGCTTATCATGCTTATTTCCAATAGATGTGAAAAAACTCGAAAAGTTTTGTTTTAAACCAGCTAAAATGTTTATGGAAATATATCCACGGTTGCCAATGACTCCGAACGCTCATAAGGTTTTCATACACCCAAAACTAGTAATTGGAAACACTGTTCTTGTCGTAGGTTGCTTTGGAGAAGATGCTGCAAAATCGCGTAAAGCTGATAGATCACACCATGCTTGAAAAAAAAAACATTAAAATTCAAAACATTACTGCTGTTTTAATAGCATGTTTTTAATAGCAATGTTTTTATCTCCATCCCTTTCAATTCAAGACCAAAAATTTATTGTATAAGGCGCAGGTGGTTCATGGATCTACAGTGGTGGCCATATAATTAGAAACGATGTCTTATTGGAAATAAAACTGATGTGGAACATCTTTTAAGACCTAGACTGTAAATTATAAGTACCGTTATTCAACGAGTAGACAATCAACAATGTTGTCGATGCAAAACACGTGGAGTTCAAAGTTTGCTTAGTGAAAAAAAATAAGATAATTTTACAAGTAGTTGCTTTTGGCTGGCCATGTAATAAGGTACGTGCAGTTGTTGTTTTAATTTCTGAACTTATCTTATTATTAGTGACAAAGTGAGTGTAATTTGAAAATCAGTAAATTAAATGCTAATAATTTTGATATATTGTAGCTTCTAAAATGGGCAAGAACAAGTCATGTATTCCAAAAATGAGGGAGTTGATTGTGCAGTGTTATCAGAATGAAAAGCTGTCAATGTCGGCAATTGCACAAAAGTTTGCGTGCTCCAAAAAAATGGTATTTGGTGCAATTCACTTGTACAATAAGACAAAGGAGTTTGAAAACCCAGCCAGGAAGCCTAGGGAACGAAAGACCACTCCAGCAGAAGATAGAAGTATTTGTAGGGTCAGTAAGAGGAATCCATTCTTGTCTTCGCGGGAAATAAAGGCTGCAATTGGACAGCAAATAAACGCAGAAATATCCACACGGACAATAAGAAGGCGCTTACAAGAATCGGGACTTCGTGGGTGCATTGTACAAAAAAAACCGCACGTGTCAAAAAAAAATATTAAAAAGCGGTTGATGTTTGCAAGGGAAATGCTTAAAAAAGATCCACGTTACTGGAATAGAGTTCTCTGGAGTGATGAATCCAAGTTTAACTTGTTTCAATCTGACGGAAAAACGTATGTGAGACGTCTTCCAAACAAAGCCTTAGACCCCAGGTACACTGTGAAAACGGTGAAGCACGGAGGCGGGTCTATTATGGTCTGGGGTGCTTTTTCTTAGCGTGGTGTGGGTCTAATTGTTCGAATTCAGGGAATAATGGATCAACATCAATATAAAAGCATTTTGGAAAATGTAATGGAACCATATTCCTTTGAAAATATGCCCGTCCATTACATTTTCCAGCATGACAATGACCCAAAGCACACTTCAAGTGAAGTTAGTGAAGTGTTGGCTTTCGGATCAAAATATTGATGTTCTGGACTGGCCAGCTCAAAGTCCTGATCTCAACCCAATTGAGAACTTATGGGCAATTGTAAAAAGAGATCTCAAGGACAGAAATCCACGAAATAATTATGAATTGTTTCAGTTGGTGCAGCAAAGCTGGGATAATATATCGCTCCAAATATGCCAACGTTTAATACAAAGTTTACCGAAAAGACTGGTGAATGTTGTCAAAAATAAGGGTTATCGAACAAAATATTAAAGGATATGTCTATTTTGTTTAACTTTGCGAAGATATTTTTCGGTTGTATGTAAATATTTTTTGTTGTTTCTAATTATGTGACCAACTTGAAATTGCTATTTTTTTGTGTTTAGTTAATTTTCTTAAAATTGTTATTCATGCTGAATTTTTTTTATTTTCAACTCAATGCTGATATGTGTCTTTACTATTTTAAGTTCATAGTTTGAATATGGTGAACTAAGTTTGTAAAATATAATACCAAATACATATGCTGAAAAGCCGTTTCTAATTATAAGGCCACCACTGTATATATAGATTTAATTGATAATCGTACAGGACACTGAATTTTCATTGGCTTTTTATATCTTTTTGGACCGGTACAGATCTGCAACGAATGTGTAGAAAAGCTAAATGTAGAAACCCTAATTATACATTCGCATATAAGAAACCTAAATGCGGCGTCTAGAACTACACATTCTAAACGTACCTACAGAGACGATGCTACATACGTGTAGCTTTTCCTGATTTTGTATTCTCTGAGTAGGTTTATGAAAAAACATGTTGCCACACACTCTTTTACCGCCCACAGATCAATAAAAATGCTATATATGTATATAAGACTGTTTTGATCCTATAAGACTAAAATTTGGTAATTTAGTTCATTACTGTCGGTAACTTTACAAAAAACGAGTTGCCTCACTATTTTAACGTTCACTGTTCAGGGGCACTGTTCCGGGTATAAGCCGGGGCCGTGTATAAGCTAGTTATTATATAAAACTAGCGGCTTCGTCACGGACGTTTTCTCTTAGCAATTAAGTTTTTTGAGATTTTTTCTTCTTTCCCTCTTCTCCATTTTCTAATAATATACTGTTTGTTCACATCGGACGAAAAGTTAATTTTTGACAATTTTACAGAAATTTCGATTTTAAAATAGTTTTAAGTTTTTTATTATTGTGTGTTTTAAGTGTCCTTTTTTGTTGCTACTTTTTTACCATGCACTTTACCATGGTACTATAACAAGGTTAATAAATCTTAAATTTTAAATTTTTTGGTAAGAGAGAAAAACAAAAACAAATTTTCGAAAAATTTCGATATGAAATTTGAATTTGCCAAAAAAACGTTTTTTCACATTTTTGCCTTCCAAAATTAACTAAGCAAATTGGCGATTTTTTTTGCAAACAGTGTCTTAGATATATATATACAAATTTGTACAGATTTTTATTTCTTACCAATTATAATTTAAATAGCAAATATTTTCTAAGAAAATATATCGTCATAACTTGTCAAAAAAACTAATTCTTCAGGAAAAACATTTTAAAGTTAAAGCATGTTTACGGAATCGCTCCACCTCTTCTAAAGTATCGTCAAAACCCGAAATATACCACTTATTTTGAAAAAGTTGTATCCTAACATGGAAAATCAAGAAGATATTTTTAATGAGGCATAATTTCCTTTATATTCAAATGTTTTTGCTACTCAATTGTTTACAGATAGTTGACAAAGTGAAAAATTTAGGATTTTATATCAACTCCAAGTTAACTTGTACTGACCATGTGAATAACATAATTAAAAGAATATACTTTACACTAAGATGCCTTCGATTAACGTCTAAGTTTACTCCTACCTTGACAAAAAAAAAGACTTGTTATTCAACTTATTTTGCCCATAATAACTTACTCCGAGCTAGTTTATAGTAAATTGGACTCCCATTCTGAGCACAAAATTCGTGTTGCTAATTTGCTAAAGTTTAATTGGATACTTAAACGCAAGAAACTGCATATTTCTGCACAAGTTGATAATCAATAAGACTCCATCATACCTTTTCGATAAACTCCGATTCAGTGCATCGAACAGAACTTCCAACTTGATAATACCAAGATACACTTGCTTACAGTCCGAGAGGCTCTTTTTCATCAACGCCATCAAGCTCTGGAACTCGCTTCCTTCAAACATTAAAAGTCTTGTCAGCACGAACAAATTTAAGCTATCAATTACAACATACTTCTCTAACCTTTAAATCTCTTCCTTCTCTCTTCTGCTTCATTTTTAATTACTCCTTCTTTCTTTTAGTTAAATTAATTTTGTTAATTAAAATGTAATGGTAATTTTTTTTTTTTTTTTTTTTTTTTTATCTCTAATTACTATGTTTTGCTACATTTTTCATTGTTAGCTTTAAGCCATAATTTAAATTAAAAGTTGATTATTAATTTTTTAAATTTTGCTACTTTTTTTTTTTTTTTTTTTTCATTGTTAGTTTTAAGCCATAATTTAAATTAAAAGTTGATTATTAATTCTTTAAATTTAAAATTTTTTAAATTGTTAAATTTTTAAAATTGTTGTACGCCAAAAGACTTTATTAGATCTTACTGTACTAATAATTGAATCAATAAATACAAATACAAATACAATTCTTATATATTTTTAATAATGAAATGATTGAATAAAGGGCACAATTTCGACTTATTGTCAGTAAGTTTTTAAATGTTTAATGTGTATAAATGAGTTCTAGTTAAATACTTTGTTTTACTTTTGATTATTTAATGTTTGCATTTAAAATATATTTTGCGAATCTTGTTTCAAAGATACTCAAAAAAAAACCGTTTATAAAAAGTTTTGACTATTTATAGAAATGTATATACATGTATTTATTTATATGTGGCAGCCGTGACGTACTGGGTAGAGTGTGTGGCTCATACGCCAGAGAACCCAGGTCCGAATCCCCCATCTGACACAGAAAGTTTTTTAATTGAATTAATTTTTCTGTTCGGCCATCACCTCTCTGCAAACAATGGCAAGCCTCGGAGAGTAAAAATTGCCATGAAAATGTTCTTGAGAACATAAGCTGTTTAGAGTCGGCATAAGACTTGTTGATCCAGTTCTCGATAATTTGTGTTCAAACATTCCACAACACTCACAACCCAATTGATCATAAGACGCTCGGTCAAAGTCCTTTTTCGTTTTTTTTTTTTTGTATATACATTTATTTGAACAAAAAAGTTTGCAGTTATTTTATCCGTACAACCCCGTACTACTTAAAAACCTAAAATTTTTCTACTCAAAAAAGTTCAAAACGACAGTCCTGGCGCTAACACGTTTTTATACTCTTTGATTGAGTGTGGAGAGAGATAAACACGCTGAAGGTGGTCAGCAACAACATTTAATTCTTCTTATATTTAAAATTTCGGTTATATAACGGTTTGCGTAATCGCAAAGAACCGTATGTCTCACATCGGATATTTGTCTGTCAAACTTTGGAAGCTTCGCCAAATGTTCTCTCTCGCTCATTGTTTGGTCCACGGTATGCTACACATAGTTTTCTCTTTGGCAAGGTTTAAGACAATATTCTTCCTGTTTTTCTGTTCAAAACCTGTAGCAGGTGGTGAGTTTTTAAATGCAAAACGTTTTTAAGGGTACTGAAAAGTAGTTAATGATGCCCTTGAGGTCAGAAATTGTGTATGTAGGTATATGCAAATTAGATAACCGTACGCATTTTTGCGGTTTTCTTTCAAAGAATTGCATTCAATATACTAGAAAATAATGCGTAATATTTTGAAGTAATAATGCGTGAAGAAGTGTTTAGGTTACTGCAAAGTAATTACTGATTTCACACATTATCTGTTAGGTGTGAGGGTCACTTTCGAAAAAACTGGACATGACAAAGGAATTTTTAAATTTTATCTCCTTCAGTATCGTTCAACTTTAAGCATGTCCGTTGTTGTAAAAATTAATTTAAAATCTACAGTCACTAAAACGCTCTTTAAAAGCTTCTCTTAAATTTATTTTTTTTTTTTTATCTGCAGAAGTGCATATGATTTTTGTCTAGAGTGTTATACCTCCAAAAAGTGTTTACGTCTACTTAAAATTTCCGAATTTTAGCATTTGATAGATTATTTGTCTTATGCTTAAAATTTAAAAAAAAAATAAGAAAAACTTTAGTAATCCGGTGGCATACACAACGGTGTTGAAACAACACTTAGGACTTTTAACGATTTTTTTTTGTAGTTTTGTCGAAAAACATTCTGCAATAAAAACTTAAAACATAAGAAACAGTAAAAAAACTAAGCATTCAAATACAAACTCATTTTTTTTTTAAAATACTTAAAACCACAAAATCATAGATAACACTCTTGACATATTAATCTATACTAACAACAGTCTACTGAATAAATTTAATTAAACATTTTAAAATGCCACTTATTTAGTAAAACTGAAATCGATAAATCGTGTGTTTTCTTGCAGTTATGCACTTGACGGCTTATTAGAAACTAAAATAAAGATAACAGAAAATAAAGTAAAACATAACACTCCTGACACAAGGCGGTGACAACACAAATTCTGCAAGAAATTCCTGTTTTGTTAACTTTAAGAATTAAAAATACCGAAAACTCCTTAAAATTTATACCGGCATTGCAAATCAATGCATATTCTTTTAATTTTTCTTTCTTTTCGTTTTCTTTTTCTATGTTAAATAACTGCAGGTAAGAGCGGTGACAAATGCTTTTCTGAGGAATAGGTAAGAGAAGGAAAAAAATAATCGCTTGTCAATATTAAACTTTGAAATTTGCCTTAATTCCAATGCCTCATTTCTTATATGTTGTTTTTATTTTACAACAGTATTTTTTAGTTTTTGGAAAAACAGGGACAGAAAAAGGTGTTTATTTTAAAATTCACCTATGTATGTATGAAAAATAGATTGAACACAAATGGAACTCTAGGATTTTTCTTATTAGGTAAATAAAAAATAAACAAAATTAATATCTCGTACATTAATGACCTTCTTCGCCGAAAAAATGTAAAAACATGGAATTTTTGCTCCAAAGCCATGATATGAACCAAATCGGACCATAAATTCGGTTTTTGGTAATAATTTGACTTTTGCAGCACCGAGCGGAACAATTTTTTAGAAAGGCGGTTTTTTCACTTTTATCAATATATGTACATTTCGAATATGAGCATAATCGGACCATAAATAAGATTTTTAGTAATAATTAGACTCTAGTGCCTAGCAAGACTCTAGCAATTTTTCGCACCTTGTCCTTGCAACTACAAATACAAAAAAAAAATAAAGTTAACCAAAACGTTTCAGCCGTTCTCAAGTGATGCGGCAACAAACATGCGGCATTTGACTTTTATTTATAAGATTTAAAAATACATTAAATTAGATTGTATTTTTTTTTTGTGTGTTAAAACTTAAATTACACATCTGAAGTAAATTTTATAACTTACAGTTTATCTTTATCATATATCCCTCTACAAAAATAATTCACTTCCATTTGCAATCAGCCATTTAAAAAATATGTCTTTCCTGACAAAAATACAAACTACTTCAGTCTAAGCACAACTATTGAGCTGTAAAGCCCACGTGGCAATCAAGGAATAAGCACCGACCAACATCCTCCCCCCCTAAGTCTCAGACAACACATCATCAATCCGACCGCACCAATTGTCAATTCCCGGCTGTACATTGGCATTCCTAATGAAATCTTTTGTTGTCGCTGTCGTTAATCCATCAAAATCCCAAGTGACTGCGTGACAAATTTCGATAAATGTCTCACATAATTATGGATTTACTTTTGTCTCTGTCTTACTTACTAGTTGTTGTTCATCCTTCTCGTAGATTGTTTGATTTGACGGTGTTAAACAGTTGGTTGCATTTCTCGCTGGCTGGCTGAAAATTACTTTGATTTTGAATGGGTTTTGTTCGTTTAAATTTTATGAGTATTTGTTGGTTGGATTTGGCACACGGCAATTTCAACTGGGTGCTAGCCTGGCATGTTGATTAAATCGTGGCAATTTGGATTAGGCATGTTTTCCGAGAGAACCAGCTATTGTTATTTTATTTACCAAAACAGTTTGGGTGTGCAGAACAAGTTGAATTGGATTCTATTTCATTATTTTTTTTTTTTTGTTTTGTTTTTGTTAGTCTTCACAGTCGAATTCATATGTTGTATTTTATTTTTATTATTTCTATTGTAAGCTGGCAATACTATAACTTTGGATTGCATTAAATAAATGGAGCATTTTTATTACACTCAGCTTATTTGGAACAAGCATTTCGTTGATTGAACCTTAAAAAATACTGAGGTTGATTGATAAATAAAATAAAAAAAATATGTGTAGTTAATAAGAAGTTCAACATGATAGATGTGAATAAAAGATAGGTACATATCTATAGATATTTTAAGGAATTTATTTTGTTAGCTATTATACACTAAAAAATTGATTTTATTACAAGTTCATTATTCAAGTAAACCACATGTTTAATCTTCAGAAGTTAGTCTCAAAATAACTTTCCTTTTCCAAATCAATAACATGTACTACAAAAAATGAAAGAAAAAAAGAATACCTATAATTGATGGTTTTAGTATTTTTCAACTTCAAGCTAACTGCCAAGGAAGTCTTGTTGGCCAACACCACAGAGCCAGTGGAGCCAACAGTATTTATTGCCTGAACCGATTAGATTGACAGCGAAATTGCAAAGGTGCGGCATGTCAAAACTAGCCATGGTCCAAGTAATTTCTCTGACAGGGGAAAAAAGAAACCACCAGCCAGACAGCAGTTATGTCTTAATGATTGGCCAAGGCTTAAGGGTGGCAGGTTTTGAAGTTGTTGGGGTGCCATTCAGTTGATGTCATTCATGTGAGATAGCATTTATGAGTGGGCAAACGAAAGTAAGATATTAAAACAACAACAATAACAAAAACCACAGCAAACATATAAAGCCCAGATAGGCTATTTATAGATTTAATAGCATTAAGGACAGCATATTTGCGAGCGAGGGTGTGCCAAAGAGTGTGAGTCGCACCGTAATGAGTAAAATAATGAAGTTGATCGTCTCATTACTGTTCACTGTCACTGTTATAAGCTGAGTGTGGTCATTTATTTTAACATTCGGCGTCTTAGAACAAAAATCGATTCTACTACATTACTAAAACTGTTGAATGATTTCCGTTATAAGCTCTTTACAAAGAGAGCTTCATCAATGTCATTATATCGGAACATTTTAGGTTTTAACTGATTGATACTATTTAAGTTGATTGACTGTTGACAAAATCTTGAGACACTTCCAAGAATTGCTTTATCTTTTTCATTAGCTTCAATAGCTAACATCAAAGTGTAACAAGCAATTTCGATTCTTAGTCTGCTGCTTGTGAAAGCAAAGCTTATTTTAATTTAGGCACTTGATTTATTTTGTCAAGTCAACATCAAACCAACACCAGCTCTTCTTGCTTATTTACTTGCATCTTTTACTTGCCTTTATCTTAATATAACATTCAATCTCAATTTTTAACACTTTGAGTTGAAGTCTTTTTATTTTGAAATCTCAGTTATTTTGCACACGAAGCAGAACAAATTGAATCAGACAAATTACACAGAAATACTGCTTTAGAATATTCTTTTCAATGTATCATCACCACGTACGAATCCTTTCTCATACCAATATACAATTAAATCTATTTGTGTTTCTTAATAAACTCCTTCAAGTTCAGGTTTTTGATTTTCGATGGATACGTAAAATGTTTGGGAACTACAAGAAACACGTTACATAATAGAACAATCCCTATAGGAACAAGCTAACTTGTTTTTAAAAACAACTAATTAAAAAACTAGTTCAAAATTAACTAGTATATGAACTACTTTGAATTATATTAAGGCGGCAACTACTCTGATTTTGACATATGTTAATTGCAAATTTGTATTAGAATACAAGTTTATATATATATTTAACCATGTTATTTCATCAAATATTATTAACTATAGGCTTCACTAACATTTTGTTTCAAAAAGACATATTTTTTTTATTTACGACATTGAGCCGCAAGACAGACCTGGTAAACACACTTTAAAACTAATAAACTGCCTCAAAACCCTGTGAAACGATTAAATATTCTTTATTATTTAAGATATTCAAATTACAAACTGGTAGTGTTTAGCAAACATTGCACAATTTGGACTCTGTACGGAAATTGATGCATTGCTTAACCATTCAGCAAACACCTCATCACTTCAATAGTAAAGACGCACGCCTTTCCCTACGTAGCGTTAAGTATGCTCCATCACTTCATTGCGATTAACACTTAAAAGACGCACTAAGCAAAATATCGGTGTGTCCATCGACCATGATTGATGGTTGCAAAGCGTTGAAAATCCCGCCGACACGCTTGTTTACCTCATATTTTGAAATAAAGCATCAAAAAGCTGGCTTGTGTTAAATAATAGGCGCAGTATCCACACAATTCCGATCAATTGGATCGGCACCTTCGGGTACCCAGGTGGTGGCGTGCCCGTTATTGAAAACTGCTTCCGTAAACTGCATTCACGTAATGAATTTAATATATACACAGCCAAATAAATGATCTCTTTGATGTATAGAAATTTAAAATTTTTATGCTTTTATATTCATCTTCATTAAGTGGAATATTAACTAGTTTCCGATTGATTTATTTTAAAGTAGTTACAAAATAATTAAAATTTAACTAGTTTAAAAAGTAGTTGAAAATATATGCAGACGAAAGTCAATTGACTTATTTAGCGGACATCACCATACAAAATATGTTAGATCGTTCTATGAAAAAAAGTCAGAATTTCAACTAGTTGTGGTTGACAAAAAACTACTTTTACAACTACTTTTAAATTAGTTGATTTTCCTACAGGGATACTCCATTCGAAAAGAATTATAAAAATTTGGTTTTCTTCATGCACAAAGCAAATAAGAATAAGTTTGGTATATAAAAGTCAGATTGTACCAACCTTTTCCAGTTTAAAAAGATTTTATTATAAATTGTATCCAAAAAAATTTTTGAATTAAAAAATACTAAAAGTTAATTTTTTTAAGAATTGCTAAAAACTAAATATAAATTAAAAAATGCCACAGTTTATTTTTTAAATACTAAAATCAAAGAAATACTTCACATGATTCAGTTAAGTTCATATACGGAAAGATATGTTAAAATGACAGAAAAGAAAAAAAGGTAAGACGTAAGCATAACGTATATCAATAAAAAAAGAATAAGACACAGTTTCCATTGTATAGTACGTAAGACGTAGAATTTTTTTTTTAATATTCTTGGCGACGATTTTGTTGTTCTTGTTCATTTTTATGTTGGTTATGCTATTATGACACTGGCTTTTTCAGAATCTGGAAAATACAAAGTGAGCAGTACACAAAAAAAAAAGCGATACATTGTTCAATGCGTCTGAAGAAACAACATAAAGTAACAAAAAATCTTAAACTTTCACATTTCAATACTAGAAAAAGTCGAAAATTCTTGACCTTTTCAGTTGCTAGCGACTGAAAACTTGCCGCTTATGCCCGTATGATACTTCATTTTTTTTGTCCAATTTTAAAATCTGAAAGCAAGTGGCGCGTGGGCAGGACAGACATATTTTGTAAGAAAAGGATGAACGTTGTTACTTTTTTATTTCTGGTGTTTTTAAGAGCAGCTGCATTTAATAAATTAATATTAGCTACACACATCACTTCCAATTCAGCATACATTTATCTTAAATAGTTTTCTTTGCTCTAAAAATGTCAAATTAATTATTAACAGCACACTAAACATTTGATCGAAACTTAACGAAGAACGAATTGAAAGAAACGGAAAAAAAAATGCAAAGAAAATACTGTCCGTCCTACAAACTTTTCTTCAATTCATACTATATGCATACTCTCTCATTTTCATTTCATTCTTTCATTTCCAATGACAAAAATTTATCAAAAAATATGATGTATTATACAGGCTTTAATACTAGATTCTGACTTTACGCATTTTTTGGAACGAAGTTCCTTAACGCTGCATGCGTGTGGAGTGATTTGGTAGAAATCGACACGTAACGAAAAATCAGCAATAATATACACTATTATAAAAAATTGAAGTGCACATTTTTGTAAAACTACAAAAAGTATTGGGCCTATTTTTATGATATAAGTTTTAAAATATAATATTTGTACTACAGCACAGTAAAAGGGAATTTTCCTTTCGAAATTTTAATAATAAGTACATTTAATTAAAATGTAAACTTTTTAATGAAATCATCCCCGATGCCACGCCTTGATTGGTCGATTTTTCTTCATGCGTTTGTGTTGCGAGAGTTTCATTAAACTCCATGTTGGTCTCTTCTCTTTTTTTTGCTCAGCTAGCACAGCACAACAAAAAAAAATATTGTAGTTTTCGTGAGTTTCAATATGTGCACTTGTGATTTTGTAGTAAAGCAAAAATACTTCAAATTGAAGTATTCGACGAATTTTTAACCGATTTCAATTAAATAAAACTTGCAGGATTAAATATAAGCCAAATTTTTGTACTGCTACAACATAACGGTACATATAATATAATGTATGTTCATAAATTGATCTCAAAGTGAAAAAAAAAATTTAAAATTTTAGGAAATTTTTAATTGTCCCATCATGCAGATGAAGGTATTACAAAAGGTATTACAAAAAGACAGTAAGGAAAACACATGTTCAGCATCCAAAAGAGGATCAAAAGCAAAAGAAGAAACTGAAACACATCAGAGTGCTTGTATATAAATTTCAAAGTATAAATATTTTCTCTAAAATTTAAATGAAACTTTTTGATTTCATTCGTTCATATAAAACATAAATAAAACTATAAAAAATAAACAACTTTTGTTTCGAATTACATTCGGAGTTGAAAAAAAAACACGTAAGGAACAGAGGTCCTTCCTGACAGAGGTCCCCCGACCGCAATACTTTTTTTCGTTAAATTTTCATTTGTTGTGGTTGCATATGGGCAAATCGCAGAATGTCGGATGTTTCATTCGGACGCTTCTTTTAAAAAATTTGCATACGATTCAAAAATATATTTGGGATAAGTGTATATTATTGAAAATCACGAAAATCAAATTTAGATAGACCATCTCTTTGTCGATTTTAAAGCTGCGTTCGATAGCCCAAGAAGAGATTGCCTATACGCAACAATGTCTGAGTTCGGTATACCTGCAAAGTTGATCAGACTTTGCAGAATGACGTTGAGCAACACACGCAGCTCCGTCAAGGTAGGAAATGACCTCTCCGAAACCTTTAACACCGAAATAGGTTTCAGACAAGGCAATCCACTGTCTTGCGATCTCTTCAACATCATAATGGAGGGGATCGTATAAAAGGCCGGTGTGCATCGTAATGGCACAATTTTCTACAAAGATATCCAGCTCCGTACGCTGATGATATTGATAATGTCGGCAGAACCAAGAGAGATGTTACCGCTGCTTTCACCGCTATTGACAAAAAATCAGCCAAAGTGGGTTTGACGATAAATGAGGGTGAAAACAAGGGAGCGCGGCGCTTAGACTCCCACGTTTCATCCGGTAGCTATAACTTTGAAGTAGTCAAAGAGTTTTTATAACTTCGCACCGACATTAATAACAACAACGAAGTCAGTCTGGAGGTACAGCGAAGAACAATAATTGCTAATAGGTGCTATTACGGGCTCAGTAAGCAACTAAGTTCCAGAGCCTTCTCTCGATCGACAAAGCTAACACTCTACAAAACGCTCGTTCTACCTGTGCTGCTTTATGGCGCTGAGGCATGGGTATTTTCGCAAACTGACGCAGCCGTTCTGAGGGTGTTCGAGAGAAAAGTTCTTCGCAAAATCTTCGGTCCTGTTCGAGTCGGCGATGACTATCGCATCCGAATGAACCACGAGCTGTATGAGCTATACGAAGACATTGACGTAGTTCGGCGCATAACTGTGCAGCGACTACGCTGACTGAGTCATGTCCTCGTATGGACAACGAGCTTCAACGAAAAAGCTGCTCGAGGCGAGGGTCGCTGGTCAACGACGACGAGGGAGACCATGCCTCCGATGGATGGACCAGGCTGAGGAAGCCCTAATCGCACTTGGTGTATCCGATTGGAGAAGGTGCGCGCAAAGCATAGGCGCCTGGCAAGAGCTGATGAGGTCAGCCGAAACCCGGACACGGGTTGTTACGGCCACCTAAGTAAAGTAAGTAATTACATGTGTTGTTCATTTATGTAAAATATTTTTGTGAAACAATGTTAATTTATTATTAATAATTACTTATTTTCTTATAATTTTTTTACAAAACTGTTTTAATTAATATATACGTTATATATAATTTCTTCAATAATTTATCAGCTTTGTGAATGCCGGACACTTCCAGTAATACGGACACACGCCAAAACTATATGTGTCCGGATAAGCGAGACTGTACTGTATATGAAAATAAAATTTAAAACAAAATTTCAAACAATTCACTGAATTTTAATTCTTCTAAGTATAAACACACCTTCAGATTATTTTATACTATTTTCCCTTCCAGCAATAACATTTCACAATGATAAACTGAACATAGTGATGATGAGCTGAACTTGCACATATACTCACCCTCATTCTAACATTAAACCTAACAAGAATGGTTCCCCACTTGTTGGATGCTCATTAATATGTCAAACAAAAGGACATTCGAAGTCCATTTATTGCAAATGTTCTGTATTTTTAATGCTAGCAGACCATGAGCTATTATTTGAATTGCTCAAAAACAAAAAACAAAACCAAGCCATACACAAGCACACACACACAATCAATTTGAAAATTAGTTTAATTTTGAATTAAACCGCTGCCGGCGCCACAAATGCCACTTTCCATCATCGAAGCGGTGCTGACGTCGCGCGCTTTGTTGTCAACTGTCAGCAATTCGTAACAATCCGTTGGTCCTTCGAACCATAGGCAGCGGCAACAGTAGCAGTGACGCTTACAGTCACGCGTCAGTACAATACTGCAGCAGTTCCATGAGTTTTTTTTTTTTTCAACGGGTGTGAATGTGGGCTTGTGTGTGTCAACCTAAAAGTCATTGTTTGAGTTTGTCAACGAGTAACATGTTCATTCAGCAAAAAGCTTTTAATGGTGCTCAGAGGCGTCCAAAAAGGGAGCTTTTTTGTAAGGCAAAGAAATAATCCCTCCAGAAGATTTTATGATCAAATCATCCAAAGTAGTACAAAGTTTAAACAGTTTTTATATACGAACTCTTAACGTTCGATATATATATAAATATCTATAGAACACTCTATAGGAAATTTTTGAGCTGTATGATTCACACTTTTGTGTAAAAATTGTGCACACCACTGTTCCCGACGTTGGCCACTTGTGGTAACCACTATGCTTTTTGGTAAAGAAAATCAAACCCATCACTTATGCATGACTGCCATGCTTGTCGTATTTCAAAGATTTTTCTCCACACTTATCCTTGATCAAAGTAAATTGATCTCTTCATCCCTAAACCTGGTCTTATAAAAAAAAAAACCAAGTCCTATTCAGTCAATTTTTAATTGTTTCCCTCAGTTTAAGGCTGACATTGAAGAAGAACTCTTTGTTTCACGTCCTCTTGATCCTCTGTTAGTTTTGGATTTAATCAATCTGGCATCAATGCAGTTATATAGCTTAGGGTTAAAGTGTGAATGTGTGTAAAAATTTGCCTGGTTGTCAATACCAGCCTGGGCGCTGATTTCAATGTTGCTACTGCTGCTTGCTGACTTCTCTGACCTCCACAGCATTTCTATCCAAAGCCGATGTCAATTAGTGAACTTAAATGATTTCCGCTTGACGCTGTTGGATTGCTTCCTTTTCTTTATCTATTTGGATGAATTGTTAATTTATCCAGCGATTGTGCAATCTGCTGAATGGAAAACAAACAAATATAAGCTGAGTGAAAACAAAATTTCAATGCTTCTGTTCGAGTAAGGTTTAACAGTTAATTCTTAAAATAACGTTGAAATTTGAAAAGTAATTTTGAAAGGACTTTCTCTGTGGAAAATTCTTATAATATTAATGAAATTGATGAATGAATAAAAATGTGCAAAATTCTTTAAATCTTTTTTTTTTCTAACGTAAGAACATACTTGTATATTTTAAGTTCACAATTGCTAGAAAGAAATATTTATATAATTTTGAAATTTTATTTTTATAGGGTCCTTTTGTAGTCCTGCGAAGATATTTTATACTTTTTTATCTGCTGGCATACGTAATACAGCTCACTGAATCGTATGAAAAAAAAGTATGCTTTAAAAAAACACAACCAAAAAACAATTCATTATATGATAAATCTTCAATTCTGATGGTCTTACAAATTCCATTTTTTTTTTTTTTTTGTTTTAAAATACTTTAACAATTGAAAAAAATATACCGATTTTATTATTTCTAGCCTATATTCGGGGAATTTTTCTGTAGGAGATAATATAAAAATTGCCAGTTCTGGGCGAATTTCAAAATATTTTTGCTTGTGATTTTATATAGACAATTCCAACTGAGGGAGTGCGATAAAACCATGCGAGATAACGCCATATGGCTTTATCTCCCATCGCATTGAGAGATAAAGCCATATGGCGTTATCTCCCATCGTATTGAGAGATAATGACATATTTTATTTTTGGCAATTGAGAGACAAAACCATATGGCGTTATCTCTCAATTCATTGCTGTTGCATTGTTATTGTTGATTTGATTGTTATTCATTATATTCCGTAACTCTGCTTATGAATGTCATATTGTATCCACGTGTTTTGTGATTAAAATGGAAAATAGTGAAATAATTTGTGAAAATAAATTAATTCCGGGTTTCAGAAAAAATAGTTCGTTGTTATTAATAGAAAAAGAAAACCAAATTTTCAAATATAAATATATTAATAAAAACACAAAGTATTATTATTGTTATGAGGATAAATGTAAAGCTGGAGTTGCCATTGATTTTAATAGTACAAGATATTACCGTAAAATAGGAAAGAGCGGCAAGAACGACCACAATCATGGCGAACAAAGTGCTTTAATTGAAAAATTAAAATTGATAAATTCGATAAAAAATGAAGTGATGAGTGCATCATTGAAACGTTCAAGTGTACGGGATATATTTGATGCACAATGTAAAAAATTTAAGGAATCAGCACATGCAGTGGAATTCGGTAAAATGCGTAGGCATTTGTTTCACATTTGTTTCAGTCAGCTCACCAAATATGAAAGCCCAACAGACTGCTGAAATAAATATAAGTGAAACATCTAGTGCGAGAAATAATGAAAATATTAAAATTATGAATATCGGATCATCGACCTCTTCTTTGAAATCTTCATGCATAGACATCAAAAAATCTGATTTGCCTATCACATCTTCTTCCCCGACTGCATTAAATAAAGAGATTACCCTAGAAGTTATTTACAATGAGTTAAGAGAAATGCGTGCTGAAAATCAACGTATTAACGGTCTTCTCAATTTTTTGCAAGCTGAAAACATTTCACTCAAAGAGCGTGTTACTTCTTTAGAGGCCAAAGCTGGAGATAGGGAACAAGAAAGACGAGAGAAATGCATTGAAGTTGTTGGTGTCCCCAATCTTCATCATGACAATGCTTTGAGTTGCGCTGTCAAAATTTTATCTGATGGCGTTGGCATTGGGCTAAATGATAGCAGCATCGATGACGTTTACATAAAAACAATCAACAACTCAAATGAAATACGCAAGCAAAAAAAGATTTTAGTGGTTAAATTAGCCTCTCTTCTAAAAAAGAAAGAGATAATGAAAAAGAAATATCAAAACAAAGATAAACTTAATTGCAGAATTTTTAATAATAATGATAACACAAAAATATATATAAATAATTGTCTTGATAGTGGTACTAGAAAACTATTTAATGCAGCTTTGAAACTAAAAAATGAAAATAAAATTAAATATGTTTGGATAAGAAATGGAAAACTTTTTGTTCGTAAGGCAGATAATGAAAATTACTTTATTATTGTTTCTGAATCTGATCTTGTCTCTTTCATTTAATTTATATAATTCTATTAATTTTTATTCTCTTTATAATTTTTGTTTTTTCATATTTTGTTATTTAATTTTTTACTTTAAAATGAGTGAAGACTTATTTGTAATTAATGATCTAGTTGAATTAAATTCTGTCTGTGATCATGTTGATGTATGTGATATTTTATTTAAACCTAAGTTTGCTAATAGTCTGAATATTGTTCATCAAAATATACGTAGCCTACGTCATAACTTTGATAATCTTATAGTACACTTGAATTCTTTTGTTAATAAGCCCGATTTCATTTTCTTGACTGAAATTTGGATATTTGATTCCGAAACTGATATGTACAAAATTCCTGACTACAATTTGGTAGCATGTTGTAACAATGATTATGCCTCTGGTGGTGTGGCCTTATTTCTGAAGAGTGATTTGTGTTTCCAGCATTATGGCTTTAATCTTCTAAGTTGTGATGCTCTGAAAGTTAAGTGCTTGATAAATGATCAGAACTTTACTTTCCTTTGTGTCTATAGATTTCATTCATCCAATGTTGACAACTTTTTGAGGGAAGTGGATTTTCTATTGCGTAATGAATCGTCAAGCAACTTAATATTTCTAGGAGATATTAATTTGAATATTTTAGTAGATAACTCCTTGGTTGACAATTACTTATGCTTTCTTAATAGTTTGGGTCTTGATTCATGCATTAATGTCCCGACTAGAGTTACTGGTACTTCATACTCATGCATTGACCATATTTTTGCGCGCTTAAGTAATGGTTTCAGAGCCTTTAGTTCTGTGATTGACTTTAAAATTTCTGATCACTGTTTCATATGCTTAAGCATCGAGGGCTGTTCAAATATGAGCAAGGGCGATACTAGTGGTGGGAAAATTGTCTCGCGTACTAACTTTTTGGCTTTAAATAGATCTCTTTTAATGGAATCTTGGAATGATGTTTACAATTCCAATTGCCCTTCTGAGGCTTTTAATATTTTTCTTAGCACTTTGAATATGCATTTTCAGAAGTGTTCTCGTTCCCAGTTTCGCAAGAAAAAGGCTATAATAAAACTGAAACCATGGATAACAGATGATCTTGTTCACAAAATAAATGAGAAAAACAATTTATACAAAAAATTTAAAAATAACCAAAATAATGAGCTACTTAGAATCCGTTACAAGGCTGCATGCAAAGAAATTGAAAAAGAGGTTCTTGTAGCCAAAACTGTATTTTACAAGGGTAAGCTTCATAGGTCTAGAGGTGATCCAAGAATGAAATGGAATGTTGTCAATGATACTTGGTAAAGATAAATGTAACAATGCCATAAGTAATCTAATTATTGATGATGTTCCTACCTCTAACACCCGTGACATGGCTGAGGGATTAAATAACTTCTTCGCTAATATTGGTGAAAAAATAGCTAGTTTTGCTACTAATGATAGCTTTTTCTGTAACTGCTTTCTTAATGATAAATTTTACATAAATAGTTTTACTTTTTCAGAGATTTCCTCATTTGAGTTATATAAAATAATTTTGTCTCTTAAAAGCTCTAATTCTTCAACTTATGATTGTTTTTCAAGCAACGTTCTTAAAAAGATTGCCTTTAATATTTCAGATATTTTATCATACATTTTTAATTTCAGCGTTTACTCCGGCGTTTTTCCAGAGATCTTAAAAAAGGCGGTTGTCTTGCCTCTATTCAAGAAAGGTGAACGATCGTGTATGAATAATTATAGACCAATTTCACTTCTGTCGGGTTTCTCTAAGTTATTTGAAAAATCTATCAAAAGTAGAATTCTTTCGTTTCTTGACAAAATAAAGTTCTTCAATAGAAATCAATTTGGTTTTCGTGCTGGTATGTCGACTGAAGATGCTTTGCAAAATTTCTGTTTATATATTTATAATGGTGTGAATGAGGGTAAGGTAACTGCGTCTTTGTTTGTAGACATTACAAAGGCATTTGATACTGTACATCCAAAAATATTGTTGGACAAACTTTATAGGTGTGGTTTCAGAGGCTTCATGTTCTCCTGGCTTGCTTCATACTTGTCGAATAGACAGCAAGTAGTTAAAGTTGGTTTTAGTGTCAGTGCAAACAGGTTTTTGAGTCTAGGTGTCCCACAAGGTTCTGTCTTGGGACCAATATTGTTTCTCATCTATATTAACTCCTTATTTTCTTTAAAACTAAGAAGCTCTATAACTGCATTTGCTGATGACATGGCGTGCTCTTTTACTTGTAAGTCACTTATTGATCTTTACTCTGATTTGAATCATGATGTGGATTTATTGAGTAGATGGTTTAAAGTACATAGACTTGTTATTAGTGATAAAACCAAGCTCATGTTTCTTAATATCTCTGGGTATAAGGTGCCCTTTGGCCAGATTCATTATCATGGACCTTATTGTACTAAATTTCCTAAGGTATGTTCTTCATGTAGTAATGATAATATTGATATGACATTTTTTGGAAATGTACAATGCTCTTCTCTTTGTTTTGAAATTGTGATCGTTGATTCTTATAAGTATCTTGGAGTTTGGCTGAATTACACGTTAGATTGGTCTTTACATTGTAGTGAATTGAGAAGGTACTTTAGTAATATTATTCGTCAACTTTTTGAACTAAAAAATTACTGCTCCTCTGATCTCTTGAAATGTGTGTATTATTCTTTTTTTAATTCTAAATTGGAATTTGGTTTGACTTGCTGGGGTGGGGCACATAAAAACAAATTGACCCCTATTCTTAACTTGCAAAAGTGTGCTATTCGGTTATTATGTAATAGATCTCGCTACGATAGAAGTTTTGGTCTCTTCAGGGAGTTGTCAATATTGCCACTCAAGCACTTGTATTATTACAAAGTTCTTAAACTTTTTTTTAGTAACTCTGGTCATTTGTCGCACAGGCTTTCTATGCGTTATGATTTAAGAACAAATTCTCAAAACTTAATTGAAGTTCCATCACATAATTTGCAAATTTATTTAAACTGTTATTCTTCAGTGTCACCAAGAATTTTTAATCGTTTACCGGATGATTTACGGGTTATCCGCAGTAAGACCTTATTTCTCAAAAGAGTGAAATCGTGGCAATTTAATTTTAACTATGGAGATTTAGGAAATATTCTGCAAATCTTGCAATAATTGTTTGAGAAATTCGAATTTTATATTTTGTATCCTATTATTGGAATGTATGGCTACATTTTTTGTTTTTTTTTTTATTATTACTTCTCTTATGGCTATTGTCCGCTTTTTAAATTTTTATATTTTAAGTCGATTTTAATAAGTAAGCAAAATGTTAAAGTTAACTATGATAAAATTGTATTTTTTTTTTTTTTTTTTCTATTTAGGTAGAACTGTCTGCGATCGCCACTAGTTCTTCGGAGCTACAGATCGTAGTCTTTTTTAATTTAATTTATAATACCATTAATTTGTAATTAAGTATTATGTATACATATAAAACAGAGTTACATTAATTGGTGTGAATGTTAACAATAATAATAATAATAATAATAATAATACTAAAAATAAAACAAGAAAAATATCCAAAAAATCCGATGAATTTTGATGAAATTATTGAAGCATATAAAAATAAAGAAATTGAATCTTAATTCACAATGTCCAGATATGAGGAAAGAGAAAAATTTTGTATTGACACTATAGTAGAAGAAGATTTTGCCTACTCACTATTTGTGTCTCCTACCATATCTAACGCTATTAAAGGAAGAAGCAACTTAGAACAACGTAATTATATAATTGATGGAACTTTCAAAATTGTACCTATATCAAAGCAATATAAGCAATTGCTTATAATTCACATTATTCACGCAGACCATGTAAGAATTTTAAAATTAAAAATTATTTTCACATAATCCATTTCATTTTTCTTTATTTTTCAGGCATATCCGTTTATATATATTTTAATGTCCCATAAATCAGAATCTGCATATAAACATGTATTGCAATATTTGCAATCGAATGTAATCGATTTGAAACCGAAATCAGTGATCACCGATTATGAATGCAGTTTACGAAATGCTCTTAAAAGCGTATATCCAACAGTGAAAATAGTCGGATGTTGGTTTCACTACACTAATGCCCTTCGACGGAAATCGACAAAAATTCCTGGATTTACAGCTAAACTGAACAAAGATAAGAAAGCCAAAAGCCTATTTTCAAAATTTATGTACTTACCATTATTGAAACCGGCTAATATCATAGAAGCCTATAACATTTTAACAAAAGATGCCATGGACATAACATTTTCTAATGCAATTAAAACAGAAAGTCTTTTCAAACCATTTATTAATTACTTCGAGCGACAATGGATGAAAAAAGTATGTGATTATGTGGTTGTATTGTAAAACAAATAATTTTATAAAATTTTATTATTTTAGGAAAAACCTGTAAACTTTTCAGTGTATAAAGAACCTATCAGGACAAGTAATTCTGCCGAAAGTTTCCATAGCAGATTGAATATGAAACTTCCTAAGCGCGGCACCTTCTACAACTTCCTAGAAACGCTTTTTGAACTAGATTTTGTAAAAAGCATGGATTATTCAAAATCTATTGCTGGTTGTACCAATCTGTATAGAGAAAAAAAAATCTGTAATAGTTTACGCGACAAATATATTAAGAAACGACTAGATTTATTAAAAAATAATAAAATAACTTTGATGGAAATTCTCACCCAGTTTTCTAATATTGAAAGCTGCATGGTTGCAGAAAAATTCCTCAATGAAATCCACAGTTCCGATGATGACTATGAAGACGACGATGACGATGGAAATGCAGATGATAATTGTATAAACGATTTGCAAACACAACAAAATATGACTTTGTTGTGCGTAATTTGCTGCGAAAGAGAAAGGGAACTTTTGTTCGACCCATGTCACCATTATAAAGTTTGTACAATATGCTTCCAAATAATGAAAGAAAACAATAAAGCAAAAGGCGTAAAAACATTGTGCCCTATTTGCCGTATGGTAATAAATGATGTAAAACAAATATTTTCCTAATAGAATTAAAAATAATACCTACAGTTTTATTGATATTTTTGTTTTTATAAATCGATTTGTTACATCTAGTTATTTGGTTTCAAGCCGTTTTTTTTTTTGTTCGAAATGTAATATTGAAGTAATGTTTAGTTTTTTTTTTTTTTTTTTTAATTTAAATCATATTCCTGAAGAATATTTAGATGCTTCAAATGAAAATGATGCTCAAAAGGAAAATTTTTGAGTTTGAAATAAACATTAAAAAAAACTAAAACTTTCTTTTCTTTTTAAAAAATGGTTAGTGGGAAATTCACAACAATTATTACCTTTTCAAATGATTTCTAATCATAACAATTCTTTTTTTTTTGTCAGTGAAATATAATTAGCTATTTATCCTTTTACAGAATTTTTACACCTCCATTAGAACATTCTGTAAAAGGGAAAATCATTAGCTTTTGTTTTTTCAGTGAAAACTAAGGATTTTCTCAATGAAACGTTTGAGGTTTTCTTTTACAGACAAAATTGTTATTAGATTGGCTCTCAGATTCTCTGCTATAAGAAACATTACCAAAATAAACCTTTTAAAATAAAATATCAAATGAGATATAAAGCCATGTGAGATAACGCCATATGGCCTTATCGCTCTTTGTGATGGGAAATAAAGCCATACAGAAATTTTGACAAAAATATGGCTTTATCACTCTTCGAATTGAGTTATAAAGCCATATGGCGTTATCTCGCATGGCTTTATCGCACCCCCCCATTCCAACTATGTCACACCTATGTCACAAAATCTTGAAACCTCTCCCCTCCCCTCCCTCCCCCCCCCCCCCTCCGACGTAATTTAACGCTTTTATTTTTTTGAAATATTGTTAGGTTTTTTTATAATATAACAGTTTGTTATGAAAAAAGCATAGGTCACGTTATATTTATTATATAACTTTTATTATTGTGGAAAATACAAAGAAATTTTACGTTGTGTTTGTGTTGTGTTTGACCAACAGTTGATGAAAAATTTGACCTTGTGTTCTGAGACAAATACAAATGAAAGCGTTTTTAATGTTAACAAGAACACAAACCAGTGGCGATACATTCAGGCCGATCGTGAGTAATTTTTTCCCCCGGAATCGAAAAAGGGAATTTCCGTTTTTTACGATAAAGCTCAAGAAATTTTGGAAATTTTGAATGCAAATTTGTTCATCAACCGTCGATATTCATGAGTGTAAAAAATGAAAAAGTGAAGCCTTTTTCGATTCCGGGGGAAAAAATTACTCACGATCGGCCTGATTATAAATTCGATGGTCGACAATTGTAAAAATTCTTATGTTTGACTAAGTTTTTCTTTTATAACACTTTGATGTTCGCTTTGAACGTGAAGTTATAACAGCTGTTTTTAATGACTGCTTTAGAATAAGAATTCCTAGTTTAGTTCAGCAAAAAACGTTACTTGATCTTCATCTTTGTTTTTTGAGTCTTCAAAGATTGCTGAAGGTGATTCAAATGCCTTTTATAAATTTGATCGACTTAAAGAAATATTTTTAGATGCCTTTTTTCGGTTTAAAATAGGTTCGTTTTGTTAGGTGCATTCTTTTATTAAAAAAAAATGAAAGCAATAATTACAGTGCTTTATTTTATATTTTTTATCCAATTTCCAAAATAGGAGGTTCTCTAATTCGTCGGTTTCTCTATTTTCCTTTTTTTTATATGTATGTATATCGATGACTGCTAAACCATATGCCTGATTGCCATTATTTTTGGTGAACAGATAGATATCATAAACACAGAGGTGCCCAATAGAAAAAACAGTGGACGTTATTCTATAAAGGGGTGTGGCAATACCAGAAAAACACTGTATCTCAAATAATATTGACACTAGGGTACTGCAATTTAGTGTAGGGGTAAGCATAATTATTACAAATTACGATCAAGAAAATGGGAATTATTTGACAAATGGGCGTGGCAATATTAGAAAAATAGTGTATCTCGAATAATATTGATAGTATTGTATTGCAATTTAGTTTAGGAGTACCCATTATTATTACAAATTACGGTCAAGAAAGTGGGCGGAATTCGACAATTGTGCGTGGCAATATTAGTAAAACATTGTAGGTATCTCGAATAATATTCACACAATGGTACTGAAATTTAGTACAAGGGTGGGCAGAATTATTAAAAACTACGGTCAATAAAGTAGGCATTATTCGACAAATGCACGTAGCAATACTAGAAAAACACTGTATCTCAGTTAATATTGGCGCTGGGGTACTGCAATGAAGTAAAGGGGAAGGCACAATTATTACAAGTAACGGTCAAGAAAGTGAGCTCTTATTCACAAGAGGGGCGTGGCAATATTAGAAAAACACTATATCTCGAATAATATTGACACTAGGGCAATAAAATTCGTTAACAGAGCAAATTATTTAAGAACAATTTTATTTATGTAGTTTATACACTTTTTTCGAAAATTTATCGTATTCTCTAAACAGGCAGAAGTAAAAACTTTAAAAAAAAAACCGACTACAAAATCACTACAAAGTAAAACATAATTTTAATATAACTTTCCTTTTAATGTCTTGGTCATATTTGATAATTTATTTAAGCATATTATTAAATTGGAAATCTTCTTAATTTAATTTTTTTCTTATTTGTTTTATTATCATAAATATATTAATTTCTTCATGAATACAAATGCTTTGAAGTTGGCGCTTCTGATTAAAAGTCTGATTATACTAACGCCGACCTTAAAAGCATTATATTCATAAAGAAATTAATATATTTATGATAATAAAACAAATTAGAAAAAAAAAATAAATTAATAAGATTTCCAATGTAATAAGATGTGTAAATAAATTATCAAATATGACCAAGAAATTAAAAGGAGAAGTTTTTTTAAATTTATTTTTTGCTTTGTAGTGATTTTGTAGTCGTTTTTTTTTTTTTTTTTGCTTAATAAAATATTTTGCGGCAGTTGATTCTAGCTTACAATGTTTGGCAAACCTTTTCTGTCACTTTCTCAAAGTTTATTTTTTCAAAATCAGAAAAATTTGATCATGTTATACTAAACATTGTCCAATATATATTGTTTTTTTATAACAAAGTTTTTTAAATTTTTTTAGGTGGCCAAGTTTATTTTTTATTTCTTTAAACCTTTTGGATGGATTTTATGAGATTGTTGAACTTAAAAAAAATTCCAATTTCTAAACCATTATATTTATTGTTCGGTAGCCCGTAATCCTATAAGTGCACTTACACGGATTTCAAAATTTTGCATATTAAGGGTACCTTTATCCAAAAAAAAGAAGTTTCGGAGCTACATTTTTTTTTCTTAAAAATCTTCAATGCTGTTTAAAGAATGTGTAAGAAAATCTTTTTTTAAAATTTGAACCAGAAATATTTTTATAAGCGTATTTTAGGCACGCCGCACAGTGGCTCAGGATTGGTTTTCATTGGCCAAAAGTTATAGAATATATTTTGTTAATATATTAAATATATATAATATATTAAATTTTTAATATATTAAAATGTTGTTAAAATCGATTGAGTACTTATTGAGAAATTCAAGGTCAAAGTTGAACTTTTAAAATATTGAACTCTTAGTATGAAATTATGGTTTTCTTTTTTTTTATCTTCTCAATTTATTGAAAAAAGTTATATGTTGATAAATAAAACATGTTATTATTAATAAGTAATATCATTTTTTACATTGGGACATTTTTCGTTTTTTAATTTTTTTTTTTTCTAATATTATGTATATCTTACTAAAACGAGAAGAATCATATTTTAATTATTATTTATTGGGTTGGAATATTGCTTGCAAATATTCCGTACGCAGTTCTGAATTATTTTTGTCCTTTAGTAGCTCTTTCGCTTCTTTATCTAAGTTCAGGTGTTCCACTTTCCATTGATGTCGCATGCTAGAGATGAGCGGATCTGACGTTGCCAATAATATATTAAAAAGATCTTAATTTTTGCAATTGCGTGACATTTTTCTGGTGTTATGTTCTCTATTAAATCTGTAATCCTTATTCCTTTTTTCCTTAGCTTATGTGATGATATGATGGATACAGATTTGAACCTTTTTCAATCGCACGCAATCTGAGCTCAAGTTATTGGTGCTTTGTTAATTTCGAATCCAAAAAGAATGCTAATGCCTCCTCATTTGTGTACTGGTTTTCCTCGCTCGGTGTTGGTACACTTTTAAGAATCCGTTTTGTTCTCACTGAACTAGCATCAATAACTTTCTCAATGATTTCCAGTTTTGCATATTTTTTATCTGCTCGCAATTGATGAAGAAAAGTTTCTTGAACATTTTCACTTCCGATTTCATCAATGATATCCTTCAGCTTCCGTCTCTTAGATCTATCGCTGCAGTTGTCAAGTTATTTTTTTGGTCTTCATGTGCTGATTTTGTCGGTAGTTTTTGAAGCTCACTGCACAGTAATCTCGCATTCCAGCCATTTTTCGTTATGTTTATAAAATCATTCTTTCGTGTAGTTATACTGGCTGTGGCGCTTTCTTAAATTTTTGACGAAAGAGATAATTTCCTTGGACGTTCCTTGTCCTTGAACGTAGCTTAGAACATCTTCCTGTTTTTTGTTTCTTAAATACTCCTCAGTCAATTCTTTATAACTGAATCTTTTCATGATTTTTTAATAAATTTATTTATTTCCAATTGCAATGGCTGAGATATTATAGCAATTAAGATTGTATCCGAATATCACTTCCTTATAAGACTTTCCATACTGTAGTGCTTTCCTAAGCCCTATATCAAGTATCAGTACCTGTATCTATTTATTTATTATCTGTACCAGTTCTATAAAGGTAAAATTTAAAACTCCAAAACTGCACATGTTTCATACAAGTAGAATGAAATGGGTTTATTAAAAAGAAAACTCCAAAGGCCTCAAAACTGCACTTGTTTCATACAGGTAGAATGAAATGGGTTAATTAAAAAAAAAACTCTAGGCTCTATTTTAATTACCAGAACCTGTATGTATATTTTGTATATGCACCTGTCTTAAAGAGTTGAAATAAAAATGGAAAATAAAACTGAAAAATTCTTTAAATTGTATGCAATAAAATACCAAAAGTTTAAATAGTATACATCATTGCATACTTTTAGGGATGCGTTTAAATTAGCGTCATTTGTGTACTAGCTCGAGTAGTTTCAGTAAAACGAAAAAAGCTTCCGCGGAGGGATCGTGGGGGTATAAAAGTATATATGAAGGGAAAGAAGAGAGTTTCACCTTTAACTGGATGCTTTAATTTTTTTGATTCGTTTCGATGCTTAGAATTTCTAGTCTACTGAAGCTAACATTTATACAAAAAACAGTCATTTTGAAAATATTTCGTAACACCCAAAATATAAATAGTACAGCTACAACCTCAAACAATAATTTAATGATAATAGTCCAACCAACCTATAAAAAAAATCAACCTTCTATTGATTATAGTTTGCGAGCAATGGCCATTAATTTTCGATGAAAAAATAATAAACTCACCTTTGTTCTGAAATTACCAAAAACAGTTGTGCTTAACCTAAATTTTTGGCTACCTAACTTTGGATATATTTAATACAAAATGGCGTAAAAATTGTATAAATCAGTTACCACAAAAAATGGGTATTTTGGCCAATGGATTTATTTCCTAAGCCACAGTGCGCCGTCGAGCACCTGGTTTCATCAATTTGAATAGAAGTTTAATCTCTCTCTGATATCCTCTTTTTTTCATTTCTACCGGCGTCTATTATATATATTATACGTAATATATAATATTTATATAGTAATATAATATATATCGATACGTCCAACGTATAAGTTGGTAACTCGAGTTACCAACTTTATAAGGGACAGTGCTTATCATAATCTGCGCATTGGACTCCATGTGGCAGGGGCAGATTTAGATGGGAGCTAGGAGGGGTTGCGGCCCCCGTCCCCTCAGGCGTTTCTGTCAAAATGTCTTATTTGATTTTTTTCAAATCAAATCAAAATTTCCATTTTCTTTAAATTTTAATCCTAATTATTTATGTTCCTTTTTGCTTGCGTCTATTATAGCCAAAGAATGCAATATAAAAAAAAAAATTTTTGGACCTTCATGAGTAGCAAAATCATACCCCATCGCGTGAGAGTTTTATACACTAACCACAGATCCAAAACCCTTTGATAAGCAAAGTTGGTAACATTAGCAGCTATCCAAAAATAGCAGACATCAATGTTTCTTCTATTTACTAGACCCCACTGAAGCGCGAAGGTTTTGCGAAAGGTGAGAGTTTTGCGAACGTTTTTGGGTAAAATTTTTTTTTTTAATTTTTGATTTTTTATTTTGTCGCTTAAAAGTGATTGCTATAGCAGATTTAATTCGTGAAAAGTTTTCCCATAATACAAATTTTACATTTTTTGCAAAATTCATAAAAAAAACTTATTTTGAGCCGAAAAATAATCATTTTTTTATAATTTTAGTAGGTAAAAATTCTTCGTAAGTGAATCATTTTTTGTTTATACATGAGTTCAGAAATAAAACATAAATATTTATTTGTTTGCATTCTTAAATGAGTTCAAAAAAGAATAAATTTTTGTTCATATCATTAGGAAACAACTTCTCATAAAAGATCCATTTTTTTGTTTATAAATGCGTTCAGAAATGAATCATAAATGTTACTTTTTATATATTCTAAAATGAGTTAAAACAGGAAGAATTTAAACCTTTCTGATATTTTCATAATTGTAAATAAAAATTTCAACCTTCAGACAAACGTCATATGAACTTTTTCACAAGTGCGAATTGATTCTCGCCATAAGAAAGGAGATGGATGTACTGATACATGTATAAACAACTACCCAGTGAACCAAAACTACCGTTTTTGAATTCATTTATGAACCTTTTCGGGTAGAAGCGTTCATTTTCGGCACTCATAAAAGAACTCTTTTTATATCATTCGTCGGACTAAAATGCCTTTCAAAAACGAACCTTATTTTGTTCACAAATGAGTTAAAAAAGAACCATAAATTATCTTCTTTTTTGTTCGGAAATAAGTTAAAAAAAGAACCATAAAAATTATTTTTCGGCACTCGGAAATTAACCCTTTTTGAATCAATCGACGGACGAAAATGCCTCTCAGAAACTGTTTTTTTCTTCGGAAATGAGTTCAAAAATGAACCATACAAAAGTTATTTTTCGGCACTCGAAACCGAAACGAAATTGAACCCTTTTTGTATCAATCTTTGGACTGAATTGCCTCTCAAAAACAAACCTTTTTTTGTTCAATAATGAGTTAAAAAAAGAACCTTTTTTGAATTATAAATTTTATTATTGCATAATACTATTTATAATTACTAATTGATATTTTGTTAAAGAAGAAATGATTATTACTAAAATAACAAATCATATTAATCATTGGGTTAATAGGATTAATATACCTGGGCTGGAATTCACGCATTGTGTTTTTCATGATATTGATGTTTCAAAGGGGAAAAGGCGTGATTGTTTTCCAATTTGACAAACTTCCAAATTATATATGAAATATCAAAATAGTTAAGTTATTAATTGGGGAATTTATTAGATTACATTTTTGCTTGGAATGTTTTCGTGGTTTTCATTCTATTTGGGCTTGATTTTAATTTTTGATAGAAATGTTGAAAATTTTCATACATGTAGCTGTACATCCATCTCGCACTGGTACAAAAGTTCATATGACGTCTGTACGAAGGTTAACATTTTCATTTTAAGTTCCTTTATTTACCTGATTTTAGAATATAAAGAGTCACATTTATGATTCATTTGTGAACTCATTTATGAATAAAAAATGGTTCGTTTATGAGAAATTGTTTCCTACTGATATGATAAAAAAAATTATTCTTTTTTGAACTCATTTCAGAATGCAAAAAAGAAACATAAATGATTCTTTTCCGAACTCATTTATGAACAAAAAATGGTTCATTTACAAGGAAGTCTTACCTACTGAAATGATACAAAAATGATTAATTTTCTACTCAAAATAAGTTTTTAATGAATTTCGCAAAATATGCACAATTTTTCTTTATGGGAATTTAATCTTTTATAACAACAACTTTTAAGCGACAAAATAAAAAAGAAAAAATTACAAAAAAAAATTCTAACCAAAAACGTTCGCAAAACTCTCACCTTACTCAAAACCTTCGCTTATGGTTCAGTGGGTATTTTTCTTTTCATATACCAACAAGTCTGAGATAAAATGTCAACATTTCTATCAAAAATGATGATCAAGTCCCAATAGAATGAAAACCACGACAACAGTCCATGCAAAAAAGTAATCAGAATAACTTCCCCAATCAATTTTTTTTTTTTATTTTTTTCAATTATTTAATATATAAAAATATAATATCAATGATTTTACTATTTTGATATTTCACACATAATTTGAAAGTTAGTCAAATTGGAAAACAATCACGTCTTTTCTCCTTTGAAATATTCTCACTGAACCATAAGCGAAGGTTTTGCGTAAGGTGAGAGGTTTGCGAACATTTTTTTCGAAATTCGAAAACTTGTTTTTTCAAAAGTGCTTGCTATGGAAGATTTAATTCGCGAAAGCTTTCCCATAAATAAAAATTGTACTTAATCCTTTAAGCAGGTAAAAGTTCCTTAAAAATGAATAATTTTTTGTTCATAAATGGCTTCAGAAATGAATCAAAATGTTTCTTTTTTGCATTCTTAAATGAGGTCCAAAATGAATAATTTTTTATCATATCTGTAGGAATCAATTTCTCATAAACGAATTGTGTAAGCATTTTTTTTTTTTCGAAACTAACATTTAAGTCACTGTGTATAAGTTCAAGTGATAGGATTTAAAAATTTTAAACAAATTTTCTCTTAAGACATTCTTAAATACACAAATGTATATCTGAAAGCATCAGCCGTGACACAAATGTGACACACAACACAAATGTGAGGTAAATTTGCCATTTAATAGAGCCATTACAAAATTCTTGAAAATACGTGACAAATATTGTCCCGGCTGGAAATCTTATTCTCATTTTGGTTGTGGTAGTGTAACATAAGCAAACAAGAAAACATTATGAGTACATGGCAGTTTAGTTTTTATAAAACCTTCTCCTAACCGTGGGACTATACAACACTTAAAAAGACTTAAATGTAAAATGTGATATATATTGAAATGTTATAACTTCTTCAAAGCCTAAACTATTTGTACTTGTTGTACCGACAGCGTAGAAATCTTTAAAAAAAGCTAGCTCAAAAAAGATTAAGTACCTGTCATCTTATTTTTAAACCTCATTTGTTTCTAAGTCAAAAAGGTTAGAAAATTTCTCTTATTTCCTTAAACTTTTTGAATAACTCTTATATAAATATAATAAAATTTCCTCGAATACATAAAAGCTTTGTCTACTTTATTGAAAGCAATTAAAAAAATGTCTTTAAATCGCAAAAGTTCACAAAGACTCTACGGATTAAGTCTTTGTTTGAACTTAACAAAATGTCAGATTGATCTACACGGCTCCGCATGTTGTTTCAAGTTTAAATAGTTTCCATTTTTTGGGGTTTTTTTTTTTTTGCTAATGAAGTTTATGGCAATGTTCTTTTTTCAGCATATTTGGCGGAATTTTTGTACAACTCACTAAAGGGGTCTTTTACAACTATACTTAAAGAAGCAACAACAACAACGTATTTACTGCATTCCCGCCCAGCATTCTTCATAGCGTTTTGCTTTTTTTTTTTTTCTAGAAATACCATCCATTCGCGTTGCCTTCGGTTTTAATGCATAAGGCCAAAAACAAATTTTACGCTTAATCCTTACAAATGTTTATCTTTTCTTAATCTCTACCACTTCACTTTATTTCGAACTCGCGTAGCTGGCAAATTACTTCAATGTGCACCGCTTGTATACGACGAGTACTTGAAAAGTTTCCATGCTCGGAAAAGCGCCATATTTTCACAACGCAACAAAGTCCTCATTTGGCGCGATTTGTTGTTGTACTTGTTGTAGCTGCTGAGTTTACCCAACAGCGTCAGCAACTTTAATTGTTCCTCATTCCCAGCACGTGCTCCTCTTTGACCGCTTCTACCGCCATTGCGCGATATCATGGCAAAAGTCGACTTTATTTCTACTTTTCCAACGCATGGATTCGTGTTTTGTGCTTGCCTGCCTTTGCACAAATTTCCCATGATTTTAATTTTAATTTTTTTTTATTTTTTTTGCTTTTTCTACTCTTCTTGAGTTTTCTGTGTTTTTCTTTTTCTTATGAGTGTTTTAATTGTTTTTGCCAAATGTTGGATGAACAAATAAAATATTTGCGTTCTTCAGTTGCTGCTGCCTCGTCTTCGGCATCTTTTAGCTCCTTCGCGTTGTCTTAATCTTCTGTTGATGCTTGTTTATTTTGCAATTACTTAAGTGTTCTGTGTGCACGACGACGCATGCTTGGTTAAGGATTAGAGCTGCAACTGAATGAAAGCAGGTAGTTTGACGGTAAATGTTTATTTCTTATTTTCTCAACAAAATTCACAATAATTGCGAAATGAGGAATTCACTGCTGGGAAGAGTTTCGGTTAAGTGCATATAAAACAAATGGATGAATCATTCGTTAACTTACCAAATGAATTCTCATACATAAATTTGTTTAAGTATTCCAGTTTTTTAATTATTTACTTCCCAGATATTTTATTTGAATACATAATTGTGACTGGTATTATGAGGGATATTTATATAATTAAGAATGAAAAAGAGCTAAGTAAAAAAAGGTTTCAATATATCCTATGAATAAAGTTCACTATGCATTATCTTAGACCCATTTTCTACCGGGTTCCCTATTTTTTCGAAAAGATGTGTCAATAAAAAAGATGTGTGATTCTAAATATCATCATTCGATGATATATCTAAAAATCTCTAAAATAAGTCTCTAAAAATAAGTTACAAATGCTCAGATTGCTTATTAAGTTGAAATTTTGTCCGTTACGCGAAAATATGTGGTGGTCGTTTTTCCGACCAGCAGCGAAAAAGGTGATCACTTATAGTGACAAAAAATTTTCCTTTAATAAGTTTGGCGTTCACTATACAAAAATAAAATTTTATCGAAAATATCATTTTGATGATGATGTGATTTTGCAAAGTGGTATACTTTGCTTTTTAAGGGACGCTGAAGTCGGAATTTATTCTAACAGCTGCTATCTTCAGTCTGCTGGTTAAAAAATGTGGTTTTAATAGTGGTTCTTTCAACGTAAAACCCTTTGAGAAGGATTCAAAATTTTTACAAAACACAAAAACCTTTTCGCTCCATTATTTTTCCCGGGTTCGTATGTTTTGAGTTGAATTGAAGAAATGAGTCAAAAATAAAAAAAAATTAAAACTATTCTGGAAAACAAGTCAAAAAAAAAAAACCTAAACCTTAAAAAGAATGCTGAAGAAAACTTAAAAAATGCTGAAAAATCTGAAGAAAAGTTAAATAAATATTCATATCGATGTTAAAAGTCAAAACCGGCCTAATACCTAAGCTTAACCGAGGGCACGAACCGAAAGCACGAGGGCTTCCTTGAAAACAATTTATCGCTTACCGCCAAGTAAGCTCATCAGAAAGATTTTTAAAGCGAAGCTTTTTACGCCTCATTCTGTGATCTGCTTAGAGTGAAATCTGAAAAATTTTAGAAATATATTTTCTTAGAATTTTATGGTTTCTTCATTGCTTGCGTTTTTTACAACAAGAAAATTTAATACTTTAATATTAAATATTAAAAATATTTCTTTGCCCCGTGGGGATTGATTACAAGCTCTATACGCTATACACCAGGCCACCAAACTGTGTTGGAAATAGTTATTGATTCCATATTAAGTGCAACTGAAGTTATGATGCAGCACATCCAATAATCTATTAATAGATTTTTGTAGTTTAGGTAGCTGCTGCAGCAAGTGGTTTGCTTAAGAATCATATCAGTGTTGTCACTTTTCCTCAATTGTGGTAAGTCCACCACTTTTTTGTTTCTACCACTTTTATCACCCACTATATGCATTTCTTTCAAAATGTACCACTTTTTTATATTTTTAACCGACTTCAAAAAGGACGGGGTTCTCAAGTTCGTCGGTTTCTCTGATTTTTTTATTTATTTTTTTTTTTTTAAATGTACCTATGTACATCGATAACTCCTCAACCATACGCCTGATTGCCATAATTTTTGGGGAACAGATAGATATCATAAGCATGGAGGTGCCCGTAAAAAAGTGGGCGGTATTCGAGAACTGGCGAGGCAATAATAGATCTCGCAATACAATATACAACTGTATCTCGAGTAATATTGACACTATTATTATTATTACAAATTACAGGCAAGAAAATGGGCGTGGCAATATTAGAAAAACAGTGTATCTTGAATAATTTTTAGACTAGAGTACTGCAATTTAGTATAGGGGTAGGCATTATTATTACAAATTATCGTCAATAAAGTGGGCGCTATTCGACAAATGGGCGTGGCAATATTAGTAAAACACTATATCTCGAATAATATTGACACTAGGGTAATAAAACTCGTTACAAGAATGGGTATAATAATTTCAAAACATGCGACATCTAATTTAAATTTAAGAGGCAGATATTTGAAATAACCAACAAACTCTCAAAATTTAATAGAACAAATTTTTGCGGAACAGTTGTATCTATGTTGTTTATACACTTTTTCGAAATTTTATCATATTTTCTAAAAAGGAATAAATAAAAATTTTTAAAAAAAAAAAAACAACCGACTACAAAATCACTACAGAGTAAAAAATAATTTTAAAAATAATTTTCCTTTTAATTTCTTGGTCAGTCATATTTGATAATTTATTTAATCATATTATTATATATGAAATCTTATTATCTTGATTTTTTCTTATATGTTTTATTATCATAAATATATTAATTTCTTGGTGAATACAAATGCTTTGAAGTTTGCGCTTCTAATTAAAAGTCTGATTATATTAGCGCCGACCTTAAAAGCTTTTATAATCATAAAGAAATTAATGTATATATGATAATAAAACAAATAAGAAAAAATTAAGATAATAAGATTTCATATACAATAATATGTTTAAATAAATTATCAAATATGACCAAGAAATTAAAAGGAAAAGTATTCTTAAAATTATTTTTTACTTTGTAGTGATTTTGTAGTCGGTTGTTTTTTTTAAAAAAAATTTTTTTATATAAAAATTACTGCATAATAATTCAAATTTTAGAAATTTTATTACAATTAATATTTAATTCCTTTCGGTATACCACCTTGTTCAAAAAAAAAGGTTCATTCACACTGTGAACCGGACTTAACTGTGTTACATGTGTCTGTGCCAAGGCTGCCAAATATCAGCGTATCTCGTTGACATTTGGTAAAGTGACAGTGTTTTGTTTGCAACAACTTTTTTCGTGTCTTCGATTTTTACGATGGAAGAAAAAATTGAGCAACCAGTTTGTATAAAATTTTGTGTGAAAAATGGTTTCAACTGTGCCGATACGCGAAAAATGTTGGTGAAATTTTACGGTGAATCTGCTCTATCATAGCAGATTTGTGAGTTTAACCGATTTGTGAGTGGCCAAGACGAAGTAGAAGAAGACCCCCGTACCGGGCGACCATCGTGTTCGACTACCGATGAAAACGTTGGAAAAATCAAAGAAATGTAGGTCAAAAATCGCAAATTGACGATTAGAGAAATAGCAGAGGACGTCGGCATTTCAATTGGATCCGACCAGAACATTTTGAAGAATGAATTGGGCTTGAGACGTGTCGCTGCGAAGTTAATACCGAAAGAACTCAATTTCATGCAAAAAAGTGACCAAGCTGCTATCGCGAAAGACATGCTGGAAATGGAAACGCACAATTCTCATCTTATTCGTGACTTTTTGGCCAAAAACAACACAATAACCATCCAGTAGCCGGCAAATTTACCTGACCTGGATCCGTGCGATTTTTTCCGGTTCGATGAACGCGTTTCACCAGCAAAGAAGAGGTCATGAAAAAATCGGTGAACGCTCTTAAGGCCATACCAAAAACCGTGTTCCAGAAAAGTTTCCGTGACTGGATCAAGCGCTGGCATAAGTGCGTTGCAGCCGACGGGGACTACTTTGAAGGCGACAATATTGATTTGGATGAATAAACTTGTACTATAATTTTTTTCAATAAATGAACCTTTCTTTAACAAGGTGCTATAAAGAGTGGATACAGTACTGTTTCAAGAACATTATATGAGAATTATTTGCAATAAAACTAATTAAGCGTGAAAAACTTCTTCTTTTACTTTTAAACATGTTGTATTTGTTCAACAAGTGAAGTGGCAAAATTTAAAGTTACCACGCCCATCCGAATGGGCGCTATAATAAGTTACTTTTACTATAGTATCGCTATCGTATCTCTGATCGTATGCCGACAAACAAGCGAAGTTGCTCTCAGGCAACTTTGGGGTCGAAAGGGTTAACAAGAAAAATATATTCCAACTTTTTTTAAAAATCTGCCAACCATTTTAGATTGAGTCTAACCACTTATTAAAACTTGCAAGTGACAACACTGGTTATCAGCCTCTATTTGTCAACGCCATTTATTAACAATTGCTAACAAGCTGCAGTTATATTTGATATGCAGTTATATTGATAATCAATGTGTGGAGTTAACAGAGGTGTTTGGATCGGTGGAAGTAGTGTAAGACTTTTAATCGATGACATACGGGATCGATCCTCCCCGTAGGGCAAAAAGCAGCATTTTTATTTTTTTTAAAGTGAATGCGTTTGTGTTTTTGCATAGTGCGAAGGGAAAATTAACAATTGCCCACAAGTGCTTGGAAATAGCAATGACTGTAACATGTAATAAAATAATAATGAAATATAATTAAATTTACTGGAGGGAATATTAACGTGTGTTTTTTAATTTACTTTATGTTATTTTAAATTTTTGAATTTGAAAGTTTTTTATTACAAAAAAAAACACATTAAATTATCAAATCTATGAAACTGTAAAAAAGCTTCGCTTCTCTCGTGTGTCCAACGACGCACCTGTGTGTTTTTATAAGTATAATATAATATCCACCAGACGAACCAACAATTTTTAAAAGGGAAAAAAAAGGAGAAAACACTTTCTTTTTTTTATTTTAATTTAGCCAAATTTTAAAAAAATTGACATTTTCATTGTATTTTTTTTAAACTGGTATAGTGTTTTTTTTTCTCATTACTTAAGTTTCGATCCAACACATGGAAATATAAAATTAAATTACTTATACAAATAGTACAACAAATGTTCGAACTTGGCTACACAAAATATTTTTTTTTTTATTAATTTTTGTCAAATTTTTAAGGCGTCAAAAATCAATTAAAAGAAATTTTTAAAATAAATTGACAACGCAATTTTTTTATTCATCTATCTGTTAACCAGGGCTGGAAATTCTAAGCAAATGCTTGGAAATGCTTATTTTGCATATATCTGGCAATTTTGTTGGGTTATGCATATATTTGACATTTGTGCATAGTTTTTCACATATGGCAACATTATTGTTCATTTAGCGGAAAACAATTTTTTATAAGGCCCATATTAGACGATGTCCGTTTGTCCGACGAAAATGAACACTTTTTACTCTCTTGTCCGCTGGATGGTCACACGACAGAAAATTTAGGGCGGACACATTTGACATTTCATTTAGTTTGAGTACATTTTCTGTTGCACTTTATTTTGCGCACTTTGAAAACAATTACTTTTAATAGCAACGTTGCGTAGATACAAAAGTGATTGAAAGTTTTAGACTTGAAATTGTTATTCTATTGTGTTTTTATTGATAAGCGGTATTTCTTTATTTTTTAATCAACATAGAAATCGATTACGACTTAGTAGCTTTAAATATAATAAACTCGGCAAATCAATACGCATCAAACATAGTTTTTCTGAAAAACAAGCACTGGAAGGTTTTGCAACGATTTGTAGCCTTGGCCAATGAAGCACTTCAGATAAGGGAAACAAGTGGGAGAAATCGCTTATGCTGGATCAAAAAGTGGCATGAAAGGCGATCCTCTAAAGGCTCCTTTTCGCAGCTGGCCAAGGAATTGCCATTTTGATTCTTTCTGAAATAAAATGCATTTGAGTTATTGCAGAAAAACAATCATTATGCGTACCAACAGTTAAACAACTGATTTTGCTTGCAAAATTCTTCTCGGATTGGCTTAACCTGTTAAGAATAAAGATTGAAATAAAATGATTATCATTAAATTAATAAATGAATTCCATTAATATATTTATAATTTTCCTTACCAATTCTTCCAACACCACTTTCTTGTCAATATTTTAATAATATAACCTGCCAAAAGTAAGTGTTTCAAGCAACTATTTTTCCTTTATATTAGTACTTTTCCTTAGAAAAAGTACTTTTTAGCTGCTAAAGTGTGGCAAAACTTTTATTTCACCACAACGCCACACTGTTGTGGCCGTTGTCTGCTGGTATCAACAGCAGACAAAATGAACATATTTTGTCCGCCTTACAAAAAGTTCATCCGCTCTCACTCTCACTGTTTTTTGACAGATTCACATTGAAAGCAACAACAAAGATCGGACAAACGGACATCGTCTAATATGGGCCTAAAAGTTTTTTTTTTTTTTTTGGTTGAAGTGCCAAAAGAAAAAGAATCTCAAATGGTTGCTCAGATTCCTAAAGTCTTGCGCTGTGACAATTCTATATTGCTTTCTTAATATTATGAGTGGCATATAACAGACAAGCCCAATAGTGATGATTTTGTTCGGTGATTTTTTTAAAGAAACTTGCTGCATAAGCCATTCTTGCAGAATATTCTTAAACGCGCCCGTCTTGTACTCGTCAATAACAGACTTGCAGAATATTCTTTAACTCATCTGCAATGGATTCGTCAACAATAAAAAACAAAAAAAACAATGCAACAACGAAAACATTACAACACGCTGTAACTCTTCTCTCTTTTATTTCTTGTCGAAAATTCTTTAACGGGTTTGTTTTTTTTCGTTCATAAAAAATTTGTCGAAAATTCTTCAACTTTCTGTCTTGTGTTCGTTCATGACAAAGCTTAATTTTTGCTTATATTTCGGGGTAATTTTTTCGTCAAAAGTTGAAATTATATCATTTTGTTAACGTGGTATAATAATGATCTGAATGACTGATATATCAAAGATTGTAGATTCAGATAATGTGATGTAAAGAGAAAACATGTACAATGAAATAAAATGAAATCAAAGAATATATAAAAAAGAAAAGAGAAAAAAATATTTTTTCACATTTGTCTTTTCTTTATTAACGAAACTTCCCCGAATTTGGAACATTCATACGAGATTTTCGTCAATGAAATGTATGGCCGAATCAGCATGTTTCGTCCATGAATCGGAAAAATCACGCATGATTCTCTTATGAGTTTCTTAAGAACGAAACTACTGGGAAGTGCTTATCTGCGGCAGAAAGTCTTGGCTAGAAATCCTGGGTGTACAACAATATAAAATATATATTACATACTTTGTAGCTCCACACTAGGAGTTAAGATGTAGCGCAGTGCTTCCCAACAGAACTAGGTTTGTTCAAATATTGCCCAAGTATTTCTACAGATGTGAAAAGGAGCTTTGCCAATTATACAACTGTTTTTAATGACAAGGAAATTTTTAATTAATAATTTAAAAACTATGCAATTTTATACTGTAATAGAGATGTTATTAATACAAAGATAAAAATTTAAGTTGAGCTTTTCATTGGCTTAGCATATTTAAGAGCATATTTTGTTTATTTATCGATCTCTTTTAAGCGCTTCATATTAATTTTTTCATGCATATTTTTGCCAGCCCTGCTTATTACATATATCATCTTTCTTTAACATCCTTAAATCTGAGGTTTTGGCCATATTTTTAAAAAAAAATTTTGCTTCTACTTGCTATAAGATGTCATCAGCATCGGTGTTTTATTTCGCGCATCACATCAACAAAAACAAAAAACACACCGTTGCTGATGTCATCTTATAGCAAGTAGAAGCAAAATTTTTGTGAGTTTTTTATACACAATCCTCTATCTTTTAGTAGGTTATGATAATCTACTGCAACATAGCTTCTGTTATACTCCATATTGAATCATTAACTCTACGAAACAAAGGTGTTTGCATTGGTAACTAGTGTATTGAACTCTTAATCATTGGTATACGAGTTCAATCCCCACGGCTGAGCCAAGAAATGTTTTTAATTTTGATATTAAGATTTCTTATTGTCACAAACGCAAGCAACGAAAAAACCATAAATTCCTAAGAAAAACGGTGTTGAAAAAATTTGTGACGTTTTTGAGATTTCACTCAAGCAAATCACAGAACGAAGCGTTAGAGCTTCGCTTAAAAAAAATTTCATTCAATATCCATAAATTAATATCCAAAAAATTAAAAACTAAAAGAAGAAAAAATTAAATTCCTTTGAAGCCATATTCGTTAGCCAGGAATTTAATATTGATCTGTATCATTCTTTTATATTTTTTCTATCAATACCAGTTTTTGCATTTGCCATAATATACGAGTACCTTCTCCTGTATTAATATCCTCCCACGTCACAGGACGTTTGATTTTTATCTCGTCACAGTGCTCAGCAGTATATATTTTGAAATCCTGCCACCGTTCCATGCTGCATCATGTGAAAGGCTTTGACAAATATTTACGCGCTGCTCGAGAGGGCGAGAGAGTAGTGCTGCGAATGGTGCTCGGCACGGTTGTCATCCGTTGTTAGTATTAGTGGCTCATCACTCATCAGTGTTGTAGCGATGATGTAGCCATGAAGTAATTCCAATGCAGCAACAGCACCCGCAACCTATTGTCGCCCATTCATAAAACTCTTCTCTACCTCCCTGCTGCAAAGCAATCCTTAAACTGCTCATTGTTTGTCGTTTTGCGCTTTCGTTGCACTTTTACTGCCAGTGTCGCCTCTTCATTTGCAACTTTGAAGTGGATCCACTTTCATTTGTTTGCAATTTTCTGAATTTTTCTGCTTTCAAGTCCTTTTTAGTATTTGTTTTTTTCTTTTTTTACGTTTTTTTTTTTTTGTGATTCCTGTTTGTTTGCGCGCTGCTTCTGCAGTTGTTGTTGAGAGCGCTGCTGATTCAGCTTTGTTTGCCGTAAGCCTTTGAGCAAACATTTTTGCCAGACTATTGGCAACATGTACCTTTGTAACACTACAACAAATACAATAACAAGAGATACGTCAAAAATCAGTTGCAAAACTTTTAATATTTTTTTTTTACCGTCATCGGCATCGTCATTGTCGTCGAAGCATGGGAGATATCAGCAAATGCAACAAACTGAAAGCACCGGAATGTCAGCTCATCCCATTGTTGTAATGTTCCAAGCTCAACAACTAGCATATGGGAAAGGCTCAGATTGATGCCTTGCTTCGAACTCGGAAAATATTTGAAGAATGTGCTATTCTCTGTTGTTGTTTTTGTTTATTCTTTGTCTTGTACTTTTCTGCATATTTAGTGCCGTTGTTTGGTAGCACTGCTTATGTTGTTGCGATCCTTAACATGCTGTGCTTTTTTTTTTTTTTGTGAGGATATCAAAAGAGCCAGTAGCGTTTTAATATTGGCTGTAAGTTTACAACTCTGTAAAATGCTGTTAGTGTGAGTTTTGTTGTTAGCAATAATTAATAAAAAAAAGTTAGTGAGATCCTGTGTTAAGATTCTGTGAATAGGGAGAGAGGGCAGAAAAATCAGAAATATGTTGAAGAACTTGTAATGTGCAAAATCAGCTTGAATTGACTTCATTCTTGCTACCTGAAATGCTTCATTAAAAAAAAAAATTAAATTTAGTTGCATTCTGCTGTCATAAATAACTAGATATTTTATTATCAAAAACTGTTTCATTTTTTTTTTTTTTTCATAAAAGCTTGAATTCATCTTTGCAATATTGTTGTCTATCTCCCATAACAACATATCACTCGAAATTATGACTCTCTTGCTCTAAACTAAATTTTGCAATAGTTTTGCAGCAATATGCACCACAAATAAAACCTGCACAAAGTACCCTATAGGAACAAACTAATTTGTTTTTAAAAACAACTAATTAAAAAACTAATTTAAAATAAACCAGTATATGAACTACTTTTAATTATATTAAGGCGGCAACTACTCTGATGTTGACATGTTTAAATTGCAAATTTTTATTAGATTACAAGTTTATATATATTTAACCATGTTATTTCATCAAATATTATTAACTTCAGGCCATCAGTAATAGTTTTCAATTGGTTATTTCAAAGCAATTAAAAAAATAATTTAAATGTAACTAATTTAAGGAGTTTGTATACCTTGGCACCGCCATTAATACTAACAACGAAATCAGCCTGGAGATAAAGCGAAGAACAATAATTGCTAATAGGTGCTACTACGGGCTCAGTAAGCAACTAAGTTCCAGAGCCCTCTCTCGATCGACAAAACTAACACTCTACAAGACGCTCGTTCTACCTGTGCTGCTTTATGGCGCTGAGGCATGGGTAGTTTCGCAAACTGACGCAGCCGCTCTGGGGGTGTTCGAGAGAAAAGTTCTTCGCAAAATCTTCGGTCCTGTTCGAGTCGGCGATGACTATCGCATCCGAATGAACCACGAGCTGTATGAGCTCTACGGAGACATTGACGTAGTTCGGCGTATAACTGTGCAGCGACTACGCTGGCTGGGTCATGTCCATCGTATGGACGACGAAGCTCCAGCGAAAAAGGTGCTCGAAGCGAGGGTCGCTGGTCAACGACGACGAGGGAGACCATGCCTCCGATGGATGGACCAGGCTGAGGAAGCCCTAACCGCACTTGGTGTATCCGATTGGAGAAGGCGCGCGCAAAGCAGAGGCGCCTGGCGAGAGCTGATGAGGTCGGTCGAAATCCGGACACGGGTTGTCACGGCCACCTAAGTAAGTAAGTAACTAATTTAACAAGTAGTTGAAAATATATGCAGACGAAAGTCAATTGACTTATTTAGCGGACATCACCATACAAAATAAGTTAGTTCGTTCTATTGAAAAAAGTCAGAATTTCAACTAGTTGTGGTTGACAAAAAACTACTTTATCAACTACTTTTAAATTAGTTGATTTTCCTACAGGGTAACTATTCCATCATAATGAAGATTTTATACTCATCAAATTCCCCAGCAACTTGCAAGCAGGAACTATGACCAACCCTTGCCGCCCCCAATACAGTGTTGTTGTGAGTGATATCTGTTTAGTTGTACTATTTAGATATCACTGCCGCAGAGTTGCCAATGCAAGTAAGGTATAAATCCAATGAATCGAAAAACCCTCTCAGATGTGTAACAAAGGATTTTCTGCAACAAATAATGACAATGAAAAAGTTTTCATTACAATATTTTCACATCGTCGAACAGGAAGTTACAATACAAGCAAAAACTTTTCAAGCTAGTAGTCGTCACTCACAACTATTAATTAATATGATGACGCCGGAAATTTTTAATTATGTTTCTCTTATAATGACAGTACATTTCCTGTTGGCAGAGTTATGAAATCATACATTTGAACATATAATTTGTCATGCGCATTTTAATACATTTTGTACAAAGAAATCATCATGCTGCTTTAATTAGTAGAAAAGAATTACAATAATACTACGTGTATTATGTGTATCTATTTGAAGCACATAATTATTTATAGTTTTTTATAAGAATCCATGAGTTTTATATTTTTAATGTGTAACGAAGGCATGAATTTATTGCTACTATCGGCGGGAGTAGACACATGACATCCTCGCTACTCCGGCGACCGCTTTTGTATAGCCTGGCTCTTCGCTAATCAAGGCAGTACAACAGTTCTAACTTTCCTACAAAAACTGGTTCTACTTCCCAGTAGGCATTGGCAGGTGTTCGAAGCGCTACTAGCAGGCCTTAAAATGGATGTCGGAGGCCCATCCAACTCGTAGCTAAGCCCATTTACTTTTCTATATGAAATGGGAACATATTTCATGCCTTCCGCTCTCCCTGCTCTAAAGGGACCTGCTAGAAGCACTCCTTAAGAATGGCTAAAAGAAGAGGTGAACCACACAAATGAAAAAAATATTTTTTTTTGCGTGCCACAGACTCGTTTACGAACTCACTCTCGTGTCTCACATATATAAACACCGACAAGAAGTTATTTCAATCAGTTGGCGCTGAGGCTTCATTGAGAAGCTCCACTCGGCTTAATGCTTTAAACTTGATTGCTATGCTTGTTATGCACCGAAAAAAATTAAGAGCGAGTGAAATTTTTTTCAATTTGTTTTGTTACTTCTTCTTTTAGCCATTCTAAAGGAGTGCTTCTAGTAGACCTCTCTAGAGCAGGGCGAGCGGAAGGCAGGACAAAGTTTCCCAGCTTATATAAAAAAATAAATGGGCTTGGCTACGAGTTGGGTAGGCCTCTGACATCCATTTCAAGGCCTGCTAGTAGCTCTTCGAACATCTGCCAATGTCTACTGGGTACGAGTATCTATTCCGATATTGTTATTGTATGCAACAACTAGTATTGCCAGATGTCCCGTATTTAATTATGTCTTAACCACGCAAGTTATGATCTTAATTCTAGTCTTAACCTATGTTTAACCTATTTTTTTTTTTATTTTTTTTCAGTGTAGGCTTAGGCCGCCTACCCGCTTGGCATGATTTCACCTACATGTCTAAGGAAAAGCTTTAGTGAACTAATGATTACAATTATAGAGCAGAGGAGGTTATGAAGACGGAAATAGTAGCTTGTAAAGATTTTTTTGAAGGAGAATTTGGATATGGATGGTGAGTAGCTAACGCTGATACTATGAAATTCTTTGCAACACCTATTAATTGGCTCATTATTGGCGTATATAGTATGGAGCTGATACTCTTATAACATTCGTGTGTGCCTAGTTTGTCTTGAGGATTCGTTGAATTTTATCTTATTTGATATATAATCAGTGTCAATAGCACCGTTGAGAACGTCAAATGTAAAACATGAGGTGAGAAATTTTCTTCTGGTTGATAGAGGCATCAAATTAAGCAAGCTAAGCCTATACTTATAGGATGGTAGGGTATTGTATTCGTGGGAGTTGTAGGTGTTCCTTAGAGCAAAAAGCAGGAACTGCTTTTGAATAGATTCCGGTCTCTCACAGGGTGCATCGAAAGCAGGATTCCAAATAATGCATCCATATTCTAGAAGTGGGCGTACTAAAGAACAATATAACGTTTTGGTAATCTATACATTTTTATACTCATTTGCGCGTCATTTTATGAAACCGAGTTGTTACGGGCTCTTGTTAGGATTTTATCATAATGAAGATTAAATCGCAATTTATTGTCTAAAGTGACGCCAAGATCGACAATATGATTAACATTTTTAAGTTCTTTACCATTGAGTAAGTAAATGCTATTCGCGATGACATTTTTTCGGGAGAATGTTATTAAGTAGCATTTGTTCACGTTTAGAAATAGTTTATTCTGATTGCACCCCTGCTCTAAAGCAAGTAGTTTCGATTGTAAAAACGTTACACCAGGTTCGGAATTAATTAGATGGTATATTTTTAAGTCATCTGCATATAGAGGGCATATATAGAGGGATATCAGGCAAAACATCAGATATGTTTGATATTAAAATATTGAACTTCCTTGTGGCACTCCGGATGTGACAGAATCTCTTTGGATAGAATACCTGGAAATTTAACAAATTGAGATCTACCGTGAAGATAAGACTTAAGCCAATTTAGGAGAGAGCCAGAAATACCAACATTTTCCAGCTTAAAAGCTAGGATATTATAATCAACGCGATTGAAGGCTTGACTAAAGTCAGTGTATATTGCATCAACTCGATGTTCTGTTTCCATTTCAGACATCAGAACCATAACCATAAGATTTGTGGTAGTTGATCTACCTTTACGGAAGCCATGTTGCTGTTCATTGAGTAATGGGTTTATTCTACCTTTCAGTGTTTCGCATATTATTTTTTCGAACAGTTTTGGGATAGAAGATAAAACGGCAATACCCCTATAGCTTCCGATCGAACTTTTATCACCATTTTTGAATATTGGTGTGAGGTGATATGTTTTCCAATAAGAAAGAAAAACGCCTTGATTAAGTGATTTATTGAAGATTATTTGTAGGGGCAAGAGCAGCGAGTCTACACATTGGATAAGCAACTTTGGGGGAATAAGGTCAGACCCGGATCCCTTATTTGCGTCTAGCTCGATTATAGCTGCATATATTTCATCACGAGTCAGTTTAAAGTGATCTTTCCCGCGGATCGTCTCGCATTTTTCGTATTTTACAAATTTAAATGTCGCGCCGCACAGTGCGTTAACTGAGGACATAAAAAAAATTTATTCATTTTTATTTTTAGTATACTTCTTTTAACACGTTGAGGATGAAATTTTTTGCAGAAAATTAAATTTGTAAAGGATTTGAATGAGGCAGAAGAAGTGACTGAAGTTAGTAAGGAATAAGCTGGCAAATTTAAAATTTGTTTCTAATCAACCTTAATCTTACCTTTATTTCAGAAATTTAGGATTCAACTCGAGCATAAATGCGTTTTTTAACAATAGCCTCAAATAATTTTGGAATCAAGGGTAATTTTTATATTAGTCGATAGTTAGAGATATTTTGCCTAAAGCCAGACTTATGTATTGGGACTACTTATAATAAATAGTTTCCAGATATCCAAAACCTGACCAGTCTTTAATAATAAATTACATAAAAGCACTCACGGCTCATAGTGGCGACATTTCTAAGAAGAAGTGGTTGCGAAAATCAATTTTCGTGTGGTGAAAATAAGTAAATCTAATGATGCAGTTTGACAAAGAATTGCTCTAAGCTCGCGAATGTAAAATTTGAACTTATTTGGAGAAAAAGTTCACTTCGTAGATCTGGTAAAAGTTGATAGTTTTTTCGAGTTTTTCATTTAATTTAATTTAAATGACATAAACTTCAATTTTTTTTTTAGTTCAAGATGAGGTTTAAACTTTTCTGCAAGTTATGAAAGAAAAGTTTTTTTTTTGCATTTATGTAAGACATAAGTGGTCTTTGTACTATCAACTAATTACTTACTTGCTTAGTTGGCCATAACAATCCGTGTCCGGGTTTCGACTGACCTCATCAGCTGTCGCCAAGCGCCTCTGCTTTGCGCTCACCTTCTCCAATCGGATACACCAAGTGCGGTTAGGGCTTCCTTAGCGTGGTCCATCCATCGGAGGCATGGTCTCCCTCGTCGTCGTTGACCAGCGACCCTCGCCTCGAGCACCTTTTTCGCTGGAGCTTCGTCGTCCATACGATGGACATGGCCCAGCCAGTGTAGTCGCTGCACAGTTATACATCGAACTACGTCAATGTCTTCGTAGAACTCATACAGCTCGTGGTTCATTCGGATGCGATAGTCATCGCCGACTCGATCAGGACCGAAGACGTTGCGAAATACTTTTCTCTCGAACACCCTCAGAGCAGCTGCGTCACTACCCATGCTTCAGCGACATAAAGCAGCACAGGTAGAACGAGCGCTTTGTAGAGTGTTAGCTTTGTCGATTGAGAGAGGGCTCTGAAACTTAGTTGCTTACTGAGCCCGTTGTAACTCCGCCAGGTTTCGGCCTGCCTGTCCCAATCCAGGATAAAGGAGGAGGGTTGGTTATGGGATACGTCCCATGCCGTAAAAAGTTAGAGCCAACCAAGAGCTCGGGGTGGCGCCCATCTTGGTAGCAGGTCAATATGTATATCATATTGAAAAAAGCCTGCGATGGAATAGCAATGGTCCATAAAACTTGTTAGCACGGGGATAGTCAAACCCGTCGAAAAAATGAGGTGACCTTATCTATCCACGGCATGGAGACATGGCCTATATGGTCAACAAAAGACAAAATAAAGGTGTCTTAGGGCACAAGGAGTGTCACGTATGTGGGCACAAAGGCGACCTGTGACGCTGGGCACAGGTCAAATTAAATCGTAGGCACTTCATATAGGGTATGGTGATAAACCATGCCTTGTATGGAAGTGCCAGTCAGATACGAAACAGTGCTATGTGCACAGTCAAAAACAAAAGTTCTTCTATATGTATATAAGAATTTTTTTGTCTTTTTGCTGGGATGTTGTAGACCCCCATTTTCGACGGGACCGAGTTGCCCAGGTGACTATCATGGGTTGGCCCTTGGGGGAGACTCGTGATGGCTGGGGTTTGTGCACATCGCTTTCACAGGTCTAGATTGACCGGCGGGGTCGCGCAGTTGTATACCTGCTTAGTATGCAAGAGATTGGATAGGTCTCGTGGTCTCAACCAGTAGATGGTAATGAAGGTACGCCATCTACCGGTAGCCAAACTGGTACCATTAAGGGCAGTATGGAATTATTATTGCATACTGCTTTTACAGAATAGGGCACAGGGTAATGCTATTGTGTTTATGAATGTGACATCTAGTACGTGGTTGCTTTTCTAGTGTCACTTGTATAATACAGGTCTGTGAAGAGTATTTCAGGTGCACATCCTTTTTGGATATGCATTTTTTAATACTATATGTTCATTCATGAACTATAACTCCAATTTCTGTGGACCCAGAAGAATTAAGCCTTAACTGGCAGGGGTCTTCTATAAAAAAAAACATAATATAGGATTTCTGAGCCCATTGTAGCACCTATTAGCAATTATTGTTCATCGCTTTATCTTCAGGCTGACATCGTCATTGTTATTAATGGCGGTGCTAAGGTATACAAACTCCTTGACTACTTCAAAGTTATAGCTGCCGGATGAAAGGTGGAAGTCTAAGCGCCGCGCCCCCTTGTTTGTTGACAGCAAATACTTTGTTTTACCCTCAATTATCGTCAAACCCACTTTGGTTGATTCCTTTTCGATAGCGGTGAAAGCAGCGGTAACATCTCTCTTGGTTCTGGCGACAATATCAATGTCATCAGCGTACCCAAGGAGCTGGACACCTTTGTAGAAACTGGTGCCATTACGATGCACACCGGCCTTTAGTACGATCCACTCCATGATGATGTTGAAGAGATCGCAAGACAATGGATCGCCTTATCGGAGCTGTATATGTTGCTCAACGTCATCCTGCAAAGTCTAATAAACCTTGCAGGTATACTAAACTCAGATATTTTTGCATATAGGCTACCCCTTCTCGGCCTATCAAACGCAGCTTTATAATCGATAAAGAGATGATGTGTGCCAATTTGATTTTCGTGGTTTTTATCCAGGAATTGTCGTAGCGTCAAAATCTTGTCTATGGTGGACTTCCAGGTCGAAAGCCACACTGATAAGGTTCAATCAGTGTTTTTGTAATCGGCTTTAATCTTTCACACAGTACGCTTGAGAGAACCTTATATGCGATGGAAATAAGACTGGTATCTCTATAACTGGCGCAGATTGTTGGGTCTCCTTTCTTTAGTATAGGGCAAAGTACGCTGAGATTCCAATCGTCGGGCATGCTTTCCGCTAGCCATATTTTGCTGATGAGCTGATGCATGCGCCTTACCAATTTATCACCGCTGGTTTTAAACAATTCAGCTGACAGGCCGTCAGCACTCGCTACTTTATTGTTTTTGAGTCGTTGGATAGCAACTCGAACCTCTTCATGGCTAGGTGGTGGTATTCCCACTCCGTCATCGTGGATTTTTGGTGAACTGCTGAACTGCTGAACTGCACTTTCCATGGGCGGCATTGGTAGAATCGTTGCCAGTAAGTAAATTGGAGAAGTGATGTGTCCACAATCTCAGCGCACACTGCGTATCTGTAACCAGATCTCCATTTTTATCTCTACAAGTGGATGCTTTTGGCTTGAAACCTTGGGTTAGACGTTTAACCTGTTGATAGAATTTCCGTGCATCCTTCTTGCCCTGGTATACCTCTAGTTCCTCACGCTCACGCTTTTCCTGCTCTCATTTCTTGCGTCTGAAAAGTCGCCTCTCTTCCTTCCTCTTTTTGCAGTAGTTTTCTCGCACGGCTCACATTGCAGCTGACTGCTGCGTGTTTCTATAAGCGGCGGTTTTTACTGCTGTCGCGATACGACACTCCTGATCCTACCATTGGTTCCGAGGTTGCGGGCGCCGGAAACCAATAACTTATTCAGCAGCGGCGTGCATGGAGTGGGATATATGCGCCCAAAGTCCGCCGGCGCCGTCGGGTCCAGAGGTTGGTTGGTTGACCTTAGCCGAGAGTTGAGCGGAGTAGGCTGCAGCAGTTCGTTGTAATTATAGGTTAGCGACATCTAGCTTTCGTTGCATTCCTGTGAGTATGTTCTTCGCATTGCATAATAGCATGCCAATCTTGGCTGCAACAAGATAGTGGACTTAGTCAATATTGACCCCCCGAAATGTACGCACATCTAGCACACTAGAGGCATTCCTCCCGTCGATTACAACATGATCAATTTGGTTTTGCATTTTTTGATCCGGGGACAGCCAGGTGGCCTTGTGAATGTGGAGATGCTTAAATCTGGTCCTGCTAACTACCATGTTTCGCGCCGCGGTGAAGTCGATCAGTCTTAGACCGTTGTTCGTGGAGGTCTCATGAAGACTGTACTGACCGACAGTGGGGCCAAAGATGCCTTCCCTTCCGACTTTCGCATTAAAATCGCCGAGGACTATTTTCACGTCATGGACCGGAAGGTGGTCGTATACGTCCTCAAGACTAGCGTAGAAAGCGTCCTTGAAGCTCCTGATGAAGAAAAATTTTGCATTGATGCGGATCGTGGCCAATCTTTCGTTCACAGGTGTGAACCGGGAAACAAGGTGGTGTAGTTTCCGGCTAACGGCGAATCCACATACGAGTTCACACTTCTCCGCCTGAATAGACGAGTGGTTAAAGCGTGCGGCTGGCAATACAAAGAATCCGAGTTCAATCCTTGCTGGTTGGGACATGGTAAATATACAAAGATTTGTAAAATGTATAAGTTTTCCGTGCTAAATAAAATGAAATGATGAATCGCAGAAAAGGAGATTACTAAAAACAATTACATTTTTTTTCTCAGTTTCCAAGTTCCTGAATAAGCCTTGAATAAAAACTTTAGATCAAACTTACTATAAGTTCTTGTATAAAGGAAATAATTTCATACGCCTTTTTTCCTTGCATAGACCTTTTATAAAACTTGTTTCAAAGATTGTTCAAGGAAATCAAAATTCTCTCTCTTATATAAATTCCTTATACAAAACTTTACTTAAGGCTTATTTAGGTGAAATTGTTATCTGGGTATGTCTGTTTGATTTTATTTTTACAATTAATATAATAAAAATGTTTGACTAAAAAAATTATTATTAAAAAATAAAATTATTTTTTCATAATTTTTTCTGTTTTTTTCTGAAATTTCTGAGAGAGCTCTGCACGAAATACCCTTTTGCACACATTTATTGTTTATGAAAAATTCTATTTTATTACAGAAATCTTAATGGGACCCGAAGCTGTTGTCAATATGCTTGACTGAAAGCACTAAGTCTCCAATCACAATTTGTACCTTTTCATATGATGGATTTAATTATTAAATAATTTATTTTAACCTCCCAACAAAATGACATCTCCACAACTTATCATAGCTTGCTGCGAAAAGAAATTTAATTTCATCCGGTTAATAAGGATTTCCTACGTTATAGCAACTGAAAATAAGGTATTCTTATTATATGCAAACTGTTGTGCTGTCTAGCAGGCTTAAGTTACTGATTAATCTTAGCCAAATGAAAAATGTTTTCCTCCCTTGAGCCATAATAAATAAGAGCAAATAATATATGCAACACATACCAGCGCATGTTTTTTTGTTTTTGTTTTTGTTTTAATTTTTATTTTTTAATGTATGAGTAGCTACGAGTGGTTATACGTTAAACTTCACTCATCACATGAATTCTTAACAATTCTGGCTTTTCTTTGTCTCGACTGGTGTTTTGTTTTTTTTTTTTTTTGTACAGATACTTGTATGAATTCACATACAAACATATGAGTTGCAAGTTATGTACATTTTCTGCTACTAACTTGTTGAGGAACATTTATCTGGCAGATATGGATGGTACTTATTTTGTTTGTATTTTCGTTGCTTTTGTTTTTGTTTTTTTTTTTTGTTCATTGCGAGAACATTTTTAAGTGGATTGGTTTTCAGTGTTTCTTTTGTCTCTACTCTTTATTTGTTGCTTCATTCCGACCAGGTTTTTACATTTACAACATCAACAACAACAACAACAGCAGCAAAAGCATAAAAGGAGTTAATTTGTAAAATTTTTCATTTCTCTGACTTTTGCCCCTCAGCTGCACTTAATGTTCCGATAGAAAATCTTAATTAAAATTTTTGATGAGTTCGCTACTTTTGTAACAGCAAATGTGAAAAACTGTAAAAACTGTAAAACTGAGAAATAAAAATAAAAAATAGAAAAACTAGTAGCTAGCAAAGAATAAAATTACATTTCTACTACTATGTAGTGCTGTTGTTGTTGTAGTGTCAGTGAATGCGCAAAGGATGTTCGTTTGTTTTTCATTAGAATTCTAAATACGCTTCAACACTTTTTTTCAGAAGGATTGATTGATGCTGCCATAAAATTTCTCAATGAAGAATATGTGCAGAGCAAGGAGAAGATCCTTTGGTATGTGTTGTTGCTGCTGTCCTAGCCTGCTCTTACCTGCAGCTTGTCGTTTCTCCGATGGAAATAAGTGTAACTTTCTCTGTCAAAGTCGGTATGTGTTCGAAGACATCATATTTTTTTGTTGTTGTTTTTATTTAGTTTTAGCAATAAAAACTTTTTTTATTACCAATACTTCCGGTGCACCACTGAATCATCGACAGCATCAGCTTCAGCATCGGCATCCGTGTTTCTCTTAACAAGCTCACCACAAATAATCTTTTAATTAATGATTCCCCGAACAGAAATTTATGTGAAAAACTTTAACAATATTACTCGATGTTATTGTTGCTGTTGTTGTTGTATTTGTTGATTTAGTTTATAGTTGTCGACGCCGTTGTACTTGCTTGGTTGTGGCAATTTTTAAGTGTTCACTTCCGTTCTCGTCGGTTGGTTGCCCATAATCAGGTTTGAACGCGGTTTTAGCTTGTTATTAATAGCTTGCTACTCAGATATGCTGTTGTCCTCAATTGCTAACTTTAACCCCATCGCCGCTGTCTTCTTGCCCTTTCCGGTATTTGTTGTTCATTCACTATTGGGCTTCATCATATTAATGGCTTTGACATTACGCTGTGTGCGCGCACACCGCATAACGGAAACGGAAGTGGTGCATACAAGCTACTTAAGCACTTGAACTAGCAGTCAAAAATAAAGCACTTGCAGTTAATTAAGTTTTCGACTCTAGGTAGAAATGTATGGTAACTAAGAATGGGACTCAGAATGCAAGTTGCACTTGAAGGTTTTGAAATTCAATGTGAGCTTGAAATTCGAAAAAAAAATATTTTTGATCTAAAATTTATTAAAATTAATAGGTCGAGAAATATATTAAATAATTTGGCCAAAAAATAAAAATTTATATCATACCAGATTGTCGTTACAAATTTGGGAATACATTTTATAATCAATACCTATACTTTTTATAAATTTAACAAGCTCTCAGAAAAGCCATACGTCGTCTTTATTAAGGGCAAAGTATTCAAACAACTCAGTAATTAAGTAACTACTAGTATTTAAGAAACAAATTGAATATATTCTTCTCTCCTTGCTTTAATTACTTCATTATTAAATTTTTATTATTAATCTTCTTCATTCAGTCTTTGGAGAATTTCGTTACAGACTACAAATCTATATTCTAACAACTAGGGCTTAAGTAAGAATAAGCTATTTACATAATTTTTAAATACATTTTATATACCGAAAATTCAAACAAATTATTTAAAGATAAATCATTATTTATAGACTCATTATTATTAGCTCATTTTTAGCATAATTCGTTTAAAACGTCGCAGCTGCCTAGAAGGAACAGTAAACACAATTTATTAAAGAAGACCCAGAAAATCTATATTCCCGGATATTAAATCATCTATGAAGACCAAGGAGCTAATCTTCCTTCTCGTTTCTAAAGTTTTTAAACCTTTAAGTTTTTAAACTTGCATTATATGAGGGCAAAAATTTAACATATAAAGGTCATAATGGGAATTTTAAAAAAAGATTTTTGAATTTTTTCTAAGCGAAAGGAGTGTGTGACATAATATGGGTTTCAAATTCTTGCTTCATAGTATAATCTTGATCTTACAAATGAATTAAAGAGGCATCTGAAAGTATGAGGATCTTCAAACTCAGAACTAAAGGCTGGTTAAATTTTAAGAGCCGATGTTGATTTTGAATAAAGCACAAATTATTTAGGGAATTATTGTCATTTCTTTTTATTATGATAAAACTGGTTTAGTTCAATTATGTATGGAACAAAATATCGGCCAAATGGCCGCCGCGACCTCGGCGGCAAACCTCCATCCGATGGTCCAAATTTTCGATGACGCTGAAGCATAAGTGAGGTTCTATGCCGTTAATGTGCCGTTAATGAATTATTTCATCCTTTAGCTTTTGAATTGTTGCTGGCTTATCGACGTACATCTTTTCTTTCAAATAACCCCAAAGAAAGAAGTCCAACGGTGTCAAATCACATGATCTTGGCGGCCAATTGACATCGCCACCATGTGAGATAACACGGCCATTGAATTTGTAGCACAAAATAGCCATTGTTTCATTAGCTGTGTGGCAAGTGGCACCGTCCTGTTGAAATCACATATCGTCCACATTCATATCTTCCAATTCGGGCCATAAAAAGTTCGTTATCATCTCACGATAGCGAACACCATTCACAGTAACTGCCTGACCGGCCTCATATTGGAGAAAATACGGCCCGATGATGCCGCCAGCTCATAAACTGCACCAAACAGTCACTCTTTGTGGGTGCATTGGTTTTTCAACAATCGCTCTTGGATTATCATTCGCCCAAATGCGGCAATTCTGCTTATTGACGAATCCACTGAGGTGAAAATGTGCATCATCACTGAAGATGATTTTCTTCGAAAATTGATCATCCACTGTTGCCATTTCTTGACACCCTTCTGACCATTGACTACACTTAAAATGGTCAAGAGGCTTTAGTTATTGAGTCCATTGCACCTTGTAAGCGTGTAAATGCAAGTCTTTATGCATAATGTTCATCAACAATGAGCGTGAGAGGTGCAATTGTTGGGCACGACGACGAGTTGAGGTGGACGGCTCTTCAGCCACACTATCGCGAACAGCAGCAATATTTTTTGCAGTACGAGCTGTACGAGCATGCACTGGTATTTTCACATCTCCTACAGACCCGGTTTGCTCAAATTTTATCACGATTTTTCCGATTGTACGCACATTTGGACGATTAAATTGACCGAAAAAATCACGATGTGCACAATATGCATTTTGATTTGAACGCCCATTTTCATAATAAGCCTGAATAACTTCAACGCGTTGCTCGATTGTGTATCTTTCCAAGGTTCAAATTGAGTTAGTCTGAAATTGAGAAATGTCAAATAAAATGCAGAAAAAAACTTGACGTTTAGGTGTGGTTCACATTCAACATCGGCACCTAAATTTTAACCACCCTTTATTATATGTGTCATTTCAGTTGTTTTCACACAACTCACATTGTCACATTGTCACAAAGAGCGTTTTGTTACATTTCATATGTGCTGCTGCAGATATATGTGCAGAAACCAGTGATTGCGAACAAAGAAATTAAATTTGGATATTTTTGTCGATTTCTTTACATTTGTTCTAGTTATTTGTACTTTAATACAGCTGTAAGTGATATTTGTGCATTTCGTTTGTGCAAATTTTTGTGCAATTTATATTGATATTTCAGAGCAAAATGAGGCGCTCGCAATATTTGAGCATGAAGGATATTCAAAACATTTTGGAAGAGTGTAGCGAAGATGATGTAGATCCTTATGCATCAAGTGCGCGAAATGTGACTTACGTTCCACCTGAAAAAGTGGATGATATCAGCGACGAAGAATTGATAGACGAAAATATCATACCAAACGACGAGCAAATCAATCTTTATCACGATATCGCCGGAACGATTGAAATTGAATTCGAGTCGCAAACTAATGATGCTGCCCGTTAGTTGATACACCAGCAAAATTGAAGTGCATTTGCGCTGAAGGCGAACCATCAACATCGACAGATTTAATTCCAAGAGATACTGGCAATGCTAGCCTGGGTAGTGAATTGTATACACCTTTGTGTGATTTTGGTGCTCCGAAATGGATAAAGCAGAAAAAGATTGAGTACACACGAGACCATTAGACGAGACCATTAAGGCTATGATGGAAGAAGTAGGCGGAAAACGCCCGCAGGAGCTATTCGAGATGTTTTTAGACGACGAAATCATTCTCTAGACAAACCTTTACGCATGACAAAACAATGTGCAAAATGATGTGGTAAATTTTTTCGAAATTAAGCGGTTTTTTGGCATTTTACTTTTATCTGGGTATCATAAGTTGCCAGACATTGATTCGTATTGGTCAGTTCAAGCAGATCTTGGAATTCCGATTGTAAAACAAGCTATGAGCCGCGGCAAATTCAAAACGGTCAAGCGATTTCTTCATCTATGCAACAACTGTGAGCTTGATACAGCCGATCGCTTCAGCAAAGTACGCCTTTTACTGAGCATCTTGAATAAAGAATTTTTGCAGTTTGGAATATTTACCACGCATCCTTCGATCGATAAACAAATGATGCCGTACTTCGGCAGACATTCACGTAAAATGTATATTCGTGGCAAACCAATACGTTTTGGTTTCAAGTATTGGTGTTTGTGTTCCAGCGGTGGTTATCTCTATTCGGCAATTCCATATAGTGGAGCGTCAGTCCCACACGACAAAACAATTGGCCTTGGTTCACAAGTAGTGTTGGAGCTACTTCGTAATGTAGAAAACTTCAATAACTTTTTTACTTCCTATTATTTGCTGTGTCTGTTGAACGAGCGGCGATTTTTTGCTTGTGGCACGATTCGTAAAAATCGTTTGAGCGGTGTCATAATGAAAAACCGCAAAAAAATTAAACGCGGCGACTTCGATTATCGATACGATAAAACGAACGAAATATTATTAGTTCGATGGGCCAACAATACAGACGTGACCATGGCCACAAACTACGAAAATTTGGAGCCCATGAAAAGCGCCCGCCGATACGATCGTAAGACTAAGAAAACGGACACAGTGCCACAACCACATTTGATCAACACCTACAGTCGGTACATGGGTGGCGTTGATTTGCATGATAATGCTGTGGCAAATTATCGAGTTGGCATTCGTGGGAAAAAGTGGTGGTGGCCTCTATTCAGTCACAGTCTTAACACAGCAGTTGCAAACGCTTGGAAGTTGGCCTGCTTTGTCGAGAATGAATACAATTCCACATCTCCACCGCAAATCGTTTTCCTCAGTGAAATCACTCGCTATTTGCTCACCGTATCCGAAGAAGGCTGAGCATCGCCTCATCCCCAATGAGTCAATAGAAGACAAACTCGATCGTCCAATTGGCTTGCCACAAGTTGCTGTTCGCAACTATTTGATAATTCGTTCACCTGGCGGAAAGTATCGTCGCTGCAAGCAATGCACACCATCAACAAAAACACACCATCAACATTTGTCAGTGCTGCAATGTTCACTTGCAAAATGTATTTGTAAAAAGCAATTATAAAAACGACAAATAAAGTACAAATATACACTCTAAAAAATAAATACAAATTTACTATAAATATAATAGTAATTTTTTGCTTAAAATTCAACTGGAGTGTAATTTAACATCAAGTTTCAGTGTGAATTTTCAATGTTTAAAATTATATACAAGCTTTAGTAAAATTAAGCAACATATATTGAATTTTGTTGCAATATCAATATTAAACATTTTTTTTATCATGTATTTTATTGACAATAGACATATGTGTGTTGAATTTTCAACATCAGTTCGTATATTTGCAACATATTCTCATTCAAGTTTGATTATGAGCAAGTAAGCAGCTTGTTATTCAGTTCTCCGGTATTCGCTTCTCTAATGACAAAAATTGTGTTAAATACGTGTTTTAATTTTATGCTAAGATTTGTAAATATTTTTTGTCGTGTAAAATACTCAATATTTATATTTAAATGTGAATGCGAGATGTGTTTAATAAATATTTAATATTGATTTAAGAAATGCTCTGTTTTATTTTAGTAACTCTAAAGAGAAATTGATATATTTTCCTGGTGCAATTGACTTAAAAGTTTTTTGTTTTTTTTGTTCAGATTTGTCTGTTTTATTATTCTTGTGTAAAATTAAATCAATCATAAGATGTTGTTACTGCTATTTAAGTAGTAGTAATTTTTATATTACCATATTGTTGTAGTTAAACTAAACAAAAGTTGTTGAATGTTATTCATATAAAGGTTGTAATGTTGCAATAGTAATACAAAAATGATAGCAACATTAAACAACTATGTAGTATTTAAGTTTACTACAATACCTATATTAAAGCTTAAATATTACCCTATATATTGAGCAAAATTAAACACCAATTGTTAAATTTTACTACGTACCAATAGTAAACAACACATTTTGAATTAAATAAAGGTGTGTAAGTTTACTACAGTTATAGTAGCTAAGCTGTTGCCTACAACTATTGTAGTAAATTTCAACAAAAACTTTTTAGACTGTAAAAACAACAAATTTTCATTCCAAAAAATTCTTTAAAAAATCACCTCTTTTCCAATTCAATAACTTTGATATTTTTATACCGCTTCCGGCCAATGGTCGAAAATTCGACCACCCTGCCCCCGCCAGCCGAAAAGTAGCAAAATTTTTTTGAAAGCGAAAAACTATTCTTTATGGTTCTAATGACATGTGTTTTGAACGATTTTAATTTTCTCGCAAAAAATGGCCTTGGCCGAAAATGAGTTAAAGTAGACTTAAGGCGAATATTTTTATGTATTGTAACGAACCCTTCAGTTCGTTTGCAATTGCTGGGGTAGGCTCAGCGAGTAAACCAAGGGTTCAATACAAAAAATTTATAGCTCGGTAGTTTTAATTTACAAGTAATCTTTATTGGGCATTTCTTTTATCTATTTAATGCTATTACTTTAATAGGATTAAATTTTTAATGTAATCATTCAAAATAGTAATATTATATTTTATATAAAATAAATTAAATCATTATTCAAAATATTAATAATTTCTGTGATTCTTATTGTTTACTAATATTCTATAATATAAAATTGGTTAATTATATTATTATGTAGACTTCGTATATTTACTTATATGAAGTGAAACAACCTGAGCTAGAAGGGTGTAAACGCCTTCACAACAGAATAACCTGTGCTTTCATGAACGCCTTTACTATGAAAAACCTGAGCTTAAAGGGTGTGAACGCCTTTATGATGAAAACTGAGCTTAAAGGGTGTAAACACCTTTACTATGAATACCCTGTGCTTAAAGGGTGTAAACGCCTTTACTATGAAAACCTGAGCTTAAAGGGTGTGAACACCTTTACTATGAATACCCTGTGCTTTAAGTGTGTAAACGCCTTTACCATGAGAACCTGAGCTTAAAGGGTGTGAACGCGTTTACTATGAATACCCTGTGCCAGGGATGATATTGGCTTTACTGTAAAAGGGCCAAAATTCATATAAAAATAGGGCCAATTTGACATTAATAGGGCTTTAAGATTTATAAATTGTAACTTAATATCAGAGGTCGTACCAAGTATGCATTTTATAATAAAAAGCAAAAAATAATAATTATGTATATTTTGACTTTTAAAATTTTGAGCAAAAAGTAATAATTATTTTTAGTTTTTATTTGTTAGGGCAAAAATAAAAAGCAAAAACTAACCGATAATTTTTTGAGCACTAAATAACTGGTAAGTTTTAATTTTTATTTTTTAAGACAAAAATTAAAAGCAAAATCTGACCGATATTTTGTTGAGCACTAAATAACTGGTAAGTTTTGATTTTTATTTTTAAAGCAAAAATAAAAAGCAAAATGTGGATCTAAGGTTACGGTTGAACCAAAGTTTTACTTATTTTAAGGCAGGAAATGCATGCTCCACGCATGATGACGATGATGAGGATGACTGAATTAGAACTGTAATTTAAATGATTAAATGAAATCACTTCCATCTTAAATCAAAAATTTTGGGTGAAAGTGATATAGTTTCAAGTTATTCTTTCAAAATATTTTATTTCACGCTTTGTTTGTAAAAGTTAAAAAGACGCCAAAATTAATCTATAGATAAAGTGTTTCTAAAAGAAAATTTTTAACAAAAACATTTCTCTGATAAGTCAATCCTAAATTTGATAAATAAAAATAAAAATTGTAAAGCTTTTCCACAAAAACCACACACCAGATATTTCCATCTTGAAATAGTCGTAGAATGTCAGAAATGAATAAGCAATTTAATGAAGACTCTCCGTCAAGTCTTGCAAGAAGTCTAATTAATGAAGCGGGACTTGGGTTCACTCTTTTCATCTAAACTCAACTTGGGAAATAAACTAAGCTTGTTGAAATTACTACAAAGTATGCTCTTAATGGGACAATGACTGTATTTAACAAAACTTGTTTTACTGAGAACAATTTTAAAGACGTAGCAAATCTCGCCTTTACATAAAATACAAACAATAAAAAATAACACAAGAAATGAAATGAAAAATCACCCAACATTTTTCATACGAAATTGGGGTGAATTAAATAAAAAATGAATAGGAAATTCAAAGGAAAAATCACCGAAAAAATTGGTCAATTTTGCACACTTTTTAACGAAATTTCGCTTTTTGCTGAGGGTTTTTTTTATACAAAAATCACCTACTTTTTGGATGCAGTTTCGCTTTCTGTTTTTAACTGATAGTTCACATTGACTACTAGTGAAATGGTAATTATAACCCTTTTTTATTTTTATCACTTTAGCCTTATGTTTTTTAAAAATTTTAAGTAATTAACTTGAATCGGTCGAGGGCTATCCGTCACCTCTTTCCCCCTGCGGTTGTCTTACCTTTACATGATCACAAAAATATAACTTTTTTTCTTTCTCCAGATATTTCTATTTACGAAATAAATCAAAGATAGCTTACAATTGGCTTCCAGAAATTACGAACGAAAAAAAATACAAAAAACCCGAAATTTTCCACACAAAATCGGGCTTAATTCGTCGAAAAACAATTACCGAAATTTCTACCGATTATGTAATTTTTTCGGGTGTTTGTACCAATAAAATTAGGATCTTTTTTGCAAATACTTGAAAAGGAAGAAAGGCTCGAAAAATAAGCTTGTAATTTAGGGCCAAAAAAAAATCGGGCATTTTCGCCAAATTAAAAATTAAAAAACCCCCGAATTTTTGTTTACCGAAAAGTTAAGAAATTTCAAATTCATTACGATAAAATGGTTCGCCCTTTTACGGAAGGTAAAAGAATATTGTTCCGTAAAAGAGCAAATCATTTTATCATAAAAAACAACATCTGAACCTTATCCGTACATAATGTCCATGGACCCCTTGTTCATGAATTACATCAAAAAACAAATGAAATTAATGAGATCTTTGCAAATATTTTTACAGGGGAATATCAATTTACTACTCAAATCTGTTCTTTTATACTTTGATAAACTTATTTGGAAATAAAGACCGAAAAACTGCTGAAAACTTCGGTCGTAATTTCCATTTTCTTTCGAGTCTTATTTCCAAACCATTCGAGCATTATTTCTTTCTTTCAGGCTCAATTGCCATTTCAAATTCTGGCGTTTTTTCCGAAATTTAATGCTTTCAAAATTTCGGACTTTTTTGCCATTTTTTCGGGCGTAAGTTCTAGAAGCCTTATAATACTTGTTCGTCGTCGTCTATACAAGCAACAATATTTTCAATTTAGAAGCAAAGCCCTGTGTGACGGCGGATATTGGTTGTGTCATTTTATTTTTGTCGAGCACTACAACGCCGCTGAATTGCATTTTGGAACATTTTTCCAAAAAAATTTTTAACATTTTTTCGTTTTTATTGTGTAAAAATTTTTTATTCTTTTCGTTTGGGGGATTTTTCATTTTATTTTTTCGGCGATTTTTCTTTGGGATATTGAAATCATATACATTAACTTTTTCTTTTAAAAAATTCCGATTTTCTTTCGGTAGAATTTTCCAAAAGGGCCTAAAATGAATAAGAAGGGCCTCGGGGCTTTTGAAATGAAAAAGCGCTCAAAAAAGCCCCCAAATATCATCCTTGCCCTGTGCTTAAAGGGTGTAAACGCCTTTACTATGAAAACCTGAGCTAAGTCTTGCACTTGTGCACGCGCCTGTGCTCTGATCAAGACTGCTTTCCTATGCTAGCGCGCCGCTTTTTATTTGCTTGCGCTGTTTTCCTGTTTCATTGTTCGGTTGTTTTGTTTACATGCATGTGTATGCATGTATGCGTGTATGTGTATATTTATTGGTATGTAAATGTTATTTGTACAGCAGTTGACTATATAATTCAAAGTTAATAATATTCACAATATAATTTATATTATATTTTAATTTATAATTTAATAATATTTTATATACATTATTTACATGTTATTTGTGGGACAGAAATTGGTACATAATTTCTTGTCCTCACAGTATATAATAATATTCGTGTTTTTTTTTATAAAATTAAAGCTTATAAAAAGCTCTTGTTTTTTTCTATTTCTTATTATTGCCTGAATTTTCTTACAATTACAATTATCTTACAAAAATATGATCACTGTATGTATACCGGATCCTCTGATAACTAATTTGCATATGCAAGTTAGTGAGAAACTACTTTCAATTCCTTATTTTTTATTAAGATTAAGAGTTAAGAGTTATTATTAAGATTAAAGCAAGTTTAAGGTTATTTAAAAATCCGTTTTTTGAAAATTTTAATTTTCCACAATTTTGTTCAGTTATTGCTTTCTTTGTGCATTTTCTTTTTTATGATAATTAACGATATTTTAGTTTTAATAGATCACCAAAAGTAAGTAATGTGATTTTTTTTTTCCTTGCAACATTGCTTTTTTATTTTTGCTTAAAAAGACAATTTTTCGGAGCCTAAAATTTTTTCAAAATAAGTGTTATTATGGCTAAAGCAATTTTTTCTAATAAAAAAGTTTGCCATTGAAAATTTTTTTTAAACTAAATATTATAATTTATTATAAGAACGACTTATCTCAATTATTGTATGAAATGCAAAATTGAACTTGAATTCAAAATGTTATATCTTGCTGTAGAAAGTTAATACTACTGTATTGCGATTTCCCAAAATTTATTTGAGCAATTTTGTGTTATCTGTACTGAAATTTTATCACCCTTTTTCCAGAAGTTTTTCCTTATTTATTAAATTCAATATTTGTTTTGTTCGACAACAGTGGCCTGCCTTATTTTCCTATAAGTCTTAATTTTGATTCAAAAATAAGATTTAAAACAGATACTTTTTTTATATATGTCATTGGGATATTTTAATAAATTTATATTTATCTTTCAACATAATCCATCTTACTTCATTTGCAACTTCTGACCACTTGGTCGTCATAACATACAACAATTTGTGAAACGCTGCATAATAAAATCATTATTCATGTAAGTTCGTGAAAGCTTTCCGAAATGAAAAGCTGCAACAAGGCCGGAAGTGAAAAGACACAAAATCCCAAAAAAAAAAAAGCAAATAAAATAAACTGAGCCGTGATCGCAAGGCACAAGCTGATGGATGCAAAATGACTGAACTGAAGGAATGAAGAGAGGAGAGGATGTGGGAAAGACTTAAGTGCCATGCAGCAGGAACAACCACAACCACAACCAAAAGAAAAACAACAATGTACCCAATGACCCAACTGGCTGACTGCATATTTGAATGATGATTATGTTGTCAACATGAAGACAGCAGCAGCAGCAGCAGCAACAGCAACGGCGAACAGAATAAACGCCACTTCCGGTTTAAGCTAAGACACGACCGCAGAAAACATTAACGTTCGCAGCAGCCATAACAACAACAACAGACACTACAGCGACAACAACAACAACAGCAAGAATAATTTTGGGAAAATCATCAATTGTGGGTTGATAGTTGCTGTTGTTGTCATCATTGTACCCATTGTTGTTGAAGTTTTACTTTAGTTTCGTGAGCACAAAAGTTAAATTGCTGTAAATACGTGCAGATGATGGACGCTATGCAACAAAAATAACAACCAAACAACGTGCATCTTAACCGGAAGTAAAATTACACAGACACACACACACACACCGATACACCGACACACCGACACAAATGTGTCATTTTTGCCTGCGCGCATGTGATGAATATGAATGTTTTTACCCAACAGCAGCACGAAAGACGGAAGTGGCTGAAAAACGATTTTATGGCTACCAAAGTGACAATTTGACTAGAATTAGTTCGAGTCAAAAAGAGAAAACAACTTCGTCTAAAAGACATAGATAGCAAACCGAACAACTCTATAGAGCAGAAGCTTGTTGTAGCAAAAATTTTACAACTTTCAAGTGAACTTTAATTGTGCGGTTCAAAGTCACTTCCGATGAGTCTATAGAAAATTTCGTTTTTAAGCAAGAATTTACACAAAAAAAATAACCAAAAAGATATTAAAAGCATTTTTTTTTTAAATAACGTCCACTCATTCAAACGTGTTTATGTATTTTTAATGCGCTCAAACCTAAACCAACAAGTCCAACCACATCCGGCATAGCAGTTAGCTAACAATTTAATCAATTTCCAATCAAACATAAACCTACCCACACGCACACACAAGCACCTCCCTCGCCTTGCTTAACACAGACACACCAACAAACATAGGTCGTTCGCTTGTTTTTCTACTATTTTTTTTTTATTTCTTTCCTTTTTTTGCTGATGCATTCGTTTGACTCAAACGAACTGCCTGCCGCATTGCGTTTCATATTAAATGTGATTGCTTGGCAAGCCCCCAAAGATTCTGTATTCAGAGAACTGCTCGGTGCGTTTTTGTTATTGCTATTGTTATTGTTTTGACCTATGAGCTAGGTTTGACAGAAAAATATAGTTACGCTTATTTAAAAAAAAAATCCAATCTATCTTCTATCTATATCAATAAAAATCATTTTGTTTGTTTGTTTCTTTGTCTGATTGTTTGACTTTTATATCAAATCAAAACGACTAAACGGATTTTGCTAAAACTTAAAGCATGTATTACTTGCGTTTAGACAGGATTAGGTTATTACATTCAGTGTTTTAACCACGCTCCCTTTTATCGCCCACAAATCAATAAAAATGCAATATTTCCGACTGTTTCGATTGTATGAGACGAAAATTTGATAATTTAGTTTGTATGGTTACTTTTGGCAATTGTATCAAAAATGGCTTTCCACGCCCTCTTTTACCGCCCACAAATCAATGAAAATGGTATATTTTAGAAGGTTTTGGTCGTTTTAGACTGAAATTTGGCAACTGTAATAAAAATAGGTGTGGTGGCACTATAATTACGCCCATTATTAGTAGATTGTTTTCGAGCACGAGATGGTTTACGGAAAGAAATGTTTGCCACACCCTCTTTCATCGCCCACAAATAAAAAAGTATGGTTGCTGGAACGTCTGAGCCACTGGCTCCTGCTAGTTTATAATAAAACTAGTATAAAAGCCCGTCCTACGACGGGTTGGAAGCATTAACGCTCAAACTGTAAATATTTTTTGCCATTATTAAAGTGCTTTTTCAACATACTGTTCTGAATAATGTTCAGCCTGAAAGTATGCACATTAGGGTGGTCCTTATATCTAAAAAAATTATTTTTTTTTCTTTTAATTTCACGGGGCAACATATTATTTAAATATATTCCATAAGAAACTAGTCATTTTTTTTTTAATTTTTAAATGATATTTAGGGGTCGCTACCAAGGCACAATGGTACAAATGGCAGGTAAAGTGGTCAAAACTAAATGACGACCTCATAACTACATGAAATCAGTCACCTATAGGTTTTTGGGGTCGATAAACCTGAATCTGGAGTAAAAAATTGAAAATTCATAATGGCGGCTCTAATATGGCGGATGACAAGAAAATGAACTTTTATGAAATTATCGGACGGCATTTTGATTCTTTAAGCATGAGTTTCCGCGCCTATAAAAAAAAAAATATCTTAGATTTTTGACCCCTATCACATATCCAAAGCTCATTCAAATCGGCGAATGACACCAAGGAACGTTTTTGAGAGTGCTAAGCTTTGACAACTGGTAGCGACCTATAATTTCAATTTGAATTTATTAACTAATAAAGTTCACATGTAAGACAGATTCTTTTAAATGCAGTAAGAACAACATAATAACAACGAGTTATAAACAACTGATAAATAAATATAGCTTAAAACAAATAGTAATTTAAAATTAACAAATTAAAAATTTTATTAAAAAGTAATACAAAATCAACAAGTAATTATAATCAACAAGTGACCTAACATCAAATCATAAGAGATCAAAAAAGATTAGCTATAAATCATTCTTATTCTAAAAGATGAAGAAAAGGATAGTATTTAGAAAAGTGTTGTAAAATTTCATACTTAAAGTTGCGGTTATTTTTAATGCATTTTATTCTTAAAGGCAGCGAGTTCCAAATTCTGACGGCGTTAACAAAAAAGAGTCTGTTGGAGTTTAAGAAATTATATAATGGTATTATCAGGTTCATATTTCTGGTTGATCTACAAAATTGTAGCTTCTCAAAAAGGTATTTAGGTGTCTTTGTGTAAAATAATTTATGTAAAAATATACAGTTCCTAGCATCAAGATAGTTGAAAATATTGCAACCGAGTATTTTACTTTTCAAGTGGCTGATGCGGTCGAATTTTCGAAGGCCAAATACATATCTTGTGGCGTTTTTAAAAGCTTGTTGTAGCTTAAGCTTGGACCTGGAATCGAGTTTGCTATAGACAATATCCGAGTATGAAAGGAGAGGCACTATAAGCTGGAGCACTAGCTTTTTTCTAGTATCGACAGGTACAAATGACGCGGTCCACCTTAGGTTCCTAAGAGCATAATAGACCTTACAAATAACAGAATAAATGTGATCCTTACAGAAAGAAAGTGACGAGTTAATAATGTATCCTAGATTAAATAAATAATTAAATAAATAGTTGCTATATTGGAAACAGAATGTCTAGTTTTGCAAATAGACAAAAGAAATGATTAAAGTGGATTTAGCCTTTGCTTATTTTCGTTAGCCCATTTAGTTATTTCATTTAAATCCTCATTCATCCTAACACATAAACTATCAACAAGGCCTATGGGACTGTCTAAATACAGTTGCAGATCGTCAGCATATGCATGCATGCTAACATGTCGACATCTACTGAAAATATCGTTGATGAACATTAAAAATTATAACGGACCAAGTACTGAGCCTTGAGGCACCCCACAACTGAGTTTAAGATTAGCAAGTGCGCCTCCGTTAGGCTTAAGCAACTTGGATTATCTAAAACCTAGGGTAATAGTTCATGAAACAGACAACCATGAACTTTGTGTTAAACCACAACACGGACACGTTTACGGTTTAACAAGTAAAACATACGGGGCATCCGGTGTGGCAACACGAACATGGAAGCGGTTTCACAAACACAAAGCATCACCCAGTGCCCTGCTGATTAGGAGCATTATGTAATAAAATTACATACTGCCCGTAATAGCAGTACCAGTTTAGACTTCCGTAGCGACGTACTTCCATCCATCTACTGGAGGAGACGAGACCTACCAAATCTCTTGCATATTAAGACAGATATGCCAGCCCGGTCGTACCATTGCGCGACCCCGCCGGTCAATCTAGACCTGTGTAGCATTCACACAACCACAACCAGTACGAGACTCCCCGAAGGGCCAGCCCACGACAGTCATCTGGGCAACTCGATCCCGACAGATGAGGATCCACAACATCCCCGCAAAAAGACCAAGAATACACAAATGCAATTATGAAAATGTGCATTCTTATGCATGACTGTGCTTAATGGGCACTTAAAGGCCAGTCTAACAACTTGCAGTTGCCGACTCAACTGGAAAATTATTGCGCATGACCGGTACCTACTTTGGAGGACCTTTGCAATTGCCACTCTTACTCTGGCCGTTCGGATTACAACATCCAGACATAGAGTATTGGCCATTGTTCTCAGGGACTGCCGTGCTCAGTATGAGAACCCTTAGTTTAAACAACCAACATCAACACTTCCCTCAGTGACTGCCGTGCCAGTTTGAGGGTGCGAGTCAAACTCTTGACAAGCAACACTTCGGAAAGCCGAAGAGTTGACACTTTGACGTACGCATGCCAGCACTTCACATAAGCACACATAAATAAATATAAATAACAGAAAGCAGACAGACCGTTTCCCACCCTAACTTTTTGAGACCTTCCCACCAAGTAACTATTTAACAGACGGACCGCCATGCTAGAGAATCCAAAGTTAACTGCAAGTTTTTGACACAGTATTGAGTGATCAACAGAATCAAACGCCTTCGAAAAATCTAAGAGACAAAGCAAGCTTATGCGCCCCAAATCATAGGACACTCTGATGTCATCTAAGATCTTTATTACAGCTGTAGAGCAACTATGCCCTGGTCGAAAACCAGACTGATATGCGAACAAAAGGTCGAATCTTTTTATGTGTACCGAGATTTGCATGGCCATGAGAGACTCAAAAACTTTTGACAAGGATGACAACAGACTTACAGGGCGATAACACTAGGCGCCAAAATAGAAAAAATTAATGTGATCCACATGCCACTACTCGTATTTTTTTCTTATGGACTTTGGCCTTCTAAACACGAATATTACAATAAAAAGATTTTCTATGGATAAGTTTTTGAGATATGATTTTTTGAAAAAATTTCACCTTTTTCCAGGATGTAGTGTCATAAATAGCTCGAAAACGAATTAATCAATTTAAAAAAAAAAAATAAATCAAGACAATTAAATTACCTACAAATGCTTAGAATAAACTTTGTCATTTATTAGTAAATTTGGCTTAGTAAATTTGACGGAATTAAAAGTAGTTCGGCGAATTTTTTTTTTCTCTAAAAAAAATCAAGTCGAATAATGTTTTAAAATCTAAAAAAAATCGAAGTCTCAAAAAAAATCTCAGTTTATCATTTTTTAAGTAAAGATAGTTCTTTGAAGAAAAAAGCACACTGCCTTTGAGGAAAATTCATGGTAGAAATATGAAGTTATAGGCCATTGAGTGAAGGTACCGAAATTCTACTTTTTTATGATTTTTTCAATTTAATTAAAAACTTTTATTTTTAACGAAATATTAAATATCTACATAAATTCTTATAAAGTACAGAATAAAAAGAATACGAAAAAAAATATTTACTTAAATAGGAAAGGAAATAAGATACAAGTGTTGAATTAGAAAGCGATAAAATAAGCTCAGAAAAGTATTCGAAAATTAAATTGTTTGGCAATGGTCTAAAAATTATGTTGTCCCTTTTTTGTCGATTGTATTCAGATACATAAAAAGAGGTCTTATTCGCTTCCACTCAAGCCTTTAAGGGGGTCTTCTCATTGAGCATCTTTTTTTTTCAACTTTTTTTTTTGCATTTATTTATAGCTTGGGTAGTTGTGAATATGCCCCTAAAAGGATTTCGAAATACTTTAGAAGATACAGCCTTTTTTGTGAAGCAAGGTCTGATGGACAAGAAGGTGATGGAGGTAATAAAACCAGCTTACGAAGCGCTGTCGGCAGATAATTTGCTTGAAAGATGCCTTGGATCTGAAACTCAGAATTCCAATGAGTCCTACAATTCTGTTCTTTGGTCACTTTCGCCCAAACACATCAACTCAGGCGCACGCACCATCGAAGTGGCCAATTTCATTGCAACGTGCCTCTTCAACGACGGTTTTATACCCATACTTAAAATTATGGGTTTGATGGGTATTGCGATTGGCAAAAACGCATACGAATACGCACTATCTCGCAATGAAGACAGATTGAACCGATCAGAGACTCGAGCTGCGGCATCATCAAAAAAGCTGGCAGAACGGCTCGCAGAGCAGAGAGGGCAGCAGAAAGCAGTTTCTACGAAAAAGAGGAAGGTGGCCTGTATGGAGCTGGCATCGCCGACTAATATTTGTAAGTAAAAATTGTCAGCTCTTTAAAACTGCATTTAAACATTTTTGATTTTTTTTTTTTTTTCTAAAAAAAATTACTTCAAACTTTAAACGCGTTTATCTCGAACCCACGTTTTTCGAACTGGCGGCCATGATATCTCCAGTTCAACTGAACCGATTTTCATGAAACAAAATGGAATCGACGCAGAATTGTCACCATTCTCGGGTGAACCTCGACCATAATTTTAAAAAATTTTTTACTATTTTTTTTTTACACTAAACTACAAAAAAAAAACCCGAAATTGAAATTTTTTTTTTTGAATGGCCGCCATTTTGTCAAAAAAATCACAAAATTAAGCTTGAGGTTCACCCGAGAATTACATCTATACTGATTATAACCCCGTTTTTTTTTTTTCATTTCAGACGCTCCGGAGACCCGGAATCGTGGCCACCGTGACGACACCTTTTTTTTCACCACCAACTTTGAAGTCTCATTACTTTTTGAACAGCCCACGTATCGAGGCAAAAAAAATTTTTTTATTTACTTTGAACCTTTTGTAATACAATAAATAAAAAAGTTTTCAATTTTTCTTTGCGTTTTCAAATAAGAATTTTTTTAAAAAGGGTCCAAAAAACGGGTGAATGAGAAGACCGCCTTAACTCAGAGTTAGATATACGAAAAAGAGTACGCTACAAGCAGGTGAAGCTACAAATGCAGTATGTGTTTGCTAGATTTGATACGCTAGATTTTTCCCTGTTCTTTTGTTGCTGACGTAAAACAGGTCAAACCGGTTTTAGTATTTTTTCTTTAGTATTTTTTTTATTTTATTTTTTTAGTTGCTTATAGCGTACCCTTTCGCATACCTGCTTTTGAGTGAAAGGCTTGAGTGGAAGCGAATAAGACCTCTTTTATATCTGAATACAATCGACAAAAAAGGGGCAAAATAATTTTTAAGCCATTGCCAAACTCAGTCAGTGATCGGTCAACCCATTGCTGAAATCTGATTCCAATACTATTTTACCAACAAAATCGATTTGAAGATTGCAGCAATTAACAGTACGTTCAAAAAGACTATAGGATGACACATAGATGGCGTTACTTGATTTTCTCCATATGATTTTTATTAAGTACCAACCTTCAAACGATACGTATAAAAATTTGACAACAATCTGACAATTGATTTGTGAGTTAAACCATTTTGTGTGCAACTATTGTTATTGAAAAAAAAACAATAGAAAAAAGGGAATTTCGAGCCTTGATAAAAAAAAAATACAGTTGAGGCCAAACAATGGCTTGGTAAACATTATCCGGACTCTGCTCCATCGAGACAAATGGTAGAAAAGTGGATTGCTGAATTTAAACGTGCTCGTACCAGCACAAATGATGCAGAGCGCAGTGGACGCCCAAATCAGACTGTTATTCCACAAAACATCAAAAAAATCCACAACTTAGTTATGAACGATCGCAAATTGAAGGTGCACGAGCTAGCTGACATTGTGAAGATATCTGGTAGTAGTGTTTCTAACATGTGGGTATACGAAAGCTCTAATGGGTGCCGCGTGAGCTCACAGTCGACCAAAAACAACAACGAATTGATGCATCAGAGGAGTGTTTGGCGCTGTTAAGCCGCAATAACATCGAAATATATCGTCGATATGTGACAATGGATGAAACATTGGTTCACTATTACACACCAGAATCCAAAAGACAATCAGCTGAGTGGACAGCAGTAGACGAACCGAATCCAAAGCGAGCAAAGACCCAACAGTCGACTTGTAAGGTGATGGCGTCTGTATTTTGGAATGCGAAAGGAATAATATTCATCGACTATCTCCAAAAAGGAGCCACCATCAACAGCGACTATTACTGTGCACTTTTGGATTGATTGAAGGCTGAAATCGCCAAAAAACAGCCACATTTGCAAAAGAAAAAAGTGTTGTTCCACCAAGAAAAAACTCAGAAAAAATAGAGTTTATAATCAATAAGCATCAAAAATCAAATTGTTTAAAAAAATAAATTTCTCGAGCAAGAGAGTAATAGCTAGTTTGAATATTGACTTGTCGACAAGAATTCTGTAGCCACGTCAGACCCTCGTTTTTAAAATCGTGAGCTCGAACATCGTGTTGACAAATTTGTTTTTCATTTTCTTTCTTTTTTAATTGTAATGTAAAAAACAACCTTTTAATGTCGTTGCTGTGTGCGTTCGCAAAATAATTGTTTTTGAATGCGTATTCGCATGTTATCGAACTTTAGAACAACTGCTCTGTCGACGTAGTGTTTTAGGAGTAAATTACACAAATGAGCTGGTACGTAGAAAAATTGATAGACTAGTACGGACAAGATACGGGTTCGATTCCCGTTGTGGTGATTTTAAAATTGAATATAAATAAAAAATTTGTAAGCCTTTTGCCAGTTAATATCAACAAGTGTTTGCAGCAGCACAATACTAAAATTTGATGTAACACAATACCACTGCCTTCAACTTGAGTGGAATATTTTGATTTATTCAATTTTAAAAAAAAAAATTTTTTATTTTTAAAATACATACTCCTATTTGCTTAAAAAATAATTTCATTTTTTCTTTAAAAGAAAAATGTAACATAAATATACGCCAATTTGATAAATTTTCATTAATTTTGCAATATGTTTTTTCTCAGTGAAGGCTGACAAAAAGTCTGGAGAAAATTGGATGCAAAGTTAAATCTTTAGAGCAAGAAACTTATATTTACCAAAAATATTTAGTTTGAATGCCTACACGAAAAAAATATCGACATGTTTTAAAATAAAGCACAACCCAACAAACAAAATGATTCACTTATGTTATCGTTTACGAATCACATTCTCGTACATTTCATTCATTAGCAATTATTAGTAGCGATTCATTTATAATATCGCAAGCGGGAGAAATTCCTCCTTCGTTAATGAATCGTCAAAACCGAAAAAAGGAACTCGTTAACGAGTTGCCAAAACTATAAAAAGCAATTCGTTAACGAGTCGCCAAAAACTATAGAATGCAATCGTAAACGAGTCACCAAAACTATAAAAAGCAATTCGTTAACGAGTCGCCAAAACAACAAAAAGAAATTTGTTAACGATAACTTATTCATATGAAAATCTTGAACATATTATAAGTGGAAATTATTTATATAAAGAATAAGCACGAAATAACATAACAGAAGGAAAAATATTTCACAAAATTTTTTTCATATAAAAATTTATGATAATTTTTAAGTTTTTTTAAATTTTTACTAAAAATTAAAAAAATAACATAAACATTAAAAACAAATATTCGCTTTTATGACGTATTAACAATAGAAATTAAAAAAAACATACTTTCTTAAAAAAATTCGTATATTAAAAAGTCGGAAAAAATGGTTTTTTTGTTTCAAAACATCTTAAATGGAGTTTAGAAAAGTCATGATTTCAATCGGTGCTTTCTTTAAGCATCAAGCCAACCATTGATGAAGTCGGTATGAAACTATTCAAAAACTTTAAAAATAACGATTCATAAGCGATTCGTTAACGAATCACCCCTCACCACAATGTTTTTTTGGAATGTTATCATTTTTAAATTGTATTTTTTCATATAAAATGTTCGAATTTTTTTAATATTCACATATTGATAATATTATGTTGTAATTTTGACCAAAATTTGTTTTAAGCTATTTTTTGATCACAAAGTTTACAATTTGAAAACAATTCGTGATCAAAAAAATAGCTGAAAGCAAATGTCATCAAAATGACAACATTATCTTATAAATTTATTTGTGAATATTTAAAAAATACAATTTGAAAATGATAACATTTTAAAACATATCGATTTTTTTCGGTGTATATTTGACAAACTAGAACAGATAGAAAATAAATTGATGCAGCATTGTAAGGGTTATTAATTGAAATTTCAAACATTGCAATTCAAAAAAAAAAAGGATTTTGTGAGTAAAAGTAACTCAAAAAAAAATTAAAAAAACACTTTGTATCTCATAAACTAGACGTGATGCATAAAAACTACAAGAATGCAGACAAATCATTGAGAACTTTTGTTAAAAAATTGTTGAAAATATTTTAAAGAGAAAACCATCGCAGGCCTGTAAATTTAACAATCAACAAAGATTAGTGTAAGTTGATTTCGAAGCTCCCATACATTATTGAAAGGAATTGATATAACAAATTTCCTGCGAAAGATAATTTGAAGTGATGATTCCATACATTTTTCGCAATAAGCTTTCTAAACTATTAATTAAGATACTTCCTATCTGATTCTTTTGTTTTTTAACATTTGTACGCAACTTATGTATCGAAATAAACTTATCATGTTTTGCATTCTAAACTACTAAAACGTTTTGGGTTTTTTAATCAGAACTTCATGAATCACAGCACTAGATACAATACTAACATGAACAAAACTTCACACAAATACAAATAAACAATGAAGGCGGCAGAAATGACAGCAGCAACAACACCAACAGCAACAACAAAGGCAAGTCAACACACATTTCTGATTTCCCTGTGGAAATCATTTTATCAGAGAAATCATAAAATTTGCTACGAAAATATAACCAATAAAAGTTGCTACAACATTTCAGTAGAAACGCACTTTTTACTAACACAGACACGCACTTACGCAAAACCCACAACAAAACACAACAACACTTAAGCCCTCAACCGATCGGATCCAACAAGAAAATGTTGTTTTTCTTTTTGTTTTTTTTTTTTGGTTTGCTTGTTTGTTTTTCTTCACTTCCAGTTTATTGTTTGTGAAAATAATTCAGCATCGTTTTGTCGAGATACTGATGAAATCGGAGGGCTTAATTCTTGGCATTAAAGGCTTTTATCGAAAATAAGTAGCTATGCAACTGCTTCTGTTAATATTGCTGCTACTGTTGCTGTTGTTGTTGTTGTAGTTGGTGTAAGTGTGATTTGAAGTGTCTTTCGGTGCATGTGTGTTTGTGTTCGAGTGTGTAAATCTTCTTTCACAAAACTTCTTATCAATTTCAAACAATCAGAGAGAAATGTTTTTGTTATTTTATAAGCCAAGCCAACTAATATGAAACTCAACGCTCTGCTATAGTTTTTGACTCTTCTGGAATCCAATTTGGGTAAATTAGCAAACTTCAAATTCTAACTTGTTGCAATTAATATTGCTATTGTTTAAGATTGAAGATATTTTGGCAACAATAAAGCGATTTAAGAAACATATACATCCATGAAGTAAGTTGCAGTTGTTTAGATACAAAAGTGGTTTAACATGCATCACAGAGTTGCACTTTTTTTAAGCCGAATCATAATTCTCTAAAATACCAAAAATAGCAGTGCAGATATTCAGATCGTTACAGTTCTTCACTGTCTAAAACTCATAAAATACATAAAAAAAACATTTTTTCATATAGCAAAAGCTTTATTTATATAAAGTTTCACTACAATGAAAAAATATAGCGTCACGTATGCTCCTTTAAAAATTTTTTAAAAATCACTCGAACAATTTTACTAACTTTTCCTTACTCAGAAGTGACCAACATACATTTCTTCAATAGAGTATAAGCTTTTTGCTAACAAGAACTATTTTGTGGCTTCATTATGAAACAACGTAAGACAACCTTTGAATTTCACTTGAGTACGAGAAACGTACGTGACACTATTTAAAGTTTAATAAATAAATACATAAACACCAGAGAACTGCATAAGCCTACTTGAAATCTATTTCAAGTATTTGCTTAAAATACAAGTTCAAGCTTGCTTGAGCTTAATAATTTTTAATCAAGTATAACTTGTACTTGAATAAAAAAAGCCCACAATAGCTTGCGACTTGCAAGTATGATAGCTTACAAGCAAACGGCACGAAGTCCCAAGTAAATGAAAACTTGATGCCTTCGGCAAAAAGCTTGAAAAGCTTGAAATTGTAGGCAAGAATCCAATTAAACAAGTATCCAAAAATTCAATGTGCTTGTGTAGAGAAAGCTTAAGCGTATTAGGACAGCCCTGTTTACCATATTATGTTTTAAAATTCTGGCATTGGATTCAAAATCAGCGACACCCCTACACTGTTAAATGATGATTAAAACTCTTATAATGCATTTTAGTAGGTGGCAACCCTATTCTAAAAAATTACATAATTTTGAAATTCTGACAACGGATTCGGATTCAGCGACCCATTTTTCACCTAGTGCTTGCGCCAGCAAAAAATTCGTAAAAATGAAAAAATTAAGGTGACAACGCTGTTAACCATCTTGAATTTTAAATTCTCACATCAGATTCGAAGTCAGCGACATCCTGACACTGTTAAATGTTGCTTAAAACTCTTAAAAATACATTTTACTAGGTGGCAATACTGTGGTTAAAATTTTTGTGACAAACCTATCCGAAAAGTTGAATTTTAAATTTTGACATCAATTCCGAAATCAGCTACCCTCTTAAACTGCCAACCACGGAGTCCACTAAACCCTTAAAGGGTAAGGGTTTCCGCGTTAAAAAAAACTCTGTTTTTGTGAATTTTATTTAAGAGTATGGATTGAGCAAATTTATTCAAACCTTTGTGCATTGTAAGGTATACTTTTAAAAATATTCTGTAATTTTTTCATGCGGAAATATTGAAAAACAAGCCGGTTACAGAGCTTGCCCCAGAACGCCTTAAAAAAAAAAACAATTTGCGGTGTTCACTATATTTTGGTCGAAAATTATCTGAAATCAAAAACCATTCAAATTTAGTGAAAGTATCATCAACATAACCGACTTCAAAAAGGAGGAGGTTCTCAAGTTCGTCGGTTTCTCCGTTTTTTTTTTTTTTTTTAAATGTATGCACATCGATAACTCCTAAACCATATGCCTGATTGCCATAAGTTTTGGGGAACATATAGATATCATAAGCATGGAGGTGCCTGTACAAAAGTGGGTGGTATTCGAGAACTGGGCGTGGCAATAATAGATCTCACAATACTAGATACTACTGTATCTCAAATAATATTGATACTAAGGTACTGCGATTTAGTGTAGGGGTAGGGACAATTATTAAAAATTACGGGCAAGAAAATGGGCGTAATTTGACAAATGGGCAAGGCAATATTAGAAAACAGTGTATCTTGAATAATTTTGAGGCTAGAGTACTGCAATTTAGTATAAGGGTAGGCATTATTATTACAAATTATCGTCAATAAAGTGGGCGTTATTCGACACATGGGCGTGGCAGTATTATAAAAACACTGTCTCTCAAATAATATGGACACTAGGGTACTGAAATTTAGTGTACTGGTAGGCAGAATTATTACAAATTGCCGTCAACAAAATGGGCGTTATTTGACAAATGGGCGTGGCAATATTAGAAAAAGAGTATATCTCGAATAATATTGACACTAGGGCACTGAAATTTATTGTAGTACAGGGGTAGGCAGAATTATTAAAAATTATGGTCAATAAAGTAGGCGTTATTCGATAAATGGGCGTGGCAATACTAGATAAACACTATCACAGTTAATATTGACGCTGGGGTACTGAAATAAAGTACAGGGGTAGGCACAATTATTGGAAATAACGCTCCAGAAAGTGGGCGCTTATTTAACAAAGGGGCGTGGCAATATTTGAAAAACACTATATCTCGAATAATATTGACACTAGGGTAATAAAACTCGTTACAAGAATTGGTATAATAATTCCAAAACACGTGACATCTAATTTAAATTTAAGAGGCAGATATTTGAAATAACCAACAAACTTTTAGATTTTAATAGAACAAATTTTTTCGGAACAATTTTATTTATGTTGTTTATACAGTTTTTTCGAAAATTTATCATATTCTCTAAAAAGGAAGAAATAAAAATTTAAAAAAGAAAAAAACAACCGACTACAAAGTAAAAAATAATTTTAAAAATACTTTTCCTTTTCATTTCTTGGTCATATTTGATAATTTATTTAAACATATTTTTGCATTTGAAATCTTATTATTTTAATGTTTTTCTTATTTGTCTTACTATCATAAATATATTAATTTCTTCATGAACACAAAGCTTTGGAGTTGGCGCTTCTGATTAAAAGTCTGATTATATTAGCGCCGACCTTAAAAGCTTTTGTAAAAAACCCAGAGCCCACCGCGTGGAAGTGGCTGCACTTCGGGTTCCTCCAAGGCCCACCCAACCAACCAACCATATGTCAGGCTTGTTTTAGTCTATTGATAAAATCAGATTTTGTATTAAACTTTGGCAGTTGTTGCCTAGATTTCAGTGTAGAGCGTATAAAACGATCATGAGACTGGGGGCCAATAACTTTAGAAGATGTCTCTGTCACCATTTTGACGGTTCTCTCGAATGCCACGGTGTGAGAGGGGAATTCACTAAATTTCCATATCTCTGCAGTGTCTCCCGACAACCCTTTTATGAGCTCTTCGTTAGAAACGGATCAGGCTAGGAGCCAGCAGAATGCCCATAGTGCAAAAAGAGGTCTTTTGCAGCAATAGTTGTAGCCAGCGCCATCTTTGTTTTTGAAAAAAAAAATAATATTTTTTTTATGCATAAATGTATATTTTACCCAAATTTGAAAATTTTAAAACTCTCAACAAATTTCTTCTTATAAAAACCATCATCTCAATATCACTCTTTTTTACTCTCCTCTAAATGTATCGCCGGCCTTAAGAATTGATAAATTTTAATAATTCTTCGATCTGAGTAATAAATTCATCAGAAAGTTTAATCAGTAGTATCTAAAATGATCAAAACATAATTAAAGATTTTCTTACAAGCCTTATTTCAAAAACTATAGCGCTTAAGCAAAAAAAAAAACACTATTTTCCGTCTTAAAAACACACTTAAATACGTTTGAAATAAGAAAACTCTGGCATTGTGTTATTTATTATTATTTAAAAAAAAAAAAAACAAACCTTAATGCACAATCTTGACCTGTACATGTCTGGTGTGAAACGTGAATGTTTTGGTTTTTTGCAATTCCTTAACTTACCCAAGAGCCACATAAGCACCACACACCATGGAGTCCAGCCTTAGCTCCAGTTTAGACCACAACCCATGCAATCATGCTGTAGTTCACATCTAATTTAAAGTTATTATCGCATAGATTGAACATTAATCTGACATCTATTGAATTAAAATCGAAGAAAATACCGCTTAATTGCATTGCGTTCCAAATACGCCCCCACATACAACACAAGCAGCGCCTACCTTATTTCGCACCAACGGAGTACAGCTTCTTCTACCGTGGAGTGGCAGGAAACACCTACGTTTTTCAAATGAAATGTAAAGCAAAATAAATTTATTGCCAATTTCTGCACATGTGTGCGTATAAGTTTATGTGTGTGTGTGTGCGAATGTTGGTGTGTGTTTGTGTGTGTGTGTCTTTCAGTTGTCTTCTGCTGCAGAGTTGCCTTCGCTCGCATTTCATCTTCTTATTCTTCTGCTGCTGCTTCATGCTATGTCAGCGCGTGTGTCTTTGAATTGCATAAAGAAACCACATACGTTGCTGTTTGGCACACATATACACACACACACACACACACACACACACACAGACATTCAAGTGCCTACCCGTGCATCTGCAGTGAATTCTTCAACTGGCAGCCATCGCAGACCTGAAGACATAAAAGCTACGAGCACACGAAGGTTAAATGAAAATGTTATTTCATTTGGCCAGCACTTAGGGTGTCGGAAATTGAAATTTATATCCATGTTTCCCACAGATTCCCACATCTTGTTTTCTACCCACTCGTCACAGCCACACCGTATATCTCGCTACTATCGTCCTGTGCAGCGCTTCTTGTTAGGGAGCCTCAGCCGCAGCAGGATTCGATTGTGGCACTGGTGCAGCTAATACTGTAAAAACATGTTATCGTATGTGTTTGTGTGTATGCATGCATTGGTGGTAGTGAATGCATCGAATTGACTTAAGTTAGCGCAGCTACTGCTGTTCTAAATCGTCGCATTTGTAATCCATATATCGTCGATATATCGCCGATAAAACGGCAGCCATCAGACAATGATAACAAATACTTTATCACAGAATGTGCTCGAACTTAGTGCGACTTGCAGCATTCTGGCACGGCAAGATTTTATACAACTATCATTTTTCTTTGTACACCCCCACCACACTCAGATGTCAACACATTATCTTTAGATGCGCTCAATTCTTCCAATAACAAGTGGAGTGGAGCTTCGCGTGCCAAAGTGCAGCTGCAACCGTGAACAAGCCAATTAATGAAATTCATGAAACGCATAGTTGTTAGCGACCAAAGCAGGCTCAGTCTTACATACCAGCAATAAATTTGTTCAAGGGAATCTACAAATAACACATAAGTTGTAAAGCAAAATCATTTTTTATTGGCCCCGGAAATATTTGTAGTTATAAAGAAAGTACTGATAATAAATTCAAATGTTGAACCATTTTTTGAAAAAAATATTCATAAATTTTAATTTTTAAACTTACTCATCGAAAAATTTTTCTTTCCCTATGCGATCTAATTATTGCTAAAAGTGAGTAAATTTGGGAAGTTAAAAAAGTTATTTTAAGGGAGAAAATCAGTTATTATTGTTAAATTAGCGGCGTTTAACTCAATATGAAAACAAGGTCTAAAAAAACCATTTTGTTTTAGTTTCAAACAAACAGACTCTAAATATTTGTTTAATTTGAGTAGATGATATCGGTCAATGCTTATATAATTCGATTTTTGATATTTCTGGCCATAGTCAATATAGTCAAAATTTTAAGTACTGCCCTACTTAAGCGATTTGCTTGCCATATGGATCAAACAGACACATTTCTTAGTTTATTAGTCAATCATCAATTCTGCCTAAGCTCTTATGCAAAAACAAAAACAACACAAGCGGCACTTAATTTTAACCAAATTCTCCAAGGTCCATATTCAACAACAAACACATTCGCAACAACAAAAGAAACCCTCATTCGCTACTTGTAAGCAGTCGCAGAGGAATTTATTTTGCATGTGAATTTTGTTGTTGTTTTATTATATCCCAACGCGTACTGCGTAAGGAGTATATTAACTTTGTCATTCCGTTCATAACGCCAATAAGGAGGCGGGGCAGGTAAATATATTATATAGAATATATAGAGAAGTATATATATTTATGATCAGCATCATCACCTGAGTCGACTTCCGTGTGTCCGTCGGTCTGTCCGTCTATGATCACGATTACAGCCGTATTTTTAAAGCTATCGCGATGAAATTCAAAATATAGGCTTCTTTTTAAAAAATTAAGATCAAGTTCGAGTATGAGCCAAATCGGATGCACACCACACCTACCTCCAATGCAAACTGACTTTATATTAACAGTAAAATCTCTTAAAAATCTGCTCAAATCACACAAATGTCTTGGAATTTTGCGCATAGGCTTTGATATATAATATAGACTGATATAGAAATATTTGGAAAAATCAGATGAAAACCATCAGATTCGTTTATTTTTTTCTCCTAGAAATAGTTCTATGTCTGTTTTTCAATAAAAGATTTTGAATAGGGAATATAAGTGAACCAAATCTCAATTCGCAAAGCATAAACATGAATTGAAAATGCTTGAACTAATAAATTTTAATACTAATTTTAATAAATGTTACTCATACGCCACGTCGTATATTTTTGAAGCAGTTTTTTCATTAACAAAGATTACTAAATAAGCTTTTTAACTTGCAAAAAATATCAATAAAGTGATGAACCACATAGTCATTACACTGTACGAAAATTTTTTTCTTTAAAAATTTTTTTCAAACATCTTTCGAAATTGTATATATCGGTCAACGGATTCTGATAGAGGAGATAAAATAAAATTGCATGTCTATTGGTGTTTTAAAAGCTTTCAGAAATTTAGCAATATAATAATATAAGCAGCAAGAAAACTTCTCAACATAAATTCAAAGTAGACTCCTTTCGAAATAATAATACACTTCTGCAAATTAGGCAGTTCACAAGGTGTTGAAAAGTTGTATGTTGTATTGTTGTAAGTGAAAGGTTTTCTCATTTTCTCCCTTATTAGTAAAGAGATTTTTTTGAAATTATGGTTGTTTGTTTTGTTTATAGTGGTTGTAAGATATGTATGAACTTGGCATGATCAGACAGGAAGTACGCCTACCTCCCATACAAAGTGATGTACACATAATAGCTTTGTATGGAAGGTAGGCATACTTCCGGCTTGATCACGGTAATTTTATACACATCATACAACCACTATAAATAAAAAGTACCAAATTTTACCAAAAAGTGCAAAGTACCAAATTTTTACATATATCTGAGTTTCGAAAAGCGTCCGGTTTGATATGGAAACACCTATATATGTATTTTTTAATTTATTTTTATTACTCCCCCTCCTACTCCCTCTGGCTAATCCTAAAACTGCCCATCACAGATCCGGTGATCTGGTGACCAATCAAAGAGTAAACAAGTTAAAGTTTCCTGATTTGGAACATTCATTTTACCATTTTCGGAAACTGATGAAGTTGTTTACTTATATATAAAACAGCCACTGTATAATCTTAAGTAAAATAATTAATAGAAAAATAAATGGAATGTTTGTGCTTTGTGCCAAAATTGCTTTCAACGATGAATTAAAACTAATGCCAATCCTTTAGCCAATCAATAAAATTCAATCAATTTCCTACTTTACACTACTTCTACTTCTTCTTCATGTTCATCTTCTTTTTCTTCGACTTTTTCTTCATCAGCTATCGAGCATGCCACACATTTGCACTGAAATATTCTTTACGTGTGCAACTGAAGACACTTTGCTACCTTAATACGAATTAGTTCAGTTAGTAGTGCATATGTACAAATAATAGTGGTATGTATGCTAGTATGTTTGTGCTTGGGGAACATACTATATGGATATTTATGTCTATAAGTACTTGTATTGGTGGGTGTGAGCTTTGCGTGTGTGGGTTTGTATGTGTATGCCTTACAAAAGGATCGCGCTCACCTTTTCGGTGCAAACAGAGTCATAAATTGTGAAAGTATCCAGCAAGCTAGCGAAAGTAGCAGCTGCTACCGACATGTTGCTTCAAACATTCTGTTTTGCAGCACCAACACCAGCAGCAACTACAACAACAACAACAGCAATAAAAAATGCATGCAAGAAAAGTACACTAAATGCAGTTATCTAAAGTTGGCTTCCAGTCGTCCACTCGTCCTTATTGCCACTTATTGGAAGCTGTGCTCGAAACAACAGCCATTGGGATGACATTTGGTAGGCGAGTAGAAAGTTGCGCTCGCATCGGCTCCCAGACTATAGTGCAAAAAGTATTAAATTATTGTACAATCGTGAAAATTTAGTAGCTCTTTAGATAAGTTTAAATACCAGTTTGTTTTCTGACAAACATATATTTAAGGAATATAAATGCTGAGCTGCATTAAGAGCGTGCATAATACCATATCAGTTGAAATAAACTTTTAGTATATCTATTGAATTTCTTATTAAATTTAATGATTGCTTAAAGTTTCCTGGAGAAATGTGCCATGAGTTAAATAAAAAAAATTAACATTGCTGAATATGGCGATATACTAAACTGTTGTTGAGTCACTATTGGAAAGAACCTTTTAGTAAGAACATTTTTAATATATATTTAATTACGTTTGTATTCAGTTTTATCGAAATAAAAATTGAAAACAATATTTTATCATACGAAGTAAAACGAACCGAAGTCGAGTTGTTTCACCTCTTCTTCAACACTCTCTCTGGTACTTTAAAGCTCTTAAAGAGGTACTGTTAAAGAAGTTTTTTGCTCGTTTTACATCGTGATGTTTTTATTCTTTTTTATTTTTTTTTTTTTTTTATTATTCTAAGGTGAAAAATTCTTTAGGCGCGTTGAATTATGATTTCTCGTCGGCTCTGTTAACATCAGCAGTTTTAACGTCAGCAATGTTAATGTCATCACTGTTAACGTTAGCGCTCTTAAAGCTTGCACTGTTAATGCCTACAATTCTGATTTAGTTTTCAGGTTAACAGAAAACGTAATGGTTTTGTGGGTTTTTGTATTGAGACCCTGGACTGTATTAAGAAATGTTGAGTGGCAAAAAATAAGCTCATAAATTTCACCCCCTTAGAGGTCAATTCGGGAGAGATATGAACTATAGTCTACAGTTTTTGTGTTTTTTGTATTGGTACCCCCAAGAGAGTGACAGACAGGGGGTGGGTGTATTGAGAAGAAATGTTTACGGACAAAAAATAATACGACCAGCTCATATATTTGACCCCACCAGGGATAAATTTGGGAAAAATATGAACTAAAATCGACATTTTTTTTTTTTTATGGTGGCCACAAAAAGGTGGCAGACAGATAGTAGATGTGTTCAAAAGAAATGTTAATGGGCAAAAAATAGTGTTTGATCCCTCAAGGCATCAATTCGGAAGAGAAATGAATTATAACCAACACTTTTGTATTTTTTATGAGGACCCCCAGAAGGGTGGCAGATAGAGGTTAGGTTTGCTTAGAAGAAATATTGAAAATCAAAAAAATAATAGGACCAGCTCATAAATTTATTCCCCCTAGTGGTACATTCGGGAGAGATATGAACTAGAATCAACAGGTTTTGTATTGGGACCTTCAGAAGTGTAGAAGATACATAAGTGGTAGGTGTGCTCAGAAGAAATATTGAAGCGTAAAAAATAATATGACCAGCTCATATATCTGACCCCTCTTGGATTCAATTTGGGTGAGATTTTTTTTGCTCTAAAATATTATGATTTATTCAAAAATTCTAAAATACTCAAAAAAATATTAACCGATTGTAAATTGTACCAAAAATTTGACGCTGCACTGCTAATTCTAAGAAGAGACTTCATATTAACTTTGCATATTATAAATGTCTACCATTAAGTTAATTTTTGAATAAAGCATTAGGTTTGACTTTGTCCGATGACCAAAAACTCAGTTCTACTAAATATAAACAATGATCGATACTTACGGAAATTAAAATCAAATATGTTTTTTCTCATAACAAGGTAGTTGGATTATTGCTATAAGAGTAAGCTATAAATATAAATCAAAGATTTATATTCCAACAATATGAGTTGAGATTTCGAAGATGCGTCTAGTTTAACAGTTATTCCACAATAATTGACTTCAGTTATTTAAATAAACACTAATTTAAAAAAAACAATTTCATATAAATTCCAAAAACCATAGATTATTAAAATACTTAAAATGTATAAATTACAAACATATACGTTTCTCAATATGAAAACTCTGGTAAAGTTGGTATAAAATAACAAATAAAAATGTTGAATTCCGCAAAACTGCTGATTAAACAAGAAACTACTAACTACATATAGAAAAATTACCTATATTACAAACTTGCATATGAAAATTAAACCACATTTAACGAGAAATAAGCTTATGTTAAATTAACAAAAACCTAGTATAACTTATAAGCTGCCTTGCCAATTTTTATTTGCGCGATAAATAATTAGATATTTGGTAATTTATATATTATTTAAAAAAAAAAGTTTCAACAGTGTGTCATGGTTTTCTCAAAAGCTGAGATAAAAACTCAACCGCCCCAAGATCGTGTGAAAGATCCACTAACTTTTCCAATACTCCACTAATAATTCCAATACTCCTTTTACTAAACAATTTAGCATTAACTTGGTATCCTAATTGCGCAGCATCAGATATAGTGGTTGGCGTGGGTATTGGTGTGCCACGGTAATCAGTAATTCTCAGTTCGATAATCGATAGTTATTTCGAGAATCGAATGGTAAACGCTATGGTAACCGCTTGAGCAATCAGTAATTGCCTCGGTAATATGTTGGTAAGCGCTTCGTTATGCCCTGCGGTAGTCGTTAGTTACTTCAGTTATCGCTTTAGTAACCGGTAATTGCTTGGTAATCGCTTCAGTAAGCAGTAATTGCCTTGGTTATCGGTTGGTAAGCACGTCGGTAATCAGTAATTGACTCAGTAATTGGTTGGTTAGCACTGCGGTAGTCGTAAGTTACTTCAGTAATCGCTTTAATAATCGGTAATCGCTTTGGTACTCAGTAATTGCCTTGGTAATCGGTTGTAAGCACTTTTGTCATCAGTAATTGCCTCAGTAATCGGTTGATAATCACTGCGATAGTCGGTAATCACTTTAGTAACCGGTAATCACTTCGTAATCACTTGGTAATCGCTTCAGTAATCAGTAATTGTCTCGTAATCGGTTGGTAAGCACTTCGGTAATCAATAGTTACTTTGGAAATCGGTTGGTGAGAGCTTTGGAAATCGGTAAGTAGTTAATAATGCTAGAAAGGAACGCTAGTAAATTCTTATGGTTAAATAGATTAGCCGCGGCAGAAGGCGTCGCAGTCGGCACGTCGTGGCAGAGCAAATAGATTAGGTGAAAGCCTGTGTTGCCGGCGTCGCAGCCTTGAGGAAGACTTTGTGGTCGGTCGAGTCAGTGACGCGGTCAGAAAAAGACAAAAAAATAAAAAGAAGAGGGAAAAAAAGTGACGCGGTTGTGAGTGCCTGCGTCATTCGTAAACAGTTCACCTTTGCCTCGAAGAAGACCTTGCGGTCGATCCAGACAACGGCTACTACTTTGAGCTTACCTAGAAAAGAGTGCTGACTTCACTGATTTTGTGATCTCTATTTACGTGATCCGTAAAGCCAAGAACCCTTTGTGAAGTCTATTCGATTCTACTATTTGTCTGGCGTATGCAAATAATGCTTGCTGGCTATTGGAGCATTGATCTTGTTGTTGCTCTTATGCAGAGACTATTGTAGTACTGTTGTTTGTTTGTCATTTATTTTACGTATGTTGTGTTGTTGGTAGTCTCTACTGGAAAGGTATTAAAGAGCCATATATGATAGCAGTCAATTTGTACAGAGAAATTTTATATTTTTTTTTTATTTTATACTTATGAATGCTTTAGAACAATTTACAAAGTTACTACTTTTTTGGTTTTTTTTTAATTTTATGCTTTTTATATTAAAGTTTTATATTATATTTAAATTCTATATTTTATTTCAAAATATGTGTATTAAACATATTGCTGTTTCTCCAACTTTCCGTATGTGTAATACGTATATTTGATTGGAACGTTTATATTTTATACATACTTCATACAAACTGTGTGCTTTTAATTGATATGTCTGAAGGATTATATTATTATACTCGTATTATTTTCAAGTAATTATAATAAATGTCTTAATCATCTTTATTAAATCATTACTGAACAAGCTATGCTTTATGCCGATTTAATATTGTCAAGTTCCAGCAACAAACGGTTTTGTGACTTAAAAGCAATTAATTTAGACAACAATAAATTCTATGCATTTAATAGACATTTGATAAAGCAGTTTGAATGAATTCATTTGACTTAAGCCGTTCTACTTAAAAGTCTGCATTAAAATTATTTATTGTATTTTGCAAAATTATTGCCTTCACAATAAATCTCTGGCCTCTGTCCAGTTATAGAGTATCTTTGTATGTTGCTTATAAATACTATATATATTATAAGCTGCAAACCAAAGATTAGTCACGCTGTGGGAAGCAGCTTCTAATTTGTCTCCATTGAAATAATTCCTTAGAGAAAGCAACCAGCTAGCCAGACGGTCAGACTGGTGTCCAAATTGAACATTAATAATATTGACCTTATAAAAAATCTAAAATTGGTTTCATTGGCCCAGCTGGTTTCCGTGCTGCTGCTGCTTCTGTTGCTCTGTTGCTATTGATGTTAATGCTGCAAGAGAATTTATAGAAAATTGCAAGTAGATGATGAAGAGACAGCCAAGATGATGTCTTTTGTACGTTTTGTGCTGATTGTTGTTGTTTTTGTTGTTGTGCGTCATTTACCGTTATTTGCTACGCTGAACAATGGCGAACGCATTAGGTATAATGTCGAAGCAATCTGGTTGCAGAAACCCTTTCTCTGATTTTGTTGCTGCTGTTTTTATTTATTATATATATTCGAAGAAATGCCATCATCGACAGAGAGACTAAACTTTACGGCCCAGTTTTTAAGCCACCTCTTTAGGTGATTTATGTGTGATAAACGACTTTTGTAATGGCCACACCGACTACTGACCGACACATATCTACTACTGAACTGAGTCTGAGTTCGGTCCGGCACGCATAATGCAAAAATAATCTGCAAACATTATTTATTTTACTTTGCTTGCAAATTCAAAGCATTTCTTCAAATTTAGATATTCATAACAAGTAACCGGTTTTATTTTTGTAGTGAAAATTTTTAATTTAGGCAAAGTGTTACTTTCAAAGCATTATATTGCAACTTGATATTTAGGTGGATGAAAAGACTAAATTTTGGTACACATTCATGCTACAATTTTGAATTTTTTTGCAGGAGTATATTAGGCCAGTTCCTATTATCTTGCATGAAATGAGTGTAACAGGAATTAATTGAAAGTAACTGGAAATGAAACAAAAAAATGCTATAATTTTTTGGAAGGCACTCTAATTCAGTACGAATTGATGCTAAAATAATGAAATTTGGCACAAGAGTCAATTAGAGGTTAGCTTCCAGCATCTTGCGTGCAGCGGGCGCAATGGGAATTTGCCGAAATTAACCCGAAATTAAACTTTAAAATGCTACAACAATAATAAAAGGGATGTATATTTGAAAACATTGATGACAAAATAATTCAATTTAACACAAGAGTTGAAAAGAGATCAGTCCATATAATAGTGTAAGCAGTGCTGGATTAAGATTACTTTATGCCCTAAGCAATCCAAGCCTGTTGGCCCCCCTATCTTCTAGTAAACAGGTATCGATCTTCAAAATTTTTTTAACGTATTTTTTACAACCAGATAGATCATTACCTACCCTAGAATATGTACGAAAGACGGAAGAGATACGTGGGTATCTATATATTAATACGCAAACAAAAACAGTTTGTGATCCCTTTTAACCTGTGTTAACTTCAACATATTTATATAAAACTTATATCGATGGAAAAGTATTTTCGAGTAGTTGTGCACAATATAGTTTTTATTCCAATATATTGTCATTAAGATAGGTAAAACTAAGCAAATGTACAACCCCTTTTTCCCAATGTGACAATGAGAAAACAACAAAATACATTGCGGCATAGCTCTATTACACATCGTTGCTGTAGCATACACGAGCAAGAGTAGAATGCGAGAGAGTTGCAGACACTTCAGTAGAGCTGTGTGTCATTATTGTTGTCGTTGCTTTCTCTTAATTTCTCTCTCAACAAAATAAATTTGCCATCGCGTCAGCGTCAAAAAAACTATTAACTGCTGCTTGCTTCATATAACACATGCAAAGGCATTGATAATTGTTTATTTTGTTCAATACGTCTGTTTAGGCTATGGATTAGTGCGTTCAGCAAAAAAACAAAAGAAAAACCGATTTTGATATGGCCGATTTCGGACACAGGCGATACTAGTTAATATAAAAACCAAACCATACATTTTTTTATTTATTCAAATGCGACTTGTTACTTTTACGGGTTTAAATTCGCGGACAATCATTTTTAAGTTCAAAGTTTTAATGACGATGATTTTTTATCAATCGTCGTTGATACCTGTTGATACCCGTCGTTGTTCTTTTTTCCTTTTTAATTATTTTCAATTTCGAAAAAGATTGTTCTGCTGTGCAGGTTGATACCATCAGGCATGAAAATATAAGCAGGACTGGGTGTTATTTTGTACAATTGTGCATGAGTTTGATGTGAACTTGTGCAAGCCAAGTCACTGGAACTTATTTTATTTGTGATAAACACCGAGAAAAAAAGCTATAGGGCTATAGGTAAATCACCTAAGTCGGCTTGGGTGAGGAGAACTGTATGAGAATTATAAACTAATGCTTATTCACCAAAGCAATTTATTGTTTAATACATTGCTTTGAAAGCACATACTTCGATACCTTGCCAAAAAAAAATATTTGATTCACCTAAGCCCAAAATCCAAAAATACAAAATTAAAAACAACTAGCATGGATGCCTTAAGCATAGTTTTGAGCTCTTTCCTGCAAAAAAAAAACACAGCTGCGTCATTAGACATAAGAGAGAAGGATAGATTTGATAATTTAATGGTTTTTTTTTTTTAATAAAACCACTTTTAAATTCAAAATTAACATAAAGTAAATTAAAAAACACACTTTAATATTCACACTAGTAAATTTTATTACATTTCATCAACAAACAGAAAAGAAAAAAAATTTCTTTGCTCGCTGTTCGGAATCGAACCCTGGAACATTTGGTGCCAGTCCATCGCTCTACCAACTGACCTAAACAGCCTTGCTACTGTTTGCTGACATAACTGCAGCTACGTTAATTCACCTAAGCAATTTATTGTTTAATACAGTGTTTTGAAAGCACATACTTCGATACCCAGCCAAAAAATAAATATTTGATTAACAGATGTTAACAGATGCTGTATTAACAGATGCAGTATGTCGCAGTGCTCTGTTGATAGCTGCAGAATAGCTTCAGTTGTAATTAATATAGAATAAATCACTCAGCGTAACGAAGGAGTTTGGCTCGAAGCGTAGTGTAGTGTCTTCATGCACAGTGGTATCGGTGGGTGTAGGTTCGAATCTCAACGGCATGCGAAGATAAAATTTTTGTATTTGATATTTAATTAAATTTAATTTAATGTTTTTGTTATAATATACGTCAAGCAGCAAGAGAAGTCATTAATGTATAAGAAAAAAAAACGGTGTTGATAAAAGAAAAATTTGTGTTGTTGCCGATTTCAGTCAAGCGAATCACAGAACGAAATGCGGCAGCTTCAAAAAAAAAGGAAAATAAAAAAAACCAAAACCCGAAAAAAAAGTAATATTTTTTAAATTCAATTTTTTTTTAAGTTGTGTATAAAAAATTACCAAATACTTGGTTAATTTATTACCCAATAAAAATTGGCAAGTCAACATGTATAACTTAGGAAAACTGCCAAAGCCATCTTATAAATAATACAAGGTTTTTTTCAATTTAACATAAGCTTTTTTCTCGGTATATAAGGCTTTTATTTACCCGAAACCATAAAAAATATTTCTTTCACCGTGGCTCCAATAAAATGATCACTGTATGTTCTTATTTAAGCCGATACCTAATTTTCCCATCGGTTCTTAGTAACGATTTTTCACTCTAAAATTCGCATCACTCTTTTTTTAACTTCAATTTGACAAATACATTGCAAAAGCAGCAAATAAACACATGCTCACACATCCACTCTCGCAAGCACACATACACACACGCACAGAGAGTGCTTATAATACTAACACATACAAATTATTGTTGATTTTGCACAAAACAAAAACATTTGAAAGATGTACGCCCAACAAATCTGATCAATAACTTGGAAAATCATTGCATATAAATCAAAATGGTTGCCGGACACACTAAGATAAAATACGTACGTAAATTTAAAACTCTACATCCGGAATTGCCATGTTTGTTGTTGTTCAAATGAATGAGCACACCAAATCGTTTTAAGTTAACACGCAATTTATAAATGTTTTGCCAAATTTTCGATGAAGAGGTTGAGAAGAAAACGAAACAAAAAAATAAGAAAAAAGAAAGTGGAGAAATTTTTCATTTAATGAAGCAAGCAATTTGCACAATATTTGCAAAAACCATAGATTTATTTACTAAATTTTTAAAAATAAATTCACTGGCTACAAAATAAAACCTGCTGCAATATAAGTTTTCAACCGCTTATCACTCCTCCTACCCAACTAAACAAATCCACTCAAGCATAACCACAACCAGTCGCTATGCGTCCAGCTTCATCGATTATAATTTCCATAAAATGAAGAGTGCTGCTGCATGCAACCAACCAGCCCATCGAACCGTATCTAAAACGATATCATCTAAAAAGTTGCAAATTGGTGTGAATGAGCTGCAGACCAGTTGCCGGGTTATTCTGTCCAAAAACACACAAAGTGTCCTTAATGTCCAAAGGAGTAGGCGAAATGGTTGGTGAAGCTGTTCTCTAAGCAGCTCTACAGCACTTGAATGGTTTTGTGAACCAATTTATCAGCTAGAATCTCTTGTTTTCCGCTTAAAATGAGATGTCAAAATGCATTGCATCACATGTTCCGGTGGCTGGCTGCCTATACTGTGCTGCTTATGCTGCTGGATTAACTCATTGTTTATGCGCCTAGCTGGTCAATTGAACTACTAGAGGATTTTATTGGTGTCTATCCCTAGGCAGCTCTTTGCATACTTTCGAGATTCGTTTCCAAAGCTGATTTCAATAACTCAACTTCGAATGGAGTGTGCAAGTGGAACGGGCAAAGCTTTTGCTTTTGAGTAAAGGCGCTTCATTAAATACTGCCAGTGTTTCGCTTGGTTGAATCGCTTTATATGGAAATATTCTAACTGGAACATGTTTAGTGATTTCAAAGCATAACCAATTTAAATTAAGTCTTGGGAAATAGTTGTCGATAGAATGGTGAAAGCTGGTCTATAAACTTGGATTCATAGAACTTTTATATATTGTATGGAAATGAAATATTCTCAACACCGTCTGTACATCAACAATGTCACCAAACTATCAGAAAAAGTTAATAGTTCTAAGCATACAACAACAAAAAAAGAATAACAACAAATGTTCTATAATATATACCAAACGCCGTGAAATTTCAGTACCTTTAATTTGATGCCTTATTTGTGTATGTTTCAATATGTAAAATTAATGTTATTGCCTATAAAAACCAAATTTCTGTCAATTTTTGTCTTTCTGTCAAAGAGTGACACGTGTAACCTTTCCTTGTAAGTGGAGACTTCAATATAAACTTTGCAGATGATGAAAATCTACCACTAGAATCATTATGTATGATTCCAATGATCGAAAACACAGTACTAAATATTAAGCAACGATCGATCCGGTTTTTACAAAATGGTTACAGAAATTCCAATAAAATATTTTTGTTTTGTACTTCAGTTACCATAAACCTACAGTATACTTTTTGGAATATAAGGAAATGATTGAAATATGAATGATTTCATACTACAATTAATTTGAAAATAGAAAAAAGCACTGGGTTTTTCAAAGCATTAAATTTTTAATAGTTTTCATAGTTTTCACTTCGTCATCAGGCCCTCACTGCCTATTTCTTTTTTTTTTTTAAATTTTCTTTTGATAATAAAATTGATAAAATAATTATTAATAAATTAATATAATAATTAATCAATGACTGAACGAACAAATTTTCAAGTTTCTCATAAAAAAATTACTGCTTAATCCTTTTAACCCTCCAGTAAGTGACAGTTCCGATTTCGTTAAAAAAAGTGACAAGGTTCCTAGGGACCTGCAAAGTGTTATTTGATATTATCATAATGCATGTGTGTCTTTGTTGGTGTTCATGTCGACTTTTGATTATATAAAGTGTTTAAGTAGATAAAGAAAGATATCAAATAAAAAAAAGGCAAAAGAATTTAAATTTCAACAAAATTATTTATTTCCTTCTTTTTAATATTATTTTTTTTTTTTCATGCAAATATTAAAAAGAGTAAAAAATTTATTTTTGTGTTGCTGTTTCGTTCCCATTCAATTGTAGAGTGCAGGTATTGCACCGATATAACGATGTTCAATGCTATGCACCAGCCACTTTGTTGCAGCAATTGCAATGTGCAGCAATTGCAGTATGAAAAGAAATATGAAAATTTTTATCATATTTCGAAGATAGATCAAAGCTTTTCTAAATAACGTACTCAATCCATGGTGTAAGAAAACCAGGTGAAAGCGTTTTTTTCACCTCTCTCACAAAAATTGTACCCGCATCTGTCAAAAACAGCAGAAATAAATGGCTGCGTTCAGCATGTATATTCATGTTTCAATCATTGGCTGCATTGAAAGTAGCTGTTGAACAACTTTCGGGCTGAATGGTATGTTGCATAAAGTGCTCGCACAACACGTTCCCTGAGCGGTCGCCATCTTAGGTAGCGAAAATATTTTATGCTACTTCAGTTGAGCGGCTTACGCTTACTTTATTTTGACAGATAAATATACCAAATATTAAATTAATTAATTACTAAATTATTAAGTTGCTTAGTAGTGCTTTTAATTAAAACTATTTGTTTGAAACGTGTGCACACAGAACATAAAAAAAATAAATTTGAGACAAAAAGCATTTATTGTCGAACAGCTGTTTGCCGTTTGACGTTTCGAAAAAAAAAATATACTTTCTGCTGAACAAGTATCACTTTATGCATGGCAGAATTATAAGGTAGGGCCGGTTGGCTCATTGTCCTCACGCATCAACGAATAGTGGATAATGAAAAGGTTGGTAAGTTGTCAAAACGACGAAATTGCAAGGAATTGCAAATGAAGAAAAATTTTTATGTTTCCAAGTTGCAAGTAGTGCGGTCGCGTGTATTAAATATGTGATAGGTTGAGTGAAAATATTATTAAAACAGTGTAGTTAATAACAACTTTAAAATGTGAAAGAAGTCTTAAATTGGCAAAAAAAACCTGTAAAAATTTTAACCTAAAATCGACTGCGAAACATGAACACAAAGAAACGTGAGATGAGCAGCTGATTTTGACATCTAGCCCGCTTTATTCTGCTTTCTACTTCATTTCTCTCCGGGTCGGCCCTACCTTATAATTCTGCCATGACTTTATGCTACTTCGCTACCTGAGCGCTCTTACGGATAGAATGCAGCCATTATAAGGTCATCCAGATATTTGACATACCCTTATTTTATGTAAACAAACGACACAAATATTATCGTAGACGTAGAGATTTTTGTTTGCTATATTTTTTGATAAATTTATTTCAATATTGGGCTTAATAAATGGAAATAAATATTTCGGAAAAATATGAATTTATTATTTTTCCCAAGTAAAGAGCTTATAAATACAATATCTTGAATTAATTTGAAAATTTAAAATTTTAACAAACAAAATATATTTTTAATGTGTAATAAGTATAAAATTAGTTCAATAAATAATTCGAATTTACTATGATATTTAAAGATTCAATAGCGTCTTCATAGCACACTGACCATGCGCATTCTCTGTATATGTAAACCTGCGTAGTAGTAATACACATTTTTGCAGCTACATTCTGGCTCTACAGCACATCTCTATAATACATCTGAATTGTTTATTGTATTTATCTCGCTGAAGATAAACCAAAACAATAACAAACGATAAAAATTAAAACAGCTGATATGCATTTATAACATAAATGTAAATTTTACATACGTATTAATAACAACAACTATACAAGCCGTTACTGAGAAATATTCGTAAAACAATTCATTCCAAGAAACAACACAATGTTGCGTTCGTGATTTCGGCACGAACAAAAGCAACAACCATAAGAACGTCAGCAGCAACTGAAGCATCAAAGAATGATTTTTCTTATTATATATATATAAGATATAACTGATTTTTGACATATATTTTATCTTTGTAAGATGAATATTAAAGGCTGTAAGTATATTCCAAAGTGTCCTCCAAAAACGTTAGGATGTGCTTGAAAAAATGTGTGGATAAGACCCCCAAAAATGACAAACGTGCTGTAAGACGTAATTCTACGACAAAAATATTTTTACGTTCTTGAAAAAATGACAATGGTTATATCACGAAACACTTAGAAGACATATTAACACAACCATTAACTATAAAATATAGTTTGATATATAATATAAAGTTCTGTTCTTGACTGAACAAAACTAGCTATCTTTTGTCAAAAGAGGAAACAAGTAAAAATTTTTGATTTCCCCAAACACAAATGTAAAAATCACTATTTTTATACTTTTGGTTAAAGAAACTATTTTAAACCATTTTGAAAACATTATTCCAATAAATTTTACATATGAACTGACTATATAATTTTTACTTATTTTTACTCAATTATAAAAAAAAAACTTACATGTAATAAAAATATTCATACAAACTCTGTATGAAATGCGTACAACATTCAGAAGTTTTATTTTTCCAATATTATTTCACGTCTAAAATGTGACCATAACATTTTTAAAGCCCATGATATTTTCGTTCAACACAAGCCAGTATTTCAAAAAGTAGTAGTCAAATGTATTTTTATTGGTTTGTACTATGACAAAGTATGATATTCCGGCAACTGCGTGATTTTTATGTCCTTACAATATTGCTCTTTTGCTCTCCTCTTGAAATAAGAGTATACATTCTTGTGAGTAGACGTCAAATATCTGGACAACCTTATAATAATTGAATCATGCGAAAATGTTGTTGTCGTCGTTAATGTGTATAAGCTATTATTCTTGTGAGTTGACGTCAAATATCTGAACAACCTAATAATAATTCATGATCAGTATGAATAATTCATGATCAATAATCAATGATCAGGTATCAGTTAAGGTTCCTTTTTTATTTCTGTGAACACAATTGTTTTAAAAGTGATCAAATAGGGGAAAAATTGTGTTTTCTCGTTATATTTTGCGTTATTTATTTCATTTGTTATAAAAGCACACTTATTCTAAAAAGGCGAAATTTTTAACTGGAAATACTCAATACGTTGAGCAAATGTATCAAACATATAAAGTGCGGCGAAAGACAGACATTTTCACATGTTGTGATTAGACACTGATATTTTTTCGTTCAGCAGACACACACTAACCGGTTGCACAAAAGTTGTACCTGCTGAACGCAGCCAACAAAATTTGGCTCTAATCAACAGTTGCTCTCTCGCTGTCAGAATTTTTTGACAGACCCGGGGCAATTTAAAGTTTGGTGAAAAATTCGCTTCCACCTGGTTTTCTTACACCATGACTCAATCTATCTTTGAATAATAGAACTTACTTTCCCTGAAAGTATGCTTCACAAATTAGAAGAACTTCAAGCTGCTTTCATATCATTTGTATTCTCGTACATGCAGTTCAGGATAATTTACTAATTGCATTCGTGAAACAAGTAGATAATTAAGAGATTAGTGGATCAGAGCAAGAATCACGAAGAAAGGCTACTGATGAATTGGTGTAGCGGCCAACGAAACAGTTGTCTAGTCTGCTATGTGATCGAGACTCTATATAGGGTATTGTTGTTGTTAGTTGTTTTTCCTTTAGTTGTTTTCTTCAGAAAGCAACATTGACCTTGAGCTCGATAAAATATATCCTTTAATAATTGAAAAATGATTGGAGTCATATAAAATACATAACTTAAAATTATTTTTTTATTTTTATAATTACATTTTTATTTTATTTAAACAGTTCTTTACCACAATAAATATAATATGATTTGAAAAATTGATACTTTCTTACTTCCATCGTTAGAACTCGAATCCCGATCGCGTAGATGTCTGGTTTATTGCTCGCTCTGCTTAACCTGTTGCACCATCATTAATTGGTGTCATTTTATTTTGGTTTCAACAGTAGCCCATTTTGCCAGTCATGCAGAATTTTGTTCTGGCAAAAGTTTAACACTTGCAGCTAACGAAAGCCGACAACAATGAAAACCTTATTTTACTTGAAATCAGTAAATAAAATCAGCGATGAGTTCTATTATAATTTTTTATTGTTTTTCAGGGAAAAAAAAATTTTTTTCATTTAAAGTGTTCATTTATGAGAAAAGAAGTTCGTTTCCTACAAACGAAATTTTAAGTTGCAACAAACAAAATCTATATTTGCTGCAACTGAAAAATCGCACGCGCTTATGACAAACAAAATTCATTTCCTGCAACTAAATAATCCGTTTTCCGCAACTGTTTTCGTTTCTCATAACTGTTGAAACGTTTGCAAAAACATTTTCAAACACGATAAACAAAGTTCGTTTACGGCAAACTGTGGATAAACTTTTTTATCTTTGCGTGTATAGCATGGGTTTTAATATTGGCTGCTGAAATAATATACGGTTATGTTCTACTTCCACATTTTCTTAGAGTGCTTTGTGTTGACAAAAGAAACCTCTGTTCCATCTTGAAGTTTTCCCTCGTAATAGACTTTAAGATGCTGCAGCTTAGGTACTCGTTACATAGCTTAATATTCTAAGCTTAAAAAACACATGTTGCAATAAAATATCTTACCTGACCAAGGGTGGATGCGATACAAACATGTATATTTAAGAAAACAAAACAAAAACCTAGCTAAACGAAGCCAGCAGAAAATATGTTCATCTACTTCGGTATGTGTTGTCGGTACGTCGTCGATTTTAATAATAGCAACATTGATAATAGTACATATAACAACAACAGAAATTGCAGCAAAATCAGCAACAATAATGCCAAGATAATTGAATTTTTACCCCCGTCCATAATTCTTAGCAATAATCGGATCACAACGAATGCTTCAACGAGTTTCAACAATTCTATTTTTGAAAACTCAATCAAAATAGAACTACAAGAAAAAAAAAAAAAAGAAAATCATCTGGTTTGGGAAAGTAGGCTTGGGTTTGGGGTCTTGGTTTAGATTTAATGCATTTTTTGCACATTTTTGTTGAAAAGTTTTAATAGCAAATTGAAAGCGTGTGTCTCAAATAATACTAGATATTATAATGTAACATAAGCTCACACCATTAAAACCAAAAACACTTCATGCAGAGAAAATAATTTTTTTAAATTTGACTTAAGCTGTGCTGGTAAGGTGAAAAAAAAATTCTAGAAGCAACCAAAGAATATGGGCTCAAAACAAGCTTCTTTTCATTACAATCATAAAATTCCATACAATTTTCCTGTTCAGTAAACAATTACAAGCTATGTATTTTTTACATAATCTATGAACATGACAACCGGGAAACGTTAAATTTTAATAGTAGAGAGGTACAGAAGGGGTGTCCCAATATAAGTAATCATATTCCCTTCTTAAAATTATGAGTGTGAGTTTGATAGTTTTGTTTAAAAAGTTATAATAATTTCGATAGAGTTTAAAATAATTCAGTAATAATATGAGTCGTCGTAGTACTTAAATTTTTAAGCTTCAATTAAGTGTCAGAAAATTGACCAAAATCCTGTATTGGAATAAATATTACTATCGAACCACATTTCGATCGACCATTAACAACAACTAATAAGATTTGAATCCCATTTCCTTTTTTAAAATATGCAACTTCAGCTTAGAATGGTTACTTTAGCCTATTCATATTGTTCATTGTTGTTGGTCAACAATATTATTGTTGTTGTTCGAATGATATTCAGCTCAGCAGCCACACATATTTTACTTTTGCCACCAATTTAACAGTTATTTGGTAGCCATCCCGTCGAATTGCGAATAAATGCAACGTCATGCATTCTCACTCGATTTCGAAGTAATTATTACTAGCTTCGGTTAGGAAAATGGTTCCGCACACAAAGCATGGTTAGAAGGTTGAGCTTACAAGTATAAAAAATGAATACAACTTCATTTGGTGTGCATAATCAAATTCGTATTGTTTACTAGTTCGGTCAGAGTGCACCATAATTAATATGTATGCTTATGAAAATTGTACGTCCCAGTTAGGTGAACTATATTGAAGCTGCAAATAGGAAGAGGTATATTTAGCGAAATATGTATGTAAACTCTGCGCGAACATTTGGAAGTTTGTTTTAAATTAATAGAATTATATGTTTATGTAGCTAAAACACAAAAGCTGTGTTGTCACTTAATTGTCCTTAAAGTAAATATTTTGTTCTTAGAGTCACGGTAGTCCGCAGCATTTTCTGTAGAGGGTGAGGGGAGGAGGAGGTCTATATAGAAAGTTCACGTATTTGAAAATAGATTAGTAGGTTGTCCAAAAAAAGTCATTTTTTTTTGCTCAAGCTTTTTTTGAAAGCTTATGGTTAAAGAATTTTTGAGATTTTTTCTCAAAAATCAGGTTTTACTAAGATTTTTCAAATTATAAGCATAAGTTGGTGAATAGCATACATTTTCTAAGTTTTTGTGTCATTATTTCGATGGAAAAATGTCAAAACTTTACTTAAATGTACGTATAGTCCCTGGCCGAATTATTAGACGCACTACAGATTTTTCATTATTACATGTTTTCCACCCGGTCTGATGTAGATCTATCTTATAAATCATAGTTTTCTTAAGGCCGGCGATACATTTAGAAGAGAGTAAAAAAGAGTGATATTGAGGTGATGGTTTTGATAAGAAAAAATTTGTGTAGAGTTTTAAAATTTTCAAATTTGGTAAAATATACATTTAGTTATGTTTAAAACTATATATTTTTTTTTCAAAAACAAAAATGGCGCTGCTACAACGATTGCTGCAAAAAAACTTTTTGCACTGCGAGCAATCTGCTGGCTTCTAGGTTGACCCGATAAAAAATTTTTTTTAATTTTAAAATGTAATGAAAATATATTCTATCTGAATGAGAAAGAATTTTAAAAAAATTTTTTTTAAAAATTTATACGTACTTGGAAAAAGAAAATTGCATTATTCAGTTTGAATTTTCTTTTAAATTTTGAACAAAAAGATTTTTAAAAGCTTTTTTAAAAATCCGTTTCATTTAGATAGAAGATATTTTCATTACGTTTTAAAATTAAAAAACATTTTTATTTCGTGTCAACCTAGGAGCCAGCAGAATGCCCGCAATGCGAAAAAAGCCCTTTTACATCAATCGTTGTAGCCAGCGCCATCTTTTTTTTTTAAACTTAAATGTCTATTCTAACAAATTTGAAAATTTGAAAACTATAAACAAATTTCTTCTATTAAAAACTATCACCTCAATATCACTCATTTTTACTCTCATCTAAATATATCGCCGGCCTTAAACGAAACTTACTTGTTAATGTTATTGTATACCTATTTTCGTTATATTTCATATCAATATAAATTTATTGGTACGTATCAGATCTTAGATACTGAAATGAAGCGTGCAAGTCCGAACGTGTTTCAGTCGCGTTTTCTTGCTACTCTGGTGTGGACGTGTTTCTGTTCATCTCCTATATTTATTATGTTGTAAATAAATACGGAAGTGTTTGTTTTCTTCGAAATTAGTATTTTCACCGATTTGATACAGCCAATTGTGATCTTTTGACATGGACAAAAAGGGAGACCTTTCACCCCGTAAAAAAGCTGAAGTCAAAGCCCTCTTGAACACAAAAATGTATTCCAACTGTGAAATATCGCGAAGGTTGAAGGTGTCTGAAACTAGCGTACGACGCATAAAAAAAGTTGAATCAGATCAAAATCTAAGTCAGGAAAGGAGAAATAAATGTGACAGAAAGCCAATTTTCACCATAAGGTCAGAGAGGTGCCTTAAGAAAATTCGCTTAGAAAACAGAGTTGCTACCACGAAATTAATAAAATCTAAATTAAAACATGCACACGTAAATGCGCACTATTCGCAGAAAGATAAAAGATCGGGATTTTAAGGCTTACCGACCAGCAAGAAAACCCAAGTTAACAGTTGCAATGAAAGCAAAGCGATTGGAATAGACTTCTGAAGATTGGTAGTTTGACATTAAATAGAATAGTTAGTACAAAATAGACAAATTAACATTAAATACCTGAATTATAAGAAATTTCAGATCTGTTTCACCGATGAAAGCACATTTGAAATTTTAAGAAACAAAGCTCAATTTCTACGTCGTCGTGAAAACAAAAAATTGAATTCTGACTGCGTCATTTAGACTGTTAAGTACCCCACAAAAGTTATGATTTGGTCTGTCATCAGTGGCAAGGAAAATGGGTGCCTGTACGTAGTAAAAGGTATCATGAGGCAACATCAATACAAAGAAATCCTGCAAAATCGGTTGCTGTCACAGGTTAGAGAATGGTTCCCAAATGGGGAACCATTTATTTTTATGCAAGATGGGGCTCCCTACCACACCTGTGAAAACATATCTAGCGGAACAAAATATCCCTCTCCTGGATTGGCCAGATAATAGTTCAAACATAAACCCCATAGAAAATATGTGAGAACTCATGAAAAGGGAAGTGGCTAAAGAGGCCATTACAACCAAAACACAGCTTTTGGAAAAAATTATTCATGAGTGGAATCATCATCCACAAAAGCCGGATTAAGGCTCTCTCTCATAGTTGCAAAAGGTGACTCAACAAAATATTCATATTTATATAAGATTTTTATCTTTTTTTACTATTTCAAGAAAAACAAAAAAATGTTTAATAAATAAAGCGTTTCATTTGTTAAGCACATGTTTAATAAATTAAACTCCACATTGCAGATTATATTTGTTGGTAATAAATATCCAAAGACCAAATTGAAGTAGGCGATAATTACGATTTGCACAAAAACTATAGTTCGTCTAATAATTTGGCCAGGAACTGTATATCATTTAAGTGTCATATGTATAATTTTTTTTTTTTAAATTTGCTTAAATTTTTTAAAAAACGCTTCATAATTGAAAATTTTCAGAGCAATGTTGAGTTTTTTTTTGTGAAACACGTTCTTCAAATCGACCATGCAGATCTTTCGTTTCTCTATCGTCCCCTTGTTATGTTTACATTTGTTCTTTTATAAATTTATACACTTTGCGTGCAATTTTACTATAACGCGTGCAATGTTACGGGCTCCTTGTCTTGTTTTACAGATAAATGTAAAATACTCTGCTATTATTTGAAAGTTCTTCGAATTTGTTTGTTAATGTTGTTTGAAAAATTATTGAAAAACGTACAGTTTTGTCATCGACTTAACTGGGCTAAGGCCATCAATCAAATTTCCAATGCTTCCAAAAATTTAAAAGAATTTTTTTAAATAAAAAAACAATGCTTTGTTAAAAATACGAAAAGTTTTGAGATAACAAAAGCATATGCTTGTTGGAAAACATTTTTATTTTTAAATTGCTCACATTATTATTAAAGCAGCTGAGTACACTAGTCTACAAGGTTTTTTTATCCAGAGACCTAAAATTTCTAGAATAAATTTCTAGACTTTTCTAGAAGAGCTTTTTATGCTGATTCTACGTCTATACTCAGTTTCCCCCAATTAGGTCGAATTTTTGAGGTACAGGGTGATTCGCACTTTTTAGACTTTGATCCAGTTTTTCTATTTTAGAAACTAAACTGGTTCATATAAAGCAATCATTTAAATGATGATTTTATTTCGTAAATAAGCTATCAAACACTGTATTAATTATATGTATGCGCTGTTTTTTCTCTAAGATATTTAAGTCTATAGTTAAAATTTTAAGTTTTTGGTAAAAATTTTGAACTTTGACCTTCTTTTAAATTTGGCCATTTTTCTATTTTAAAACAAAACTTGAACATTTTTCTTTTAATCATGTTTAAAAATAGAATTAGCTTAAGCCAATGGTCCAGTGGTAGTGCAATAACATCAAAACAATTAAGGGAGGTCTCTTTGCTGTACAACTATTCAAGAATATACGTATGTAAAAAAAATTTTAAATCAATCCCGTTTATAATACAAATTCTACTGCGGTTAAAACATGGTGCGCCTGAGTACCAATCGATCAAACCGAAGAAGCTTTTAAAACGCGTGATGTTCGCTGTATGTGTGTATGTAAAAAGTTATGTGTGTATGGAATGATTCTATGAATATATACCCTGTAGGGAAATCAACTAATTTTAAAGTAGTTGATAATGTAGTTTTTTGTCAACCACAGCTAGTTGAAATTCTCATATTTTTTTCCATAGAACGAACTAACATATTTTGTATGGTGATGTCCGCTACATAAGTCAATTGACTTTCGTCTGCATATATTTTCAACTACTTGTTAAATTAGCTAACTTTATACTATTTTTTAACTACTTTAAAATAAATCACTTGAAAACCTCATTTATTTTCAACTACTCGTTAGATTAGTAATATTTAAATTATTTCTTTAATTACTTTAAAATGACCAATTGAAAACTATTACTGATGGTCTAAAGTAAAAAAAAACTATTTAGAATTGAAGTCGATGCCACCTTAATAAAATTCAAAATAGTTCATATACTGGTTTATTTTAAATTAGTTTTTTAATTAGTTGTTTTAAAAAACAGTTAGTTTGTTCCTATAGGGTACTTAACTATACCTTGTAGAGAAAAAAGTATTTAATTGTTACAATTTTATTTTGGAGTTTAAAGCCTTAAATTTTTCTCGAAACATACGTTTTTAAAACAAACTATTCGACCGATTTTAATTTTTTATTTTTTTAATCTTTTTGTAACTTACTCTTACCAAAATATTACCAAAATGAGCATTTTTGAAAAATTTGTCTAGTTTTTACATGCAGCAATATGGTCAAAAATAACGTTAATTTTTGACTTTTTATATTATCATTTCATTTTGGTAAAAGATGTGCATTCAGGGATTTATTTTTAAATGCATTTTTTCAGACGATCTGGAGCCGCACTAGGTTGTGGCCTGATTTTCACCTTTTTTGAAGAGCAGCAACTTCAGCGCCATCTTTATATACAGAAAATATATGATAAAAAACAAAAAAATTTTTTTACTTATACTGATGACGTAAAATTAAAATTAAAATGGAAATGAAATTTTTTGTGTATACAATAAACTTTCTTAGAAAACATTTTCTAAAGTTTGCATTAATTTTAACCGATTTTGTCTTAAACCTCCCTTAAGACAAACACATTCTTGCGAAAGCACTAAACATAGTTTTAGCACATTGGAAAGAAGATTTGAACAATAGAAATTCTAAAATAGCAGTTTTTATCGATCTAAAAAGAGCATTTGAAAGGATTGATCAACAAATCTTATCAGATAAATTAACTGCCATAGGTATTCAGGATGTTTAGTTAGCCTGGTTTGGTAGTTTTATAATGAATCTTATTTAATGTACAATATTTGGAGTTGAAATATCAGAAAAGTCAAATGTTAAGATTGTCTTACCACAAGAGATTGTTTCTTTATTCAATATTTCAATTTTATTCAATATTTATATCATCAAATTCACAAATTCAAAATTCAATAGAAAGCAATCTCAAAAATCCCCTTACACAGTGTCTTTTCGTCTTGAGTCTTGAAATTTTAACATCAGATATAAAATCAGCGATCTTTATACAGGCCTATCATGAATAATTTTTTTGGCCCGGTATCGGAAAAAGGAATATCCTTTTTTTTTAAATAGCAGGTACGACTTCACCTTTTCATATTTTACACTCATAAATATTGACAGTTGATGAACAAATTTTCATTAAAAATTTCCAAAAGCTCTTGAGCTTTATCGGAAAAAATTACTCATAGGCCTGATAATGTTTTGAAATTTTTTTTTCTCCATATTGAATCCGCCATTTTTAATTTTAAATATTTGACATCAAATTCAAAATCTGCGACCAAGCCCCTTTTATAAGTTTTTAAAAAATTTGGACAGAAAAAGTGACCTATGATGCAATGTGAGCTTTTGTGCTTTTAGCATAATTTAAAGCTCCCAAATCATATGATCTGTAAGTCAGAGGTTGTTTTTATTGAGACTGACTAACTGTGTTTTCGAAACTGTTCTTAAATCTAACATTGATATCGTGCTGTCAAAATTATTGCGTAAAAAGTGACATTATTTTACAATTTGGCTTTTTTATATACTTTTGCTTCTAATTAGGGGGTATAAAAATAGACCCTCCATCCCACACGATTTTTCTTTTGTCTCCACCCAAGGAATCACCAGCTTTCGGATTGATCTCGCCATCTAATAATTTTTGACTTAAAATAAAGATTATAATATTAAAATAATTCTTAATATATGAACTAAAAGTGGAAAGATACAATTAGAATTCGCTTACATACTCTCAAAACTCGAATTTAAACAAACAACGTTAGGAGTCAGCATAAAACATTTGTGTACATAACTTTAAGAGTCCTTTCTAGGACTAAAATGGCCAATTCGTTCTTCGTTATAGTGTTATAAGTTTTAATCAGACTTCCTTTACTCATTTAACCCATTTTTGTCCAGCGTTGTGTATACGCAACGGTTTCATGATCTCTAAAAAGAATATACAATTTTAAGAATTTATCTAATCGACCTGTTTTCGCTCCACTTGGTGTTTTCGCTCAAGTCTGAACAATTACGTTTACTTACATGTTCAAGCTTGAGGAATTTGATAATTTTCCATTTTTTTATCTTCGATTTTAAACCTCTATAAAATCTAGAGAAAATCTAAAAAAAAAAATAAAGTAAAATAGTATACGTATACGATCGTCTTTCTTAGGCTTTTCAGTAAAAGCAAGATAATAAAATTAATCAATTTATTAAAATATATAATCTATCGACGAATCACGTTCATGGTGATAAGTTTGTAAAAAAAAATTTATTCAAAGATGACCAACACACAAAATATTTTTATGGCATGCATACAAACGCCTAAAATTTGACAATTTGCCAAGCATTTTGTCACTTATTCAGTTATTAAATATTTTAATCACATATATTTTCTTTTTGCTTGCTGCGTTTTTTATACCTTTTTGCAGTATTAAGTTGCCATATTTGTATGTAAGCTATGAACGCTTTTAGATATTATTATGTTGCAAGGGCAAATTTATTTTGATATTGTTAATGGAAAAATACGAAGTGGATTTCAAGTTTCATATTTTTCTTGGCACTAAGCTCCAAAATAATACTTATTTTTCTTATAATTTTTAAATAAAAATTATAAAATAATTTATAAAGCATTTTCCAATAACGACATAACATAACTTTTGCAGAGCCCAATCGCAGAAGTTTCGGCACTTCAGGCAATCAAGAGGCTTCAGTTCTTGAGTTAATTTAGCCCATTTTGAACTGAAGCACTAACAGCTACACATTTTCGGTACTTCGACTGTAAGTTATCTCACTGCACAGAAACCCTCAATAGTGAATATGTTCACTCGAATTTATCTACCATATACACCGAGAAAAAAAGCAATAGGTAAATCGCCTAAGTCAGCTTGTGTAAAGAGAATTGTATGGGAATTATAAACTTATGCTTATTCACCTAAGCAATTTATTGTTTAATACATTGCTTTGAAAGCACATACTTCGATACCTTGCCAAAAAAATATTTGATTCACCTAAGCCCAAAATCCAAAACTACAAAATTAAAAAACAACTAGCATGGCTAGGATGGCTTAAGCATAGTTTTGAGCTATTTTCTGCAAAAAAAAAACATAGCTGCGTCATTAGACACACGAGAGAAGTATAGATTTGATAATTTAACGTTTTTTTATTTGTAATAAAACCACTTCTAAATTCAAAAATAACATAACAGTGACTTAATACACAGTGGTATCGGTTGGTGTGGGTTCGAATCTCAACGGCATGCGATGGTAAAATTTTTGTATTTGATATTTAATTTAATTTAATGTTCTTGTTATAATAGTAGACGTCAAGCAGCAAGAAAAGCCGAGAAGTCATTAATTTCTTAGAAAAACGGTGTTGATAGAAGAAAATTTTGTGTTGTTGCCGATTTCAGTCAAACAAATCACAGAACGAGAGGGCGCCAAAAAAAACGATAAGAAAACCAAAATCCGAAAAAAATTTATATATTTAATAGTGTATAAAAAATTACCAAATACTTGGTTAATTTATCACCCATATAAAAATTGGCAAGTCAACATGTAAAACTTAGGCGTTTTGATGAAGTACTTGGGAGGCTGAAAGCTGTCAAAGCCATCTTATAAATTATACATGGTTTTTTTTCAATTTAACATAAGCTTTTTTCTCGGTGTAGCACGCACAGCCTGTCTGGTGCGACGATTATTACGAACGAAAATTCGTGTCAGCGCTAAAGTTGCGGCAATCGACTTTCTGTAGAAATTTTTCTGTAAATATTTTTAATAATTTACAAACGTTGCGAACTTCACTATGATAAAAATGTAAGCCTTGACTGAAGTTTTGACATTCTCAAATCATAAAAAGTTGTCAAAACTTTTAATAAAAAAAAAACTTTTGAATAGGGACTTCAAAGTAGCGATTTTTTGAGTAGGGACTTTTATGTCCCTATTCAAAAACCTACATATTAGGGTGTTTCAAAAAAGACGACTATTTTTTCAAAATCCCCTCTGAAATAGATTCAGGGAGATGAGAAGAGATGCCTGTAAAAACCGCAAGTTTTAATATTAATATTTAGAGGTCGCGCATCTCGATTTTCTATTTTCCATATAAATAACATGGGAAAATTGTTTTTCAATTTCTGATTTTTATAACTTAAATGATTGAAATTCTTAATATATTGCGTATCATTCAATATAATAATTCTGTTGAAAAATGACTACATAACGCAACGTTTGAACTATTTTGAAAGAATTATAAGACATAGTTTTAGGCATGTCTATATTTGTGTGCTCAACTCAGCTCACTCAATAAAGCTTAGCATTGCATAGATAAATGGGGAAGACGAAAGCGAACGAGTTTTTCGGCTGAGTGTGAGTTTGCTCATCAACCATTTTTTTAACATTTTTGAGCGAAGAACAATAAAATGTTGTTATAATATATGAAATTATAATTTACGCTTCCTTTCTGAAAAGAGAACGGCCGTAAATTTTTACAACAAAGAACTGTTTCATATTAAAATTAAAATGGTTATAAAACCAATGGTGAGAACCCAAAATTGTATAACACTCCACCCCTCCCCCTCTCCCTCGTTTTTGGGTGATAATTACTAGTATTGAAATAAAAAACTATGCATCGAATAGTTTTTTAAAATTGTTTATGGAAAAAAAATTTGATGGCAAATATTATGTTCATAAGTTAAGTATACCTACAGAAACAATTCAACTGATCACCCTGTTACAATGTGAAAGCTTAAATTTTTGGTTGTTGCGTGTCATTTAATGTTACAGCAATGTTACATAACACTAACGTATCCAAACATAAATTCCATTGAAGCTTTTTTAAAACGTAGACGTAGGTAGAATTAAAGCTTAGTTACTTATATCTGCTCCGCTACGCAATAAAACCTTGTTCAAAACGAGTTTCTTGGGTTTGAAGTTCGCGAAGCGAAACTTAGTTGTCTCTCTCAAAGCTTGAGCGCTTAATTTACAACATGTCATAAAAATGTTGTAAAGTATCTGCTATAAAGTGACGCTTGTTGCTTGTCTGCTAAATTTGTCGAGTGAAACTGAAAGCAAAGAGTATATATATTTAAGGAAGAGAATTTAATTCGCTCACTCAATTTTACTCGCTCAAAATTCAGAATACAAATAAGACTGTTGGGGAAGTGTTTTCGAAATGTGATATTCGAAAACATTTCTGCCGGTATTTGTGCAGTCGCCGTTGTTGTTGTCAGATTCTATACACTGGCTGAAACTGGTTTGACTGTTTTTTATAATAAATTCTGCACAATGTTTACATTTTGCATTGATATATTCTATACTGGTTTGACTGGTTTTTGTGTTATTGAAATAAATTTTCACAATGTTTACATTTTTGGCTGGACGGGCTTGCATGGATTTATTTCAATAACACAATTAGATATTTCAGATATTAGATATTATTTTCAGGATATGTATGAAAATAAATGCTTTTTTCCGAATTTCTTTGTTTTTAATTTTTTTAGGTCAAATAGGAAATTTTTTATATATGTATGTACAATGTTACATTTTTTTGCTGCTTTTGCTTGCATAGATTTATTTCATTTCATTTCATACTTATTTCAAGTTGAAGCATGAAAATACGAAATGTTATTTTTTCAAAGTTTTTAATTATCTCAACTTAATGGAATTTATTTTGTTTCTTAAAAAAAATTGGAATAAATAAAATTTTTTTTACCACATTTTTTGCCTGCTTGCTGGTATATGGCATGCATTTATTTCAATATTCCAATTAGATATTTGCAAGATTCAGGTATTTGCATGAAAATATGAAAGGATTTTATAAATATTTTTTAATATTTGTAATTACCTTCATAACATTTTTTTTAGGTCAAGAAGAAAATCTTGCATTTAATAGCAGCAAATTTAAAAAAAAAAAAAAAAGAGTAATAATCAAAGCGCCGCCTCCTAGCCGCGAACCCGGGCATTTTGCGTACAAGGGAAACGCTTAAGCAGTCGGCCACAAATCAGTTGAAGTAATTTTTTCTTAACAACAAATAAGAGCAAAATGCATGTGTGTGGGTAGCTGAAATGGAAGAAAGAAATTTGCATGCATCATTTGCAGGAATTCTAATCAGTCGATTGGTTTGACTGATCTTTTTTGAATAATAGCAAAATGCATGTGTGTGGGTAGCTGAAATGAAAGAAAGAAATTGGCATGCATCATTTGCAGGAACTCTAATCAGTCGACTGGTCTGACTGATTTTTTTGTTTTTGCGACTGCTTGGATTTTTTTGCTGCTTCTCAGCAGCTTTTTTTTTATTTTTTGGGAAATGATATTTTTATGATTTTGTCTATTTTGAAGTATGAAGGTATAGAAAAATCGCTATAACTTCTTTATTTCTGATTAGATTGAAATGCACCCAAGGACAAAATGTTAGCTAATTTTACCATATTTAACATGAATACATTTACAATTTTGTTTTACTAAACTTACTTATTTATTTTCTATCTCTATGTTCTAGTTTCTATGTTGAAACTGTGTAACTAAACTAACTAAACGAATAAATATGAATAAAACGCTGAAAAGAACGTGTTGTAAGGAAAATATTCGTGCACGTATAAAATACAAATTTATATCAGCTTCCGAATTAGATATTTGCAACTTTCAAATAAATAACTTCAAGGTATTTATTTGACAAATTGAAGTATTGAAGTATGAAAAATAACAAATGTTGACAAAAATTACCAACGGCTTTTCATATATGTATTGACCAATTTATATACTCTTTGTAAATATACGTTTAAACTCTGAATAGCCTAATAGTTAAAAATCATAATAAATTTTTTTAATTTTACAAAATAAACAAAATATTAATTTTCGGTGTTTTTAATAACCAATGAATATAAATTATTATATTGACAGAAAAACTCTTCATATTGAAATTATAAATTTGAACTTACCATGTCAAGAATCGAGACCACGTCATCTGAATGCTAGTCCAACACCTTTCCCAAACGAATACGACGTGTATGATAAAAAGGACTTATATTTTTTTCATTAATTTTTCTACTTGGACTACGAAGAAATTTGGAAATTTCCGTGTCTGTTTTTTGTATAAATAATTCTGTTATAAATTTTATGTGAAAAAAGACTTGTATTTTTTCATAATTTTTTATACAAATGATAAATTTTTGTGATTTATAAAATTTATGAAAAAAAACTTCAACTTCCAACAAGCACAATTAAAATTACTTTGTAAGCTTGTTTATAATTTTGTAATAAAATTTATTTTTATACAGAATCAAATAAAACAAGGAGAAAAACATATATATAAAATTTTATTTATGTAAAAAGTTTCATTTAATCCAATGTATTATATATTCAAATATTGAGGAACATATGCATGCTTTTTTCTAATTTTCTAATAAAATTAATTTTCTAACAGAACGAATCAAAACAAAAACATGTAGAAAAACATATAAATTAGGTATATTCAATTTGATTTATGTACAAGTTTTTATTTGATCCAATGTATTATAATCAAATATTGAATAATAAATTATATATAAAATATTTTAAATACTCTTCAAAATTTTTTAATATAAAATATAAAATTTTGTTTATGTATAATACAAAATGTTTCATTTAATCCAATGTATATTTATTCAAATATTAAGGAATATATGTCGATAATATATAAAAATATTTTAAACATTTTTCAAAAACTATCTTCACAAAATATGTATGTGAAAATATGTGGAATATGTATCAACTTTGGCTAATGCAAAATTAAGTACAATTATTTCAATAAAAAAGTACATTGAAAAAATATTTTTTAATTTCATTGAAACGTACGTGACACTTGTAACTATATTTTAGAGTCAAATATAGGTGGTATTTGACCATTATGTGCTTATTATACAATATAATAACTTAAAAACTAAAGTGGTATCTTATTATATCATATAATAACTTCCATAGTGAAGTTAGTGAAATTCTTATTATATAATATAATAACTTACAAACTAAAGTGAAATCTTATTATGTAATAAAATAACTTCAAAAGTGAAGTGCATTCTTATTATATCATATAATAAGTTCCAAAGTAAACTGAAATCTTATTATATAATATAATAACTTACAAACTAAAATGAAATCTTATTATGTCATATAATAACTTAGGAAAATTTATATGCGGCAAGCATTTCGACGGAAATTAATGTGAAAAATTTAAAGCCAGAAATAGATGATATAAAATTTGGAAAATAGAAATAATTTATGTTTTGAAAAAATTTCAAACCAGAAATAGAAGATAGAAAATTTTGAAAAATACAAATAATTGTAACGAGCCCAAAGTTGCAAATGGTCATTGTAATGAGAAAGTTTGTGAACAATGCCAGAAGAAAGTTCTGAAAGTGCTTAAAGAGCCTATGATACGAGTTTTGAAGAAACATAAAGAGTTTGAGGAGCAAATTGCATATGGAAAAAGGCGAAGAAGATGAAGAACTCAAAAGGTTTCATTTGAAAAATATTTTGACTTTTTAAAAGTGTTAAGAATACTTTACATATTCCATACACACATTCAGTCATACGACCATTCATTAAAACTTACATACAAACGGACGGACATTCGGACGGACGGGCAACCGTAGCGAATGTCAAACATATTATTGAGGGCTGAAACCCTATGACAATGATCCTAACACACTTCCCAAAACAAGAGCTCTAATAAAAAACCATGGACTCAATAGGGCTCCCGACCAATTTAAAAAACCCAAAAGGACGAAATTCCTACTTTACCGCAATGTTATTTTCATTGAACACAAATGAAATCGAAAATCCAATATATATCTTACAGCCAAGCGAAAATAGGATAGACAGACAAACATAGATACAGTCATACACACATACACAGACATTCACCTATTCATACTGAGAGATATTCGGACAGAAATAACAGCGCCGGTAAAACAAAGAATTTTGCAAAAAATATGTTTCAAAAGGTTGATTACGAACCGTTCTTGAGGTGATTGACTTGATTGTATATTGTAAAATATATAAAAAAACTGTTAAGCTAAAAATCTAAAATCTAAACGAACAAATTTTGACAAAAATTGTAATTATTTATAGTACACTAAATCTAAACCAAAAATTTTCTAACTTTGTTGCTTTCGTTAGTTTTGTTGAGTTCTTTAAAAACTCTCTTATTCTTTAAACGTTTAGCTTCATCATTAACAGTTTTTTTACACAACCATCTAGAATTTTTTCTAATTAAAACTAGAATCAGAAACTCTAGAATATACAATCTATGATCAAGGCAATCACCTTCAACATCAAACCAATCGGGATGAGAAAGGTTCGTTTGATCAACGCAAGCTACCATTATTCTTTCCTTTAGCTTTGGAAGGTGGCAAGTTTTCTGAAACATATTTTTATATATGGCCAAATGTTGTTCGCATATTTGAAAGAACCTATCTGTAGGATTCTTCAGGAACAGTTTACCGTCACCGTAATTTTTGACCGAAATGAAATGCTCGTTGTCAAACTGCATATGGTCAAGTTTGACCAGATCCAATGCACAAGCTTCGCATTTAATTTTACGCAGGAGCTTCTCTCGTAATCCATAACCGACAAAGTAACGGCCACCGGCTGATTCTACGTCGGTTAATGGCGTTTCTTCCACTTCCTCTTCTTCGGAATCAACAATGGCTTCCTCCTCTACTCCACCCGAAGCAATTTCCTCATCCGAAGAAGGCATTCGTACACATTCATCCCTATGGTCGAAGTTCCAATCTAACATCATGTCGTTATCAGTCTCACAATTTGAATTTATTATTCAATATTTGATTATAATACATTGGATCAAATAAAATCTTGTACATAAATAAAATTGAATATACCTAATTTATATGTTTTTCTACATGTTTTTGTTTTGATTCGTTCTGTTAGAAAATTAATTTTATTAGAAAATTAGAAAAAAGCATGCATATGTTCCTCAATATTTGAATATATAATACATTGGATTAAATGAAACTTTTTACATAAATAAAATTTTATATATATGTTTTTCTCCTTGTTTTATTTGATTCTGTATAAAAATAAATTTTATTACAAAATTATAAACAAGCTTACAAAGTAATTTTAATTGTGCTTGTTGGAAGTTGAAGTTTTTTTTCATAAATTTTATAAATCACAAAAATTTATCATTTGTATAAAAAATTATGAAAAAATACAAGTCTTTTTTCACATAAAATTTATAACAGAATTATTTATACAAAAAACAGACACGGAAATTTCCAAATTTCTTCGTAGTCCAAGTAGAAAAATTAATGAAAAAAATATAAGTCCTTTTTATCATACACGTCGTATTCGTTTGGGTAAGGTGTTGGACTAGCATTCAGATGACGTGGTCTCGATTCTTGACATGGTAAGTTCAAATTTATAATTTCAATATGAAGAGTTTTTCTGTCAATATAATAATTTATATTCATTGGTTATTAAAAACACCGAAAATTAATATTTTGTTTATTTTGTAAAATTAAAAAAATTTATTATGATTTTTAACTATTAGGCTATTCAGAGTTTAAACGTATATTTACAAAGAGTATATAAATTGGTCAATACATATATGAAAAGCCGTTGGTAATTTTTGTCAACATTTGTTATTTTTCATACTTCAATACTTCAATTTGTCAAATAAATACCTTGAAGTTATTTATTTGAAAGTTGCAAATATCTAATTCGGAAGCTGATATAAATTTGTATTTTATACGTGCACGAATATTTTCCTTACAACACGTTCTTTTCAGCGTTTTATTCATATTTATTCGTTTAGTTAGTTTAGTTACACAGTTTCAACATAGAAACTAGAACATAGAGATAGAAAATAAATAAGTAAGTTTAGTAAAACAAAATTGTAAATGTATTCATGTTAAATATGGTAAAATTAGCTAACATTTTGTCCTTGGGTGCATTTCAATCTAATCAGAAATAAAGAAGTTATAGCGATTTTTCTATACCTTCATACTTCAAAATAGACAAAATCATAAAAATATCATTTCCCAAAAAATAAAAAAAAAGCTGCTGAGAAGCAGCAAAAAAATCCAAGCAGTCGCAAAAACAAAAAAATCAGTCAGACCAGTCGACTGATTAGAGTTCCTGCAAATGATGCATGCCAATTTCTTTCTTTCATTTCAGCTACCCACACACATGCATTTTGCTATTATTCAAAAAAGATCAGTCAAACCAATCGACTGATTAGAATTCCTGCAAATGATGCATGCAAATTTCTTTCTTCCATTTCAGCTACCCACACACATGCATTTTGCTCTTATTTGTTGTTAAGAAAAAATTACTTCAACTGATTTGTGGCCGACTGCTTAAGCGTTTCCCTTGTACGCAAAATGCCCGGGTTCGCGGCTAGGAGGCGGCGCTTTGATTATTACTCTTTTTTTTTTTTTTTAAATTTGCTGCTATTAAATGCAAGATTTTCTTCTTGACCTAAAAAAAATGTTATGAAGGTAATTACAAATATTAAAAAATATTTATAAAATCCTTTCATATTTTCATGCAAATACCTGAATCTTGCAAATATCTAATTGGAATATTGAAATAAATGCATGCCATATACCAGCAAGCAGGCAAAAAATGTGGTAAAAAAAATTTTATTTATTCCAATTTTTTTTAAGAAACAAAATAAATTCCATTAAGTTGAGATAATTATAAACTTTGAAAAAATAACATTTCGTATTTTCATGCTTCAACTTGAAATAAGTATGAAATGAAATGAAATAAATCTATGCAAGCAAAAGCAGCAAAAAAATGTAACATTGTACATACATATATAAAAAATTTCCTATTTGACCTAAAAAAATTAAAAACAAAGAAATTCGGAAAAAAGCATTTATTTTCATACATATCCTGAAAATAATATCTAATATCTGAAATATCTAATTGTGTTATTGAAATAAATCCATGCAAGCCCGTCCAGCCAAAAATGTAAACATTGTGAAAATTTATTTCAATAACACAAAAACCAGTCAAACCAGTATAGAATATATCAATGCAAAATGTAAACATTGTGCAGAATTTATTATAAAAAACAGTCAAACCAGTTTCAGCCAGTGTATAGAATCTGACAACAACAACGGCGACTGCACAAATACCGGCAGAAATGTTTTCGAATATCACATTTCGAAAACACTTCCCCAACAGTCTTATTTGTATTCTGAATTTTGAGCGAGTAAAATTGAGTGAGCGAATTAAATTCTCTTCCTTAAATATATATACTCTTTGGCTTCTCACGTTCAAAGAAATATCAGCATGTATGCATGTTATATATGTTTGTATATGTAAGTATCTATGTATTGGCGTAAATGTTAATTAATATAAATGTTGTTATTGTTTACCTTAGCTTGAAGGTGCTAATTTGTATGAATAGTCTGTAAAAATTGTTTATTGTTATTGAAAAAGTTACGATACAGAGAACAATGTAAGAAATTTTCCCGCTGATTGAAGTAGAATATAAAGAATCAATAAAAAAACTACTTTAAAAAGTCTGTTTTTTGCCATCAACAATGACAAAATACTTATATAAATACTCACATATGTACATACAAAGGTACAACGACGTTATGTGTTCAATTTTATGGTTGATTTGTCTTTACTTTTTTTTTTAATCATTGTTGGTCGTATTGATTTATGCACTCATTCTATCGTATATAAGATCAAATAATTCGATCTTTTGTCATAGTCAACCAATAGAAATCTTTTATAAGATTTTAAGACTTTTTCAAGAACATCTGTCATACAATGGCACGGAAATTTGCTATAATTAACAACTATTAGTAAATGTCTGACAACTTCATGGGTCTCAAAATCTTTCTTAGCTTGTCAGAATATGACTTAAATATTATTTTTATAAAAGCAGAACTATATTAACTGCTTTTATTTAAAAATCTAAAAACATCTGTTTTCAGAACTATGAATACTCAGTTCTTCATGCAAAATGCGACAAACAAAACAAATTATATTATATTGGGATCTTATTATTATAGCTATTAAAAAATTGAATTCTTTATTAGGGCCTGTTCATAAATTACGTAGCATGTTTAGGGGGTAGGGGGTAGGGGGTCACAACAAAATATTTTAATACATTTTTAAAAATTTAAAATTTTATTAAAATTTCATTTTATTGTAAATCAAAAAAAAACGAACCTAATAAAACGAACGATTACAAACCAAAAAAAGACAGCTAAAACTATGTTTAACCCGAGCAAATTTATAAAAGGCACTTGACACTTGACCTTCAACAAGTGTAGTAGCAGCTTTAAAAAATAAAGATCAAAAGCAAGTAAGAGCATCAAAAGGAGCTAATGCAACGTTTTTTTGCTGAACTGAAGTGAGAATTCTTACTGTAAAGCAATCATCGAAAACAGCTGTTCACCTTCTAAGTGTTGATGGTCACAGTGAAATAGAAAAACTAAAAAAAGCATACAAATTTTCACAATTGTTGAACATTTAACGTATCGCCACTGGTTATTGTTCTTGTTAACGTCAGAAAAGCTTTCATTTAAGCTGAACTCTGTGCACTCGGTGAATAGAACACAATAGAACAACGTGAAATTTCCATAATAATAAAACTTATAATAAATTTACAAGATTCATTGTCAAAACATGTACAGCTTCAAAATTATAATGATTAGAGAAAAGTGGGCGTAGATAAAGTGAAACACGCCTATTTTTTAATAGTTTCTGACAGTAACCATATGAACTAATCTACCAAATTTTTGTCTTCTACGGTTAAACCGTCTGATATAAAGCATTTTCCCTGATTTTTGGTCGGTAAAAGTGGGCGTGACAACATTTATGTATACAAAGTGACGACCACTTGGAGGCATAGCACCTGCATACCAAGATTCACTATCGAAACATGAACATCTTAGGAATTAAAATGATATCCAAAAAGTGGGCACAGATATAGTGCTCCCAAGCCCATTTTTTGTAAAGCCGCCGACAGTAACCATCTGAAGAAAGTAAGTTGATTTTAGTTTTTTACGATATATATAGTCTGATATATAACATTTTTTTTTTTTTTTGGCTTGTGGGCGTAGCGCAAATTTGGATTGTATGGAAGGTACCACGTCCCATTGTCCAACCATCACCAAACTTTACACGAGCTCTTCCAATATGTTGCTTCAGTTTCCCTGAAAATTTCATAAGGGTCGGTTCGGCGGTTTTGGTGTTCATACGCGATATACACCAGAGACCTGCATCAAGTACTTGAAAAAGCTTGATTCTTGAAAATTCACTTGGTTTGAACTTGAAAAAACCAAGCAAAGCAAGCTTCGTATCAAACTAATCAATCGCAAGCTTTACTGCTCTGTTGCGCACAAAATCTTGAAGCGCTTGAAATTTTCGGGAAAATACATGAAAAGATTGATATGTTCGGCAAAAGCTTATAAGCTTTCAAGTATCCAAATAGTTCAAATTGGGAAAGCTTGTTGTCTTGGGGGTCGCTGATTGCGATTCTGATGTCAGAATATAAAAAGTTGTTTGGACACTATGGTGGACCGTAACAATACTTTTTTTGTGATTTTGACAGATTTTGTCCTTTTTTGCAATCTAAGTCGGATCAATTATCTGAATTCTGATGTTATGAAGATGTTGTTATGAGATTATAAAGTTCTATATCTCGAAGGGAAAGCAAAATAGGTAAAATCTAACCATTTTTAGGGGTTACTATAGGAGGAAGCATTTCCTATGAGACACACAAATAGGAGGCTCTATCACTCCCCCATTTTGCACATTTTTAGGGGGAGACGTTGAAACACATGTTTAACTCTCCACTGTAAGTCATATTGTAAGTCATACACGTGTTTCGGTCCCTCCCTAAAAATATGTCGAATGGGAGGCTAGTAGACCCCCTATTTGTGCTTCCTCAAACAGGAACCCCCAAAAATTGGTTAGATTTTACGTATTTTACCTCCCCTTCGAGATATTTTACAACATAAAATCGAATGATATCGAAAAATCCTCGAAAAATCTTCGAAAAATAGGTAAAAATTAACCTTTTTTTGAGGGTTCTAAGGGGGGCAACATTTGTGAGACACATATAAAGAGGGGTCTATCAATCCCCCATATTGCATAATTTTAGGGGGGACGTTAAAATACGTGTTTAACTCTCCACTGTAAGTCAAATTGTAAGTCATACATGTGTTTCGGTCCCTCCCTATAAATATGTCGAATGGGGGCTAATAGACCCCCATTTGTGCGTCTCAAAAATGCTTCCTCAAATAGGAACCCCCAACAATTGTTTATATTTTACTCATTTTGCTTCCCCTTCGAGATATGGAACAACATAAGTCGAAAGATATCGAAAAATCCTCGAAAAATTCTCGAAAAATCTTCGAAAAATTAGAATAAGTGCCATATCTCGAAGGGGAAGCAAAATAGGTAAAAATTAACCATTTTTTTTTGGGTTTCTCAGAGGGGAAGCATTTTTGATACGCATAAATAAAGGTCTATCAATCTCCCTATCACTGGGGAACGTTGAAACAAGTGTTTAACTCTCCACTGTAAGTCATATTGTAAGTCATACACGTGTTTCGGTCCCTTCCTAAAAATATGTCGAATGGGGGGCTAATAGACCCCCTATTTGTGTGTCTCAAAAATTCTTCCTCAAATAGGAACCCCCAAAAATTAGTTAGATTTTACCTACTTTGCTTCGCCTTCGAGATATGGAACAACATAAAATCGAAAGATATCAAAAAATTCTCGAAAAATCTTCGAAAAAATAGAAAAAGTGCCATATCTCGAAGGGGAAGCAAAATAGGTAAAAATTTACCACTTTTTGGGGCTTTCTAAGGGGGGAAACATTTCTGAGACGCATAAATAGAGGGTCTTCAAAAACATTTGTGGGGACCACCTTTATCAGCGACCCATATTTTTCACAAATTATTTTTAAAACTATTTGTTTGGATGCACCCTTGTGCCAAAAAAAATATTTCTTTAACTATACTTTTCTTAAGCAAGTAAGTTGAGTTAGTTGAAAATTCACAAACAAATTCAAGCTTTGCAATTTCTACGCGTCAAGTCTGCTGTTTGCCGTTTGTTTGTACTTCGTGTCGTAGATCATGCGTTAATAAATTCGGGCAACAAGCTGACGTCGAGTTGACTAATTTCAAGTATACTTGAACTTGATTGAAAATTATCAAGTTCAAGCGCGCTTGTATTCATAAATTTAGCAAGTACTTGAAATTGCAAATGAATTGGCTTGTGCAGTTCTCTGATATACACACATACCCATATATCCACATATCCACATAACCACATACATACATCCATTTTTACTGTTTAGGGGAACAAAAAATGTTCAAACCGGTCAATCAATTAGCGTACACCTTTTCTTTCAAATAACCCAAAAAAAAGAAGTCCAACGGTGTCAAATCACATGATCTTGGCGGCCAATTGACATCGCCACCACGTGAGATAACACTGCCATTGAATTTGTCGCGCAAAAGAGCCATTGTTTCGTTAGCTGTGTGGCAAGTGGCACCGTCCTGTTGAAACCACATATCGTCCACATTCATATCTTCCAATTCGGGCCATAAAAAGTTCGTTATCATCTCACGATAGCGAACACCATTCACAGTAACTGTCTGACCGGCCTGATATTGGAGAAAATACGGCCCGATGATGCCGCCAGCCCATAAACCGCACCAAACAGTCACTCTTTGTGGGTGCATTGGTTTTTCAACAATCGCTCTTGGATTATCATTCGCCCAAATGCGGCAATTCTGCTTATTGACGAATCCACTGAGGTGAAAACGTGCCTCATCACTGAAGATGATTTTCTCCAAAAAGTGATCATACACTGTTGCCATTTCTTGCCACCATTCTGACCATTGACGATGCTTGAAATAGTCAAGAGGCTTTAGTTCTTGAGTCAATTGCACCTTGTCAGCGTGTAAATGCAAGTCTTTATGCATTATGTTCATCAACGACGAGCGTGAGAGGTGCAATTGTTGGACACGACGACGAGTTGAGGTGGACGGCTCTTCAGCAACACTATCGCGAACAGCAGCAATATTTTCTGCAGTACGAGCTGTACGCGCATGCACTGGTGTTTTCACATCTCCTATAGACCCGGTTTGCTCAAATTTTTGCACGATTTTTCCGATTGTACGCACATTTGGACGATTAAATTGACCGAAAAAATCACGAAGTGCACGATATGCATTTTGATTTGAACGCCCATTTTCATAATAAGGCTGAATAACTTTAACGCGTTGCTCGATTGTGTATCTTTCCATGGTTCAAATTGAGTTAGTCTGAAATTGAGAAATGTCAAATGAAATGCAGAAAAACACTTGACATTTAGGTGTGGTTCACATTCAACATCGGCTCTTAAAATTTAACCACCCTTTACAATATTGTAGAAGTATCAGAGGGGAACTTCAGAAATTCATGTATATGAAAATCAATCAATTCATTGGTAAACACGATAAATTGATATAGAAAGATATACGAACTGTAAAAAATGATTTAAATCAAAAGAGTGGTGTTGCTTTTCTAAAGTCTCCGAAATTCAGTATTATTTTTATTATTAACGTGAATATGTGACTGGTGATGACGAAAAACCAGCTATAAGATTGAAAAAAACTATTCATTTCCTATTACAAGAATCAGCGTACTGACCCACTGTCACAATTATAGTTAAATACTAACTCACTACTACGAGAAAATATTGTTTTTCTTTTATGTCAGTGACCGAAAGACAAAATCATAACAAAAACTATTTTCGCTTTTATTACTAGAAGACACAGACAAAGCAACATGTGTACATACAAACATAACATTTATTAACGACAACACCACGAAAACCCGTTTGTGGAGCACTTATTGCGGTCAGAAAAAAAACAAACCAATAAAACCAGAATTAGAAAATTGTATAAAATTTAATTAAAGATCAACTTAAAAAAATCACTCATACGCTGTTAAAGCTTGTGTAGTTCGAAGATACCTTCGTGCGTCAACACAAACAGCTTGTATCTTAGATATATAAACTTTCGAATAATTCCACTCAAGAGATGATGTCGTCACCGCAGCAAACAACAAATGCACCATACAACCAAAATGTACACCTTCAAAGTATTATAAGCTTTTTTTTTAAGCAATTCATAGCTTAACAGCTTCAAACAGACAGACAGACAAACAGACGGACGAACTCGATATCGAATATTATTTTGTTAAAAATTGTTCAAGTTTTCTGGCAAATCTTGTTCAGTTGCGCGTAAACTTTTAACGGAAAAACATCTGCGAGTGCATAACAATCAGCGTTTTATCTTTGCTTAATAATTTTGAATACTTGGTCTAAATAATTTGGCCTAAATAAATTTCATACAAAATGTTGAAACAATTCTTAGCAGTTTCGGTAATTTTGGCTTTAAGTGTTTTACAAAGTGGTAAGTTTTTGAGCGTGAAAAGTTTAAAAATTCTTTTAGAAATAAGTTTTCCTCAAAGCTAAATATGAGCATGACAACATACTTCCATAATTTGAATGTTATAAATTTTAATATTGAACGAATTTCAATAGTATGAATCTGAAATACGTGTTAAATTGGCTACAATTACGATAAAAATTCCTACAAATACTCTAATATAATCACAGCTCCAACCTTGAACATGGAAGTCGGTCACGTAATTCGCCAGTACTTAAAAACGTTTTATACGTTGTTATAAACTGGTTATTTTTACGTTGTGGATTTAAAATTGAGCTTTGAATTTGAGCTAATTTCTATTTTAATTTACATTTTTTTTTCAATGTTGCTGTTTTGTGTGATTGTGTAGGTGTGTAAATTCAACTACTATTACATTTTTGGAAATAAACAAAAGCTAAGCAACAAAATCGATTGCGGTGCAGATATTTTTCGTTTGAAAAAAAAAGACTGTTCACTTTTGAATTCACATTTTTATATCTTCAATACATACGTGTAAGTTGCTACGGCTGCAGCTGAAAAAAATGTTGGCCGAAAAAAAATACCTTTATGTAAAATTGTAACTTTAACGTTGGAACCTAAATCATAACTTTAAGTTTGAACTTTAATGTTTTCAATAGATTTTTAATATCGTCTTATGTGGTTTCTCTTATAAATAGCTGCAACATAATATCAAACTATATTGAAACAGGACATATTTTTCATAACCACAGACCCAAAAAACCGTTAAGTACAAAAATTCATGAAAATTGAGTGTCAGGAAAAAATGTTCACGAAGAAAGTTTCACTTTTGATTTTACTTTAAAGGATTAAACATTTTAGCTTCCATTTTAAAGGTAAATTATAATTATAGTTATTCTCTAATGATTCAAACAGAACCAAGGCAATAGAATTATGATGAAATCATATGTTATTGAGTAATATTCTTCAAGTTTTATAAAAAATTTCCTATATAAAAAAAAGTGACTGATATAACCGTCACCAAACAGTCAATCGTTTAGTATAAGTTCGAAGACAAAAATTATTTTGTGGATTGTATGATGCATTTCAAGGTTTTTGGAATACAAAATAATAAAATACAAACGAAGTTTTGGAATTTTGGATAAGTGGGAGTGGCTCCTTCCACACAATTTAAATATACCATATTTTGTGCCATATCTTGGAAACAGATACAGCAATGGTGACAATAAATTAAAAAATTTCTAATAAATTATTTCTAAAAATACAAAATTTTTACGTGAATGAACAAGTAGGCGTGGCATCTCTCAAGCAACTCAAATGCATTTTAGTCTATAACTGACAAGCTATGAAAGCTACGATAGCCAAATTTTATGCAAAATTATTATTTATGATTACCTAAAATCGTACAAAATTTGGGTTTGATTGCAGGAAATATTTTTACAATAAAGATTTTGTTGCTGAAACTAATACAAGCTAAAAGCTTACGTGTAGTGAAAACAAGTGTGGTGAATTTTTTTAAATAGGTGGTTACCCCCACCATCTAAATTTTTACATTGCTGAGCACTCGGATAAGGAACTTTTACTTAAAAAAAAGCGAAATATAATTTAAACCAATTATAAGAGCATCCCCTTTCAATGAAGTGATGAAAGAGATTCGACATAATCAGGATTATCATGAGTAATTATTTCGCCCGGAATCGAAACAGGAAATTTCTGTTTTTAAGATAGCAGATAAGAATTCACCTTTTAATTTCACTCTCATGAATATTGACGTTTGGTGAAGAAATTTTGCATTAAAAATTTCCAAAAGTTCTTGAACTTTATCTGAAAAACGGAAAATCCCTTTCTGATTCTGGGTGAAAAAATTATGTACTAAGATAGGCCTAAATTTCTTAAAATTTGGAAGACGTTATTTTTAACCGTAAAACATGTCCGTACTATAATGTTATACCTCTATACATAACAATTTTCAGCATGCGAATATTCTTGACAAAAAAAAATTCTTTTTCACATTATCAACACATTCTTTTATAATTTCTTTTGTTAGACTTTTGTAAAGATGTTTAAAAAAATAAGTATAAACGGGAATTGTGTTAAGGGGGAAAAAGGGAAATTGTTAAAGGGAATTTGAATTGAAGGGTAATTCTGGCCCAACCCCAAAAATAAGTTATGACACTGACAATTAAAACATCAAATTAAGATTTTGACTATTTTTCGTCCAGCATGTACTGATTAACTGTGCGCCGCTTTGGTGTAGCCTTGCATTTAAGCTGTAGGTAATATGAAAAACGAAATGGACATTTCAGCCTTTGAAAGGAGTTTGACCGAGGTTCTTATGATCAATTGTGTTGTGCGTGTTGTGAAATGTTTGAACACAAATGATCGAGAACTGGACCTACAAGTTTTATGTTGACTCCGAAAGGCTTTTCATGGCAGTTTTTACTCTCTGAGGATTTCCATTGTCTGCAGAGAGGTGAACAGAACAGAACAGAAAAATTAATTCAATTTAAAAAACTTTCTGTGTCAGGTGGGAATTGAACTAGGGTTCTCTGGCGTATGGACCACGCACTCTACCCACTGCGCCACGGCCGCTGTAGGCAATATAGATAGATAAAATGTCAGAGAGCTTATCTAGCTCTGATACATCGACTTCTGGCGAGACCTATTGTGTCATATCTATTGTAGTTTGTTAAAGCAGTTCTTTCGCTTTAGATTTTTTCAGAAAACATAGGATGCTTTCAAGGTTAAGATCAGCGAGTTGTCTGACTGGGACTGGATTGCTTCCTATATTATTCTCCCTTATTTGGAAAAGGGCTGGACATTCAATAAGAATGTGCTTAGAAGATTCGTCGTCTTCTTGACAAAGTCTACATAGTAAAGCAGTAGATGGTTCTTCAGCTTGCAGTGGCCAGCTTTCCACTATGTTTGTAAGGAATTTTTACTTTATGGGTGAGATTTCCAGAAATATGTGCTTAGTGCAATTTTCCTCTATTGCGTTCAACCAAAAGTTATACGATTTTTTTGGGGTGATTGCCTTGACGTACTTTTTAAAAGAGAGCTCTGCCTACACCACAAAACGTTTCCGGTCATTATAGGGTAAGGCAGTTTCTTGTTTGGCTAAGTAGTCCGTCCGCTTTTGCGTTATCGTCAAACCCGCTATAAACGGAATCCACTGTAGTCTGACCAAGGTTTAAGAGGACGGTGATAGTCTGTAGAACAAGCTTAGACTAAATGATAGGCGATTTCAATGCTTTAAGGACAATTTGACTTTCAGAGAAGATGAATATGGTTTTACCTACAGCGTTATTAAACCAAGGCTCATTAGTCCAGCCTTTCTCCATCGATGATCATTTCTGGTAGTATTGACATCGTTCTCAATTTTGAAACTATATCTATTGTTACTGCTGAGATATTTCGTTAAATTTTTGGTTAATCACTCATTACCGAATTAAACCCATATTTGTTTCGGTTATTTGTTTTGTCTAAATTTTTAGTTTTAAGAATGCAGCTTCATTAAGTGCCAAAATATTTATTTTTTGGATTCGTAATTAAATGATATTATATCAAAATTCGTGGTCGAATCCCATCTATTTCTTTAACGGTGATTAGTTGTGGTTATAATTATAGTATAAGATCTGACTCGATCGATGTCCTATTTAATCGATATTATTTTTCGGTGATAATTTCTAGTAATGTTTACTCCCGTGATATGTGAAAGTTTTGAAATTTGTAGAAAACGAGAAAAGAAAGCTAAAAAATAAATTACAAGTTAAAAATCCTGAAAACAAAAAAAAATTGATATTTATAAGACTGGATATAAATTAAAAGTTAAAAAAACCTGAAAAAAAAAAATTATATTTGATACGCCTGGAAATAAATTAAAAAGAGTTAAAAAATACAAATAAAATAAAAAAATTAATTGATAAAAATGCCAAAAAATGAAAAATAAAAAATTTCTGAAAATAAAAGTAGCATTTGAAAAACCTGAAAAGAATTTTAAAAGAAATATATATTAAGCCCTTTTCACTGAGATTGGTCAAACTACATAGTATATAAAACGTGATATTTTGACAGGATTAACAAAAAAAAACAACAAAACGTAGTTTTTCCTAAAACGTCTACCGATTCGGGTCAGTAATATAAAAAAAAAAGTAGGCAGTGGGGGACTACCGGCAGAAGTGAATTTCCGGAGTAGCTAGAGTCGGCAAATCAGGCGCGTTCAACTTTTTAAATCTTTTTATCAATTTATGCATTATTGAATATATAAAATGCTCTTTTTTAAAGTTTATATATGATATGTTTGGAACACAGTTACTTTGTTTGGGTAATCGGTAATTGGCTCGGTAATCGGTTGGTAATCGCTTCGGTAATCAGTTGGTGATCGCTTTGGTAATCAGTTGGTGATCGCTTTGGTAATCACTTCAGTATTTGGTAATCGGTTATCGCTTCGGTAACGGGTAATGGGTAGGTAATTGCTTCGGTAATCGGTTGGTAATCGCTTCATTATTAGGTAATTGGTTCTATAACCGATTGGTAATCGCTTCAGTAATTGGTAATTGGTTCGGTAATTAGTTGGTAATCGCTTCGGTAAGCGGTAATTGGTTCGGTAATCGGTTTGTAATCGCTTCGGTAATTAGTTGACAATCGCCTCGGTAATAAAGAAAAAAGTTCACCAAACATGATTGCATAACCAATGCAACAGAAATTAACAGCTAAAAGCGTAATGATATCGCTAGAGCCCGTATGATACTTAATTTTTTTGTCCAATTTTAAAATCTGAAAACAAGAGGCCCGTGGGCAGGACAGACATATTTTGTTTTGTAGGACAGATAGTTTTTTTAGTATCAGGACAGATAGTTTTGTTTACTCTAAAAATGTCAAAATTATTATTAACTGCAAAATATTTCACAGTAAATATTTGATCGAAACTCAACGAAGAACGAATTGAAAGAAACGGCAAAAACAATGCAATGAAAATATAATCCGTCCCACATTTTTTCTCCAATTCGTACTATATGCGTACTCACTCACACCAATTGAATATATGCATTCGTACTATTTGAACTGCTCTAGTTTTCATTTTCAATGGCAAAAAATTAGCAATTTAATGAAGTATCATACAGGCTTAACAGCGTGATGATATTGCTAACAGCGTGATGATATCACGAATATATAGTTTTGCTCTCTACCAAAAAGTGCTCAACGCGCCTAAAGAAGTTTCCACTTCAAAAATTATTTTAAATTTGATTATTTACAAATATTTTTTTAGTCTCCAAGTTATTCAGATTAAGCTTAAATGTTAGTTAGATAATTTAGTCACCAAATGTTTGCGTATAGATTACGGAATGAACTTGGTTGAGTTGTAAATTAAAAATATGGAATAATATTTTTATAAAGGGTGTTTCTGAAAGGTATAGAAGGGTAAGTAAGAATAATATGAGGTAGCCAAAGGAGAACAGTGGTCACCAAAGTTTGGTTGGTGTGCTACCAGGCGAAACAGCTGTCTGGAAGTTTTGTTTTAATTTTAATCCGAATTGAAAATATAGACTATACTTTCTATATTATGACAACTATCGCCCTCCCTGTTATCACTGAGCTGGTATGCCGGGAGCCACATATTCTGGTATGATATCTAAGGTCTTACAACAATAATGTCAAAATTGAAAGAAATTTTTAAACTATAACTTTCGTTAGTGCTAATATATTCTATTATAATTACGGATATCGGCATTTGCAATAAAAAGGATTAATCATGCAAAATTCATTCGAAACTACTTATTAATTTTTTCGATTCAAGCTCGGGGTCTTATGAATATTTTAAATCGATTACCTACAACAGATCTGCATCTGTCTTTTCCACTCAGTGCGATTTTAATACGGTTGGTAAATTAGATGAATGATTCCAATGAAGATGGAATCTCCAGTAAGTTTGTTAAGCTTATATTGGCTTACCTGTTATTAAAATAAGCTTTAACTCAGCCCCCTATAATCTAACATCCTACCGATCTCTTAGACACTTTTTTTTTTGTAGATGTAGATTTTCCTCAATTCTACTGAACCATGTTGAATTGTAAGTTGTTCTTAAGGCATCCAATCTAGGGTGAGAATCAAATAAATTCTGGTATTAGTAAATTGAGAAATCTGCAGCATTTGTTCCTGTCGAAACTAAACGAAAACTAGTCCCACAACTGCTCCTGCTACTCTTACAATCTAAATTCTTAAGTCAGTAAGATTTATTGATATGTAAATTTTAATAAATTGCCAACTGTGCCAATGCCACGCCTTATGTTAAGAGGACACAAATATTTTTTAAATGTGTTTATGTTATCTAACGATCTAGGACAAGAATCGTACCGCAGTACCGCATACTCTGTGAATTTTCTGATTTTCAGTTGCTATAGATCTGATTTTTCTATTAAATATTTTTAAAGGTACATAAATAAAATCCTTTCTAACTCTTAACTTTCTCTCTTTCGTAGCTGATGGCATCAAGTGTTACCAGTGCAAGTCTTTGACGGATCCCAATTGTGCAAAAGATAAGCTTGACGGTACTTCAAATGTACATGTTGTTGACTGTGATTTGGTGGCAAAACCGAATCTTATGGATGAAGTGATGCCTGTGACCAAGTGTAACAAAGTGGTGACTAGTGGTGAGTATATCAAAAAATACCAACAAGGAGAGTCCGCGCTAAATTTGAAACATACAAAAATTTTATATTTTACTGTGCAATAAAACTTAAAACAATTATTTAAAAAATTCCAATCAATGATGTCATCGCAGCTCCAAAATTTGCATAGCCATTAAATTTAATATTTAGGCGCATTTGTATGTTTGTATAAATGAACATAAGTATGTGATCATTATTCAAAAACAATTATTCCATCACATGTGAATTCTAACAAGGTGTTTTGTGAAAAAGCTTTTGAGCTTTTGTGCTCACTTGAATTGGCATTTGCTGGATATATAGAAAATAATTAGTAAACTTATTTTCGATCTATTCAAATACATACCATATGTTTGTTTACTTTGAAAAAGCTTTTTTTAATTGAATTTGTTTTGTTTTTCTTTAACTCATTTCTTCAACCCACATCTAGACAAGGCCGGTGTGATCGTTTCGCGCGACTGTCATTTCGAAACCAGAAATCAAAAGTCGGATGAATGCAGCGTAACGCACAGTCGTCAAGTGGAAAGCTGCCATACATGCAAGGGTGATCTGTGCAACGCCTCCTCAGCTGTGCGCTTTGTAACAATGGGTGTGGCTGTACTACTGGCCATGGTTGCCTTTAATATGGCTCTGTGAATAAAATAATATATTAGAAGATTTATTTTTATTTTTGATGTTTATGAGTAAATTACACAAGTTTTTGTTTTCATTTGGAATTGGATTAAATAAAAAAGCTAAAGATGAATAAATTATTTAAGTCTAAAAATGTTGTCGCTTTATTGAAACCATTATTCAATACATTAAAAAATTGTTTTTATGAATGTTAATACTAAATTTGCTGAAATGTTGTAAACTTTGTCCTTGAACGTAAAATGCTAGAAAGCGTTTAGTTTATAAACTTATGCTAAAAATTAACTACTGCAGTGTAAAAATTACATCAAATGTTGTTCTTCTTTTTTTTTTTTGTAAAAATTAAATACATCAGTGGACGGACTTGATTCAAATATTTAAGTTATTTTCTGAACAGTTTTTCATTTAGCTTTTCTGCTTAAATTTAAAATTTATAAAATTTGATGGTATAAAATCTGATTTTCCTTAAACTATGGAGTTGCGTAAAGGCACAATATATTCGTTAAATAGATTCGAGCTACTTGTAGTCAAGTCATAGTAGTGTGATATTCCAACAGCAACAAATTTACAATCGCAGCATCCATGCGACCGCGCCTACCAACAGCGTAGCCAAAACTACTGCCAAACGATTCGAGTTGAGAAGTCCGGCGGAATTGCATCCATCTTTGCTGTTGCATGTGCAGTATTCCATGAATATATTGTAGCTGCCAGTGCGCATCAGGCAGAAACGTTCGTCACCCTCTATTCCTGGTTCACCCATGTAGGCACAGCTGCGGAAATAGCGCCACTCGCCATTCGATTTTTGCCTGATCTTGCGACACATTGTAGGGCGCACTCCAGGCAGGTGTTGCAGCTCGGGCTCTTGCGCGCAGTCTGTAATGGCCAGAGTGCTGTTGTCGAATGGATCAGCACATTTTGGATCGTTATCTGAGCGGCAATCCCAGCATTTAATGGCAGAAACTATTGGCAAAAGTGATGAGTACGCATTTTAATTCATGTTTACGCAGACACGCTAGCGTTAAATTTCACAACTAATGTGCTAACTCACCTGTCTGCATCAGCATAACCGACATCAGTGCAGCAACGAGTAGACTTTCCATTAATTTCATTGTAATAAAATATATTGATGTATAAATGGTATTTGTTTTTAAATAAAATATATTTAAGCTGCACAGAAATATTTCAGATCCCCGCCCAAGTTTTCTGAAACGTCTGTTGTTGTCACTTATTGTCTGTCAATTCCTTAAAGTTTTTTTACCAGCATTTTTAGATAACAAACTGCTGTCAAGGGAACTGCAATACCGATGAAAAGCCTGCAACAGGGTGGCATCAATCGATTAAAAGTTTTGAATTTATTGGGCTATTGTCGTCTGAACACATTTGTAAAACCATTTAATATAATATGAATAACACGTTGTCAATATTCAAGAATATTGGAACGAAGTTATTTTTCTAGGCTTGCGGGTGAAGTGATATGGTAGAAATCGACACGTATTTGAAAATATATCCTATTACCAGCAACCTGTACTATTATTTAAAATTAAATTGCAAATTTTTGTAAAACTTCAAATGGCCTGCGACGATTTTTATGAAAAAAAGTTTTAAAATATCAAATTTGTGCTACAGCGCAGCATAGGGGAATTTCGGTACCTGAAGCAGGAGAGGACAATATATATTAGTTTTTCCATGTTCGTTTTGTAAAACGATATTTTTGTCGAAAAGCCTTTTCCCTCAGTTTCACAGGATTCATTGTTTTTATAAATTTTTGTTTGTTGCACAGGATGACTATAAGGCTGGTCCATTATTTCAATATCGTTAACAAAAGCTTCAAAATTAAAAGGCATTTTTAGATCTACAGATAAAAATACAAATACTTCACTATCACTAAACAAGCAGACTTGAAGTTTGCAAAAAAGAAACTATATAAAAAGATTTTGTTAGCACTTATTTCACGAAAATTTCACCAAATTAAAGGGGAAAACAAGTATAACCAGGTCATACATTTGACCTTTCTAGGGATCAATTCGGGAGAAATATTAACTGTAATTTCTTCAGTTTTTAGATTTCTTGTAGGTAGACCCCAGAAAGGTGGCAGATAGTGTGTAGGTGCGTTCAAAATGCATGTTGTGAGGAAAATATTTTTGTAGGAGAACCTCTAGAAGTTTGGTAGATACGGGATAGGTATATACATGTCACTCCTTTTGAGTTACCTCGGGGGAGTTATGAAATATTTACCAAATTAGCCGTCACTATAACCATTTCCAAGCAAGTGCAAAAATTGTAATGAAATTAATTTTTCATTGCCAAAACTCACGAATGAGTAAGAATTGATGAAATAAATGCAGGCAGCGTTGTCAAAACCACCTTTTAGGAGAGAACAATCTATGAAATCTATAAAAGAGGGATGAAAAAGTATTGATCGAAAATTTCGAAAATACCTTAGTTGCCCGAAAAAGCTGAAATTATTCGAAAATACCCGCCAATGACCAGGGTAATTCAAGCTATATGATTAGTTCTGATGCTTAAAATGTTTGGAAGCCTTACTTTATATCATTTCATATATTACAGATTGATGTGCAAGATTGCAATCATTTGGAGCTGTATTATTTGAAGCCACAATCAATGAGTAAAATTTTTGATTGCAGTGTTTATTAAATTTTATGAATAAGACTTCAAAAAAATTAAGTCACCAATCATTTTGAATGATTTAATGATTTCATTTTGATGACCTTAAGTATGGGAGCAAAATAGCTTTACTTCTCTCGTGTATCCGACGACGCATATGTGACTTTTTATTTTTTTTATTTTTAACAATAATTTAGATATTTACTTTGCGTTTCACGAGGCCTTGCAAATACATGGCTATAATTTTTTCGCTTTTTTTTCAATAATTTAAATAATGAATTAAAAAAATTTCAATTTGATGGGATTTGAAGTCCCAGCTGACTTGAAGTTCAATTTTTCAAGTCAGAAGTACAGACAAAGAATTATGTACTGCAATCAATTTGAACAAAATCAAAAGACTTGAAATGTGAAATGATTGCAATTGTACACAGCTCTGTCATATAAAGGGTCCGCCAAATAACTTTTTTTTTTTGAAAATGCAAAAAAAAAAACTACAGTATATTTTCTCAAATTTCTTTATTTATTTGAATGTACAATCCTTCCGGTTAATAATGGAAAATAATTTCATTCAAATGGCTGCCTCGGCTGACTATGCAGTAGCCTACACGATCGGTCCAATTTTTAAGCACATTATCGATTGTGTGCAGCTGCATTTCACCAATGGCTTCACGAATATTGTCCTTTAAAGCCTCAATTGTCTCTGGCTTGTCGGCGTAACACTTATCTTTGAGGGCACCCCATAAATAATAGTCCAACGGTGTCAAATCGCAGCTCCGAGGTGGCCAAACGACTTCAGCTCTGCGGCTGATAATACGATCTTTAAAAACAGGGCGCAAAACATCGAGTGTAGCTTCGGCTGTGTGGCACGTAGCGCCATCCTGTTGAAACCAAATGTTGCCAATATCCTCGTCTTCAATTTTTGTGAACAAAAATTCGTTCAACATGGCCCGATAACGATGGCCATTGACTGTAACGGCCACTCCTTGCTCATTTTCGAAGAAAAATGGCCCCATTATGCCTCTGGACCAAAATCCGCACCAAACAGTGACTCGTTTTGGGTGCATCGGCTTTTCAGTGTATGCGTGCGGGTTTTCTGTGCCCCAAATGCGACAATTTTGCTTGTTTACATACCCGCCAAGATCAAAATGAGCTCCATCTGAAAAGATGATTTTTTTGGCAAAATCGGCATCTTCTGTAACTCGATCGCAGGCAGTATTTCCCAGCGTTGTTCAAGCGTATACACAACCATATTCGTTCAGCGGAAGGATAAAACTAATTACCTGTCAAATCAGACCTGTGCTAAGTGTTACCATTCACGAAATAAGCACCAGTTGAAAAAAAAAACGTTAGATGTCGGACCCTGTATGTATAATATATTAATTACGCCATCTTTTGGATATCGCTTAACACGTAATTGTACACCCAATATGTATGATTTTCCATTCAAGTTAAAACATTGAATTTATTATACTTGTATCTATTTATTTTTACATATTTAATTGTTTTCATCCCTTTCATTATTCGAAATTAAATCGGAAAGAACATAAAGCATAGGTTGCTTTCCAATTACATTGTTATATTGATATGCAATGTTTTTTCTGATTTTAGAAAGATATTTTAAAGAAAAAGCTTGTGCTGCTTGTGCAGCTCGGGCAGATTTTATTGGGCACAATATAAACGTTGATATATATAAACTCTGTATAAACAATTGATCATAAGAAGCTCGGTCAAAGTCCTTTTAAGGGCAGAAATGGCCGTTTCGTTTTTTCTTATTAAAAACTTAAAATTTTAATAAGTTCTAACTTGATATGAAATATTTTAAAATGCTAGGCGCAAAGTTAAATACGTAGCGTAGCTTAACATTAGTGAAAGAATTATTGAAATCGGTCCAGTTGCTCTAAGGATTACCATAACATAAGCACGTGCTTGGCGTTTACATAATATAATAAAAAATATATATAAATTATTCTAAAAAATTCTCATTAGTGTTTGTTTACTGCACCATATATTTTTATTGTCTTACTTTATACTGCATATATTTTTTTCCATTTATTAAGGGTGTGTGCGAATTGAACTAAATTGCTACCTAAACTAAATTGTGTCGGTAAAGCAGTGTTTCCTAAATTAATTTAGAAAAATTCCGAGCTACCTAAATGCTTGCTAAATTAATGACATTTCTTAAGAAAAGAGTATAATGACATTTCTCAACCTTTAACCTATTTGTAATTAGCCTGAATTAGCTTTAATAAAATTTAACTGCCTTACCTTAATTTAGTTTAGGTAGCATTTAGTTCAATTCGCACACACCCTTAATATACTATACAAGAAAGATTCGTTGGTGTTCAACATTATGTTGAATTGAAAGCACTAAGTATTCGCATTACCATTCGTTGCCTTTAGCTTGTATTTCGAAAACACTTGTGGACGTATATACACGACAAGCAAAACAATCAATTGAGTGAATAGTGCATTGATTGTCTTGTCTATTTGGTGTAAGGTGTGATCTCAGCATCCATTTTTTTTTATGAATGTCATATATAACTGTAAATGTGCATTTATGTAGATTTCTGGTACCAAAACATAAAAATTAAAATTGCCGAAAATCTCATGCAACTAGTTTCTACGTTGAAGGCGTTTTCCACACTTGATCAACGCAATCCCAACGCAACTTCAACGCAACAGTGAAAAGTTGAAAAGCAATGCAACTATAAACTGAATGCAATTGAACGATGCAACAAACCGCCGATGAAAGTTGCGGAATGCCGCCTTGCGGCGAACAAGTCGAGAACTTGTGGCAAGTTGCTTAATCTGAAGGTTACGGTATAGATACACAGACTAGCAACTTTAGTTGGAGTTGCCTTGACCAAGTGTGTAACAGGCCGAAGTCTTCACTAAAGAATATTTTGTTATTAAGTGTTTTTATTTTCTATGTCACCCTCTGCTTAGCTCTATTACCAACTCATATTGTCTCAGACACCAACCATTTAATTCTATTATATTTTGACACCTGTTGAAGAATCGCACTGAACGCACCTTACTGACACATAACAAACTAACAAAAAAAAGGCACAGACACTTCTATTGTTTATAAGCTGATTTGCTGCTTTTAGTTATATTAATTTGCTAATTTAAAATAAATTCATAAATTAATTTAAGCTAATTTGACAATGAAAACTCTTTTTTACACACTGGGCTTAATTGCAGGACTCTGCGTCACAGGTAAGTTTAAAAGGGCGAAACATGCAAAGAGAAGCTTAAACACAGAGCTCGACTTCACTTTGGGTGTGGCTTTTGCGAGTGGCACTAATTAATAAACTGTATTTGTCACATCAATTTCAAGGTGTGCTTGGCATACGTTGCTACCAGTGCTCCTCAGATCAGGATCGGAAAGGCTACGATAGCTGTGGTGCCTACAAGACGTTCAACAAAACGGAACACATTCCGATCGAATGCAATAGCGATGAGTCGCACATGCCAGGTTCGTTTTGCATGAAGGTAGTGCAGCAAGGACCGCGTGGTTTTATATGTAAGTCGTGCAAACAAATATTTGAAGTGAACATAAAAACAAAGTTCAAATATTTACGCAGGGGATGGACGTTGGCGTCAGGTGATACGCCGCTGCGCCTCTGTAGCTGATACAGGTGTGACAGGCGTTTGCAATTGGGGCGTCTATGAAAACGGCGTCTACTGGGAGGAATGCTACTGTGCCGGTGACAGCTGCAATACAGCGGCTGGTCTCCAAGTGACCCGTGCAATATGGGCTTTGATGGGCATAGGTCTGCTGATGCATTTTGTAGGTGTGAATTGCAGCTAATTGAAGCAATTATTGTTTTAGTTTTATCATCGAATCGAATCGTAGTTAAGCTATAAAGTAGTGGTGGAAAACTATCGTAAGTCAGAACCATTTATTTAACGATAGTCCGGACATTTTCAATAATGTATGAATATTTGAAGACATGAATGAATGCAGGTGATATGTTGCATTTACGGATTTTTGGTGTTCTAAGCATGGATGAAGCTCTTATGTGCCTACAAACAATTTTAAAACTTCAAAAATCATGCTGGTGGCTATTTTAGAAATTAACTACTTGACAAAGTTTGATTTAATATAGATTTCAGTACAAATTTGAAACTGAATTAGATTTTCTCGAAACTAGATAATTCCGATATATCACCTTCATTCATTCATGTCTTTATTTAAAAAGTGATAGATTTGAAAACGAATTAGAAAAGCATACAAAAATATTTAACCAAAGTATAGCAGCGTAAACGTCCAATCCACAAATTTACTGAAGTATTTTTAAGGCTATTAAAAAATTTTGGATATAACTGGGAAAAATTATTAAATATTTGCTTTTCTCTGCAATAACAAACTTGCACTTAAGCTCTTTGTTGAGTTTAAATTTTGAAATATATAAAGTGTAACATTGTGTCATGCATTTAAATAATCTTTTCCATGAAAAATCTTTTAATTTCCTTCAAAGTTATTTTCGCGGATTTTGGATTGTTGCCAGAATATGGCGAGAATATAATTTAAAGAAATCTTGATTTCTTGGCTTCTTTTTAGTATTGTTTTAATTTTGCCAATTCCAGGACTTAACTGCTCACCGAAGTATCTATACCTCATAATCTTGAGATATAATAAAGTTGAAAAATGGTTTGTGTAGAAGAGTTCAAAATGGCTGTTAAAAAGGCATCATTTTTGACTCAAAATTTGTTTAAGAGTAAGCATTTAATTATCTAATCCGAATCCAAGTATATTAATTTAATTTTTTTTTTAATTGTAATGCAATAAATATTCAGCTGTGAAATTTATTTATATTATTTTTAATAGTTATTTTTTTCATCCATAATCACTATAGTTGTAAACCATCGATATTGACGATAGTACTATCGATAGTTTTCCCACCATCACTACTTTAAAGTATCTTTTAGCTCTAACAAAAGCATCTCATTTTCCGTCCATTTTTTTAATGAAGCTTTACAAATAATAAAATCGAAAGAAAATAAAAAAAAAAGAAAGTCTTTGATTTTGATTGAAAATTTTACTATAAGATTTAATTTTGAAAATGTTCCAATGTTTTTTTTTAATGATATTAAAAAGCCGAATCGCTCTACAACCAAAATGATATAATTTTAAGTTTAGCGTTATGCATACCAAAAATATATAAAAACAATTAACAGTTTTTGTGTCCACATTTAGCTCGTTGTTGATGCATCTTTCTCTGGTTCTTTCGTTGCTTCATTAAGCGCACGCAATCCGCTGTCCTGCCAGCCGGCATCAGGATCAGTAGATAAAGCTATGTAGACTAGCACCGTTCCATTTTCTAGCGTCTTCGAGGCCATGTATGACTTATTCTCCTCTAGCCATGTCCCAGCATCTGTTGCTCCACTGAGCGATGACTTGTACTGTTTATGAATAACAACATTTCTCTTAACAATTTCAACAACAGTAGTTATTATTTTAGCCACCCACCCAGTTTAAATATATATCGCATGGCTGATTGTTGCTGGTCCAATTCAGAACTTTCAGAAAGAACTTGAAGAATTCGTTGGCTTGCTTCTTAACTTCTATATTTGGGCTCCGATTTAGTAGTTCACATTTTTTCATTAACTCATTGGATACTTCAATGTCTTTGCGACAAAAGCAAGTAATTAAAATTATGTTTTTTTATAGCATAATATATAAATCAAGTCTTGTTTATGACTAGAACCTACCTTTTGGCCTGACAAGGGTCGCTATCAATGACTTGGCCACACGAGTGTAACATTGAAATTCTTCGTTCAGAACTTCATCTTGAAAAGGAGTTGCGTTTTCTGATTCGTCCGTCATGTCCCCGGACAATCGCTAGTTACACAATTTGACAATTTGTTTCTATTGAATGTTGTTTCTCGTTCGATTTTATCACAAAAAAATTTTGTGACAAAAAATTTATTTTTGTTTTTTTTTTTAATTGTTATAACGGTGATTTCAAAGCACAGCTGAAACAAATAGTGCGATGTTTGTGTTTCTAGAGTATTTAAAACATGTTAATTAAAATTATGCTGAAGCAGATATCTGTGCTTTGCAAGAACTAAAAAAATTGTGAAAACAGTTTTTTGTTTTTTTTTTTTTGTGTAGACACAATTTTATATAAAAGAGTGATTTTTAAAAAAATTCTACCAATTTTGACATTTCAGCCACTAGTTAAGTGGCTGACCGAAACCAGAATTTTTGCCGAAACCGAAATTCGGCAGTTTTTGTAACATACGGATGAAACTGAACTCAAAATTTACATATATGAAATTAAAATTTTTTAAGTAAAAACCAGGAACCGAAAACAAACTATTATTTTCTTCTGTAAAGGCATAAATGTAGAAGCTTAGCATGAAGCTCTATATATTTAGAATATGTGGGTGGACCACGCCCCGTTTTAGGCGAAATGCCTAATTTATTAAATTTATATGATGAAATTTGAAAAAATGCTCGCAACTTGACAGCTGTGCAAAATTCTAACTTTATCAAAAATAATCAATATGCATATTATAAACTAGCTTACACCCGCCGCTTCGCCGGGTTTTCAAAAAGTTTTCATTCAAAAATTGATAGTGGGTAGGCTTGATTTTTCGCTACCAAAACGATTTTTTATTGTTTAAGTAATACTACAAATTATTAACCTTAAGATTGTTATATCGTCTGATAAGAAATCGAAAACCTAAATTTTGGATTTAATTTTTTTTACAACAAAAACAACTTTTATCCAATTTTTTGGCTTAAACTAAAAATTTTTGAACATTTTTTAAAAAAATTTTTAAAAATATTAATACTTTGGTTTTGTAAAAATTTCAACTTATGTTTGAAGGATATTTTAACAAACAACATTTTTCAAAAAAAATTATTGAAATCCATTGCAAACTGACTGAAATATTTGCCTTCAAAGCTAAAAGTGTGAATTTCAAGTCGTTTTTCTCTCATTCTCAGCTTATAATTAAGGCGGTCTTCTCATTCAAAACCCGTTTTTTGGACCCTTTTTAAAAAAATTCTTATTTGAAAACGCAAAGAATAATTGAAAACTTTTTTTATTTATTGTATTATACGTACAAAAGGTTCAAAGTAAATAAAAAAATTTTTTTTGCCTCGATACGTGGGCTGTTCAAAAAGTAATGAGACTTCAAAGTTGGTGGTGAAAAAAAAGGTGTCGTCACGGCGGCCACGATTCCGGGTCTCCGGAGCGTCTGAAATGAAAAAAAAAAGGGGAAAAAGGGGAAAAAAATAATCAGTATAGATGTAATTCTCGGGAGAACCTCAAGCTTAATTTTGTGATTTTTTTTTGACAAAATGGCGGCCATTCAAAAAAAAAATTTCAATTTCAGGTTTTTTTTTTGTAGTTTAGTGTAAAAAAAAAAATAGTAAAAAATTTTTTAAAATTATGGTCGAGGTTCACCCGAGAATGGTGACAATTCTGCGTCGATTCCATTTTGTTTCATGAAAATCGGTTCAGTTGAACTGGAGATATCATGGCCGCCAGTTCGAAAAACGTGGGTTCGAGATAAACGCGTTTAAAGTTTGAAGTAATTTTTTTGGGGGAAAAAAAAAATCAAAAATGTTTAAATGCAGTTTTAAAGAGCTGACAATTTTTACTTACAAATATTAGTCGGCAATGCCAGCTCCATACAGGCCACCTTCCTCTTTTTCGTAGAAACTGCTTTCTGCTGCCCTCTCTGCTCTGCGAGCCGTTCTGCCAGCTTTTGATGATGCCGCAGCTCGAGTCTCTGATCGGTTCAATCTGTCTTCATTGCGAGATAGTGCGTATTCGTATGCGTTTTTGCCAATCGCAATACCCATCAAACCCATAATTTTAAGTATGGGTATAAAACCGTCGTTGAAGAGGCACGTTGCAATGAAATTGGCCACTTCGATGGTGCGTGCGCCTGAGTTGATGTGTTTGGGCGAAAGTGACCAAAGAACAGAATTGTAGGACTCATTGGAATTCTGAGTTTCAGATCCAAGGCATCTTTCAAGCAAATTATCTGCCGACAGCGCTTCGTAAGCTGGTTTTATTACCTCCATCACCTTCTTGTCCATCAGACCTTGCTTCACAAAAAAAGCTGTATCTTCTAAAGTATTTCGAATTTCTAAAAATCCTTTTAGGGGCATATTCACAACTACCCAAGCTATAAATAAATGCAAAAGTTGAAAAGTTGAAAAAAAAGTTGCTCAATGAGAAGACCCCCTTAATACTAAAAAGATCTGGTACTAAAATTTTTCACAGTTTTCAAACTACATACATGATTTTGGTATCAAATTGAAGAAAATTTAAAAGCGTTTGTTGATTTTGTTCTCGTTTAACCGAAGTGCAATTTAATCCATTAGGGCCGAAAGAAAACCATAAAAAACAGACATTTTTAGACTTGAAGCAACATTTTGGTGAAAACTATGTATGCCATTGAGCAGAAATAAGTTATTATTGCATGCTAATTTTACTTTTTTTAAAAAACTGGCACTAAAACTTTTAAAATATTATGCAGAATTTAATGAAAATTCGAGACGCATATTTTTCCATATAGTAACATTGGTTGTTAATGGGTTAAAATAAAGTATCCAATTGCACTCTCTGCTGACCTATAAATATGTGTATAAAATTTTATAAAAATCTGAGTTGTCGTTTAAACGTGATGAGTGAACATAAAAAGTGGCTACAGATTTATTAATAGTATAGAAGATTTATTAATAGTATAGAAGATTTATTAATAGTATAGATTACCATTTACTTACAAAGTATAATTAAAAAATAAAAAATGAAAACAGCATTTCTACTTATTTTAAGCAATTTCCGCAGTGAGTTTCAGTATTGAGTTTCACCATCATTATGACAGCCAAATTTTCTTCAGATAAATTGGATCTCAAATCTCCAAGGATTAACTTTAGTATAATGCAACTATTATGGGCGTAGTGCGCCCACATATTCTAAGTATATATTTCTTCATGCTAATTCATTGCATTATTATTGCGTGTCGTGGGTCATGAGATATTGTAATTTTCCATAAAATGAAGTGGTTCGCCCACATTTTTAAAAATATAGATTGTAATGCCAAAAGCCAACACATCAAATCCATAGTTCCTTGCATCCATAGTTTTCGAAATTTAAAAAACTGCTGTACATTTTTTCCAGCAAAAATAGTTATTTCTTGTACAAAAAAAAAAAAGACAGTTTCGATAGCATGGTAAGTGTGGACGTAGAATTTTTTGTTTGATGAATTTGTTGTTCTTGTTAATTTTTATGTTGGTTAAAAATTAATAGGGTAAGTTAACCGGCTGTGGGCTTTATCCGGTAGTGGACACCCCTGTATAACTTTGGACAGTGAGAAGATGCAGCTGATCTGATAATTGTCGTTTGTGCGCAATGTCAGCTCGATGTTTTAGTGCTGACACTAAAGCGAACAGATGCATATCAGGGATGATATTTGGGGGCTTTTAGTGCTTTTTTTTAACCCTTTTTAATTGTAAAAGCCCCGAGGGCCTTTTTAGTCGTTTTAGGTCGTTAGTCGTTTTAGGTTAAAAAATTTAACCGAAAAAATTATCGCAATTTTTAACAAGAAAAGTTTAATGGTTGATATCTGTTGACAACATTTATGTAATATGCCATCGTAGTACAAAATTTTAAATTTGGAGTTAGGAAATGGAGGTAGGAAATATCGTCCACAGAAAAATCGCATAAAAAATAAAATTAAAAACCACTAAAACGAAAAATTATCAAAAAAAAAAAAAAGACACAGTTTCGATAGTATCGTAAGTGTGGACGTAGAATTTTTGTAGAATAATTTGTTGATGAATTTGTTGTTCTTGTTCATGTTTATGTTGGTTAAAAATAAATAAATGCAATCTTTTGTTTTAAAAATTTAAATAAATATTTCGAACTTTATTTCGTAAAGAACTTAGAAAATTTAAATTTTAACAAACAAAATATAATTTTAATATGTAATATATACAAAATTAGTTAAAAAAAATGAAATGAAAAGAAAATGAAGTTTTTAACCCTCCGATGAGTGACAGTTCTGAACTTCACGGCCGTGTGAAAAGGTCCCTACGGACCTTTTTTGTAAATCATGTTTTTTTCATATAAAAAATTTTTTTTTTTTTAAATTTTTTTTGTTTTTATTGTTTATAACTAAATTCTACATACAAAACTAATTTTTTAAATTTTTTTAATTTTTTTTTTTTTTTTTTTTTGCTTGAATTTTCTTAAGACTATTATAAAAAAGTTTAAAAATTATTGTTGTTGAGCGTGTACTTCTTGTCCCCCGCCCTGTGCGCAAGTGTTGCAGCGATGTAAAAGTGTGCTATGTTCTCCGCAAACAGCGTTGCCGCAGCCGAAGCAGTGTGCCCGCGTCTTCCGCTGCCGCCCGTACTCAGAACGGCAAAGGCGACATAACGGTCTACTTGACCTAGCCGCAAACGACGGTGCATTGCCTTCCATCGGTCTTGGTAATACCTGAAATGAAAAGAAAAATAAAAAACAAATAAATATATATTCTATTCTTGAATTTGAAGATGTTTTTCTTACCCTGACATCGAATGCTTCCATCGCATTGCGTATCCTTGGATATGAGGTTATATGGTTGTTCAGGGCACGTTCTTCGATATTTGGTGTGGCCAATTGTTTCGTTAGCAGTAACAAGAACGACCGCCGTCTGTCACTCCTTTTTATAGGCTTCATTTCGTTGTAAATCGTAAAAGCAGCAAATGCAGCGACGTCCAGCATATTATAAAACATGGCCAACGGCCATCGCTGTGTTGCTCTTTTGCAGCTGTAAGTGCCTAGCATTTGATCCATGGTATCAACGCCGCATTTGTTGGCGTTGTAATCTAATATGGCATAGGGCTTCCGCTTCTCGGTTTGCTCGTCAACGAGGCAGGTGTAGTGCATTGTGGAGAGCACGTTCACCACTTTATTTTTTTTCGGCACGTATGAGCATACCGCTATATCCCCTTCGTTGAACCCAAATAATGTACTATTGATGGTGCGCTTCGGGTTCTTCTTGAACTCCTGTGGAATGAATGTTTTGTTGTAGCGCACTGTACCAACATATGCGGTCTTCCTCCTCAACAAAATACGCGCCAAGTCAAGAGTGGTAAAGAAATTATCCGCGTATATAGTACGGCCAGCATCTAAATATTTTTCCACAAGATCCAGCACTACGTTCTGCCCTTGGTTTATCTCCCGTTGTTGGTTTGGCAGTTTTCCAGAATATACCATTCCCTTCACAGGATAATAACTCTGTGAGTCGCATAACCACCATACTTTCAAACCATACTTAGCTGGCTTTGACGGAATATATTGTGTGAAGCGGGTGCGGCCTCTGTAAGGGAACAACTGCTCATCAACTGTTAGTGCTTCTTAGAATTTTTTGTTTTTACCATCATCCCTAATGTCTTTGAGTTTAGGTCTTTGTATTCAGAACAAGTAAATTATGTGTTGAAACAATAAAAAAATTATAATGATGCCCAAAAACATGCATTTATTAGTGAAATTCAGTACAAGGTCCATACGGACCTATTCACACGTCCGCGTACTATTCTCACTAAAACCTCAATAACTCCTAAAGTAATGATCCGATCGGCTTGATTTTTTTCGGCTTGTTGACCAAAAGATGCGCAACAAAATACTCTTGGAATACAGAGTAACTTTGGGGGGCGGGGGGGGGGGGGGTTGTAGTGGCCGAAGTAGGAGTAATTTCAGTTTGAAAAGGTAAAAAGGTCCCTAGGGACCTTCTCACTCATCGGAGGGTTAATAGCATTAATACCATGCCAGCGTCCAGTTTCCGTATATGTAAACCGGCGTAATAGTATATAATTTTCTGTATTATTTATTGTATTTAGCTTGCTGATGATTAACAAATACAATAAAAAACAACAAAAACGGAAGAAATATATGTACGCGAATATTTCATACATACGTATTAAGGGAGTATGCCTGGTTGGAAGGCTGTTTTTGGACTTTTTTTGAAAAACTTCTCATTTGAAAACGTAAAGAGTTACTTAAATTCTGTTTTTTTATTGCATTAAGAATATATTTAATCAAATAAAAATTTGTTTTCCTTTGTACGAGGGCTGTTCAATAAGTTGTCGGCCTTCAAAGTTGGGCGTCGAAAAAAAAGGTATGCTGCTTGCGGCCCGGATAACTCGACTTCGCATCATCTGAAATGGAAAAAGTAAACGGCGTTAGAATCAGTACAGATGTAATTCTGGTCCCTACCTCAATCATAATTTTGCGATTATTTTTTACAAAATGGCGGTCATTGAACTACTGAATGGCGGTTCAGAACTACGGGCGCAATCTGGGCCGCAATCTCGAAAAACGTGGTTTCGAGATAAACGCCTAAGGTTTAAGCTATTTTTTGCTTATATTTTTGAAATATATATTTATAAATATAAAATTTGAGCATGCAGTTGTAGAAATTCGACAATTCTGCGTCGATTGCACTTGGTTTCATCAAAATCGGTTCAGTAGAACCGGATAAAAGTGACTTCGAAGTTCAAAAAGGTTATTTTGAAAAAACACATAGAAAATTTTAGGCAATAAAACATTTTTTTTTTTGTGAAATACTTACATATATCAATCACCAATGCCAGCCCCATAAAGTACTCCTTCCTCTTCTTCAAAAAATGTGGACTCAGCGGCTCTTTGTGTTCTTCGGGCAGTTCTACATTCTTTTGATGCGGCCAGAGCTCTGACTTCGGACCTTTTCAAACGTTCTTCGTTCCTAGACATGGTGAAATCATATGTGACGTTGCCAATCGGGATGCCCATTAGGTTCATTATTTGAAGTATTGGTAAAAAACCTTCGATAAATATGACAGTTGCAATATAATTGGCAATCTCAATAGTGCGTGCGCCGGTGTGCATATGCTTCGGTGCGAATGACCACAGCACTGCGTTGAAAGATTCGTTGCTGTTTTGAGTTTCGGAGCCAAGCCATCTGTTCAACAAATTATCGGCTGACAGTGCTTCGTAAATAGGTTTGATTGCTTCCTGCACTCTCTGATTTAGTGGTGCTTACGTATGCTTGAAGCTGTCGATTGTCCCTTCTGCTACCGCTTTTTGCCAGGCGCACCAGCTGTGGAGCTTCATCAGTCGAGATTTTGTGCAAAAACGTTGCCCAAACAGCCATCTCATGTCAGCAACCGACCCTGGATGACGACGAATAGCGAGGCCATAATATGTTGTTAGTTCAGAGATGACTTTGTCTGTGAGTTTGCCTGTACCCTTGCCGCCAATGACTCTGTTCTCTTTTTTGGCCTTGTTTAGTCTGGTGCCCATTCTTTTTTGCACGTGCGATAGATATTCTTTTTTTTCGACTATTTGGTCGCCATCGTACGGATCGTCGTCTATAATAGCTTTGAATTTTTTTGAGTCGCCATTGCCGATATACTTGCAGTATTTTACGCCATGCTTTTGGACTGATATGGTGAACATTTCGTGGTCTGCAATCAAAATTGCATATGCCAGTCGGTTTTCTTCCCAGTCGGCAATAGCAGTAGTTGGAAGCGCTACTAGCAGGCCTTCATATGGATTTCGAAGTGCTTCCGCACTGATATCCAAGTATACTTTCTTTTTTATATGAAACGAGAACATTTGTCAGGCCTTCCGCTCTCCCTGCCTTAAAGAGGCCTGCTATAAGCACTCCTTTAGAATGGATTGAAGAAGAGGTTAACCAAAACAATTAAAAAAATATTTTTTTTGTTATTTTTTTTTTGTACATACCCATTTATTCTGTGATTTTATTTTATTTTACATATTTTTGTCAAATAAGAATATTTCTAAGTCATGACGTTGATTATTATTCAGTATTTTTGAACTAATATATATTTAAACTTTTAACGAAAAAGTAACCCTGAAATATAAGCAGAACCAGTTTTTGTAGGAAAAATATAATTGTTGTACTTCCCTGGGTAGCGAAAAATAAAGCCTCATAGAAGCGCTCGCAGAAGCAGCGAGGAAGTCATGTGTCTTACCGCCAAAAGTAGCAGTAAATGCACGCCTTCATTAGAAGAGGCTTAGCTTCATTGCCTATGGTGATTGCCTATTGGGTTTTTTCTTATCTTCCCAATACTTGCAACTGTTGCATACGCTGGACTTTTCAACAGAGTCGACTACTTTTTTACTGTATTTGGCGATCAACGTTGTAGCGTCGTAAAGTGAAGAAAACCCAGTTTTTTTCCAAGTGCCATCACCTGATACGGTAAACATTGTTGGGTCGCACTGTGGCTCGGCTGTGACCATGGCATCTTTCTCTTCTTTCGCGGCTTTTGAAAGAGTGTATTCATAGATCGCGCTTGCAGCTGTATGAAAGTCCGCCAGGGAAGTGTAGTATAACGAGTTACCCACACCTCTGCCGATATCCATGAGGCCACAAAACGTGTTAATGCCTAATTCCTAAAAGCGTCATGGCAAAAATCAAGCGCCGGTTCATCAAATATGATTTGCCAACCAAAGACGATGAAAAAATGTATGTAGTGGTCGGGCGAGCGCAGTGAATACCAATTTTGAAGCCAATTCCATTAGGCGATGCTTTTTTAAACTCGATATTTTCCTTCACATTTGGCACATATCACCAAATTAGCAATCGCCTAGAAAACTGTATAAAACTCCAAAATGCAATTGTCCGTTTTGTTGTCAATGCTTATGTCTTCGTTTTCATTATTTTTAAATTTTTTTGCCGATGTACATGTGAATTCGGTGTCCTCATCTCTCTCGTGTTGGTTACCACGAAACTGGCGTTTCAAGGGACGAGTTTTTCGATTGCTACCAGTGTTTCTTTTATTTTTATTTCTTTTACTTTTTCTATCCCTTGTCTTTAGCACAAACAAAAATTTTTATCAAAACTGTACTTTTCAAAACTATGCGCGCGCTCGTCCGGTTTATAACTCAATTCAAAGTGATGTAAACGCTGCCAACATTCGAATACCTAGGCTCTAAAATGTGTATTCCTTTATTTTGAAAATGCGTATACAAACAAGGCACAAGTAACAACAAGGCTCAGTAAGCAACTAAGTTCCAGAGCCCTCTCTCGATCGGCAAAACTAACACTCTACAAGACGCTCGTTCTACCTGTGCTGCTTTATGGCGCTGAGGCATGGGTAGTTTCGCAAACTGACGCAGCCGCTCTGGGGGGGTTCGAGAGAAAAGTTCTTCGCAAAATCTTCGGTCCTGTTCTAGTCGGCGATGACTATCGCATCCGAATGAACGAGGATGAACGTCAACGACGACGAGGGAGACTATGCCTCCGATGGATGGACCAGGCTGAGGAAGCCCTAACCGCACTGGGTGTATCCGATTGGAGAAGGCGCGCGCAAAGCAGAGGCGCCTGGCGAGAGCTGATGAGGTCGGTTGAAACCCGGACACGGGTTGTAACGACCAACTAAGTAAGTAAGTAAGTATACAAACAAGTTATTACTTACTAAAGAACGCGTTGAACGAAATTCGGTGGTTGCTGCAAACCGTTGCATTCAAAAAGTAGCCAAATTAAGCAAATCGCATTTTGGCGAAAAATTGCTGGACAAAAATTGCCATATCTCCTAAAGTATTTCGAATTTCAAAAAACCCTTTTAGGACGATATTCTCAAATATCCAAGCTATAATATAAGTTACATAATAGTTTATATGTAGTAACGCTGCGTTTTTAAAATACCAAATATAAACTAATATAATGAACTATGCATCGCTTCTTCATATTGCAAGGTGCTATTTTCTCAGGCATAAGGTGGACAAAGCGACGCTACCCTAACTGATTGGAGTCTACCAGCAGACTGAAAACTTCTTATCGGCGCAAGCATTTATATACATATGCGTTGCTTGTAAAACTCTGAGAAATTCATAAAACGATTCCATTCAACAAACAACACGATTTTGCGTTCGAGATTTCGGCACGAACTAAAGCAACAACCTTATCAGCGTCAGCAGCAACTGAATCATCAATGCATTTTTCTCATACAAAAATGGGAATTTTTCTTCTTTTCTTTTGCTACCTTTTGTGGCTTTATTGAAGAAGTGACAAAATCCAAAGTTAGCTATTCCTTTTATGCACGAAATAAAGGCTGTATAAGGTCCTAAAGTTTCCTCCCAAAAAACGTTAGATGGCCTTGAAAAAATTTGTGAAAATACCCCCATACAAACCACAGATACATTTTACCGGTTGTGGGCACCTCATTTTTTCGACTGAAAGGGTGTGTTTGGCTAACAAACTGTCAACTATCGTTGTTTATGTTAACAAGCCTTCAAACCGTAGTCGGAAACCCATGCGAAGCGCCGTTATCACTTCGTCGCCAGTGCTCGCTGATTTGAAGCAGAAAGCCGCAAAGCGAGCAGTCAACCAAGCAGCTAATGCAACTAAGGCGAAACCATCCAAGCAAACTGCTAAGCGAGCAGCTGCAGCAACATGAGTGAAACCATTGGCTAAACGCGCCAATCCAAAAAAGGCTCCATCATTTCGTTCGCTCCATCAAAACTGAATAATAAAACAAAACACAGTTGAAAACATGTTGATATCATTAAATGTTAATTTTTTATTTATAATTTTTTATTTTTTTTTTTGTGTTATTGTATCTTTTTATAACATTTTCTTGAATTTCATACAATTATCAAAGAAACTCTTAATTAACTGAAGAACTGGTGGTTTTTTTTTCAGTATATTTGTATAAGTAATAAAGATTTATCAGCTGTTTATAAGTGTTACTCTTAAGTTCAGATTAAATATAAGAGTTTTAAGTTTTCTATCGAGTTCTAAGACGAAAAATATGCATCATAGTTTGAAAAAAGAATTAAATAAAAATGAAGTATAACCCTTTGTGTTGTGTTTGAGAAACGACCCAACGAATAAAATATTTTGAAATTGGAGCTCTATTCAAGAGGTCGTTTGTATAATATATATATATAATAAATATAATAAATATAATATAATATATAATATATATATAATAAAAAAAAACATTGAAGTTTTTAATTTGCGAGAAAGTCTTGTTTATTTTAGCTTGTTTTGAATGTATGAGACATATAAGCTTGAATTTGAATTTTTTGTTTTCCTAACATCTTAAATCGTAGTCTTGTTTGTATATGAATATGCATTTTTTTTTTTTTTTTTTTAATTTCCGCTTATTAACAGATAAAATTCTGTTGATAGCATTTAAGTTAACATTTTATTTAGACACTCAACAGTTAAAGGTGTATTTTTTTTTTTTTTTGTTTGTTTTTTTTTAATGTTTTTCATCTAATTAACATTTAATTCCCTCTTTTTAATGTTTATATTTATGTATGTTTAAAAGTTTTTTCATGCAGTTTGTTTCGATTTTTGTTTTTTTTTTTTTAAATATTATTGTGAATTTCACCTTGACTTTATGTTAACATTTTTGTACGTTTACCATTACACTAAAAAAATGTTAACTATAAAATATAATTTTGTATAAATACACTCACTTACATATCGCTTGCATTCTACATTCTTAAAGTATGATAATAAAATTTAGTTTTAAAAAATTTATTAAATCTAAATCGGAGGATATATAGCATGACTGACATAAGAGTGGTATAAGAGAAAGTGAGAAAGTGTGCCGAATAAATAAATTATGCTAGAAGTGCTTTAAGAAAAAAAAAAAAAAAAAAAATCTATAATGTAAGTATGAATAAAATTTATTTTGTATTTTTCTACTAAATATAACTTTGCTACATACCAATTTCTATCTCTACAGTATCTAAGCTACTTTTATTTTCTTTACTTGGTAGCAAATGGAAATACTTGTTCGGAAAACTATAACTTTCAGTTATATTTTGTATGGAAATTATATTATAAATTGTTTACAACGAAGTGAAAAAATTTGCACAGTTTGCAAATTTGCAATGAGAAGAAATGACTTTTGAAATAGCAAGAAATCATAATAATAAGCAACATTTTGTGTATACCTATGTATGTGGAAAACTATAAATTTGAGATGTTATAACTTGCACACAATTAATTTTTAATTTAGGCATCTTTTTTTGTTACTAACAAGTTAAATGAAAGTATTAAAAGTATTAGAATCAAATAAATCAATCATATATAAAATGAAGTAACTTATATTAGACAAATGATTACACAGTGAGACAAAATGGGACAAAGTTGAAATACCTGGGAGATTATGCTATTTTTCTGGAAGGTCTTGTCGAGTTTAAGAATGTTCTATACTTATGGAAAAATGTAAACTGTTTGGGTTAACTTAAGAAAGCTGTGTGTATTTACTGTGCAAATACAACTTTTTTAAAATTTTTCGTCTTTTTTAAACTTTGACGATTTTTCTATACACTAAATTATATAGAGACTACACTAGTGCAGTATGGATTCATAATTTATATTTATTAGCTATTTAAACAAAATTTAGTTTTCAAACATAGGTCAGTAATTGACAAAGTTATTAAACTTTTCATAAAACTAGATTTTTTAAAAATGTCATTGACTCAACTTATTGAACATTTCATGAAGAGATTTTTTGTTTTTAAATGCCAGTAGAATGTTTTTGTGTATTTTTTTCATACTCTCTTCTGTGCATCTGTGGTCTATTTTTTAATGTTTTGTCATATTCAGATATTAGAACACTTTATCCCAGTCTCTTTGAACTATGTTTCAATCACTTCTGAGGATATTTGAAACTATTCTAGAAAAATTAGTAGTAACACTACGTTCGTCGACTGCGATCACAGATGTATAATCAGAAAAGAATAAGCCAATGGGATTTTTTTTGCACCTGTTTTCTTCTTTTCAGTAGCTTCAAAAGCTATCAGTGTCAGAGAATTGCTGTGACAGTCGTTCAGACTGTGTGATTATGAATGACATTGATTATGACTCAAAAGTGACAGTTTTTTCTGACACAGTCTGAACCATGCATTAGATTCTAAGGCATTCATGGGCATTTTCCCATTGGCGGCAAAAAGCTTTTTCAGTCTCCAAGCGTTTTTTTTTTTGGCAACATGTAGAGCTCTTTAGCTAGTTAGTTGAGTTAGGCTCCCAGAACTTACGCCCGAAAAAAATGGCAAAAAACCGAAATTTTCCATAAAAAAACGGTCATTCATTTCTAGGAAAAAATGCCAGAAATTTCGATTAAGTTATTTTTTTCGGATGCTTATGCGACTAAATTTCGGGTCTTTTTTCCACATATTTAAAAAGAAAGAAAGAAAGAAAGGCCTGAAAAATAAGCCTGGAATTTAGAACCGTAAAAATTCGGCATTTTTGCCAAATTATAATATAGAAAAATTCCCAAATTTTTGCTTACCGGAAATTTAAGTTATTCCAAATTCATTATGATAAAATGGTTTACACTTGTAATGAAGGTAAAAATCAACATTCCGTAAAAGGGCAAATTATGTTATCCTTAAAAAACACCATTTTAACCTTATCCGGACATAATGTCCATGTACCCGTTGTTCTTGGAATAACATTCAAATAGAATGAAGGAAATCTTTGCAGATATTTCAATAGAGTAATATTAGTTTACTACTTAAATCTGTTCTTTTATATATTGACTAGCTTATACTCGGCGCGCTTCGTTGCGCTCAGCGCTTATCCCCTAAAAGAGTTCGTAGCTTTAGCCATGCTTTTATAGTAAGTTCGTACCGAGTTTCATTGATGTGTGACTTATTTCGAAAAATATACCGAAAATTTTGGGTGCTGAGAAAGTACCACGTCCCTCGTCTAACGCCCATAAAATGTTACCAGTGGAACGGCATGTGTAAATTGAGGTTGAATACTGAATTCCGAGGCTGTGCGACCCATAATTCCAAAACTGTTCGATATCAAAAACTTTAGGTGTATTTAAGGTGCCTTCTACGCTCGGCACCAGACTTCACAGGAACCCTCTCAAGGCTTTGGTATAAAAATTGGCTTAGCGGTTTCGCAGTACTTACGTGATATACACATATACCCACATACGTATATACATTAAGTCGCTTCACGCTCCTTAGAAAAAAAATTTGTTCAGTCCGATTCTTCAATATAATCCGTAGCATATGTTATGATGATCCCCAAAATATTTCGACTAAAAATATTGGCTGGTATGGTAGTTAAAAAAAAAAACAAACGGTCAGAAATAATGTCAGAGTAATGAAAAAGTTCTTTTGCATCAAGAAATCTTAATTGTTTTCCGTAGGCCAAAGATAATGCGGACTTTATAGATTGTTTTAACTTTTTTCATATTATTTTCACTAATATTCAAATGAATTTTTTCCCATACTACTTTTAGTCAAATAAATTGTAAAATTTAAAAAATGTGTAAATTTTTTTGTAATTTCACTCAATTTAATTCTTCACTTTATCATCATATTTTATCAGCAATAGATAATTTATTTGACTAAAAGTAACATGGCAAAAAAGTAAAAGTAAAAAAAAACAATTTTTAATTTGAATTTTAGTGAAAATAATATAAAAAAAGTTAAAAAATTAATGAATATCCGCATTACCTCTGGTCCGACTGCAAAAATTTTAAATTTATTGCTGCAGATTGAAAGAAATGTTTCACTACTATTATTTCTGACCATTTGTTATTTTTAAATACACCAGTAAATATTTTTACAAAAAACTCGATTCTTAGAGCACATTTCAAACCATTCCGTGGCATACTGGTTGAGTTGCGTGGCTTGTATGCCATAGAACCCAGGTTCGAAGTCCATCTGACACAGAAAGTTTTTTCAATTGAATGCATTTTTCTGTTCGGCCGTTATCTCTATGCAGACAATGGCAAACCTCAGAGAGTAAAAACTGCCATGAAAAGCTTCTTGAGAACATAAGCCGTTCGGAGTCGGCATAAAACTTGTAGGTTCAGTTCTCGATCATTTGTGTTCAAATATTTCACAACACGCACAACACAATTGATCATAAGAAGCTCGGTCAAAGTCTTTTCAAGGACTGAAATGGCCATTCCGTTTTTGTGTTTTTTTTATTTGCGGGTGGTTGAAGCGGGCGTGGCAAATTTTATATATATATATATATGGACTGCCACTTAGAGCACTTGCATATCAAGTGTTACTATCAAATCGAGTACAACTCAGGAATAAGTATGATTTCGAAAAAGTGGTCTTAGGTATGGTGCGACCACGCCCATTTTTTAACAGTTGCAAACAGGGACCATATGAATTAAATTACCAAATCTTAGTTTTCTACGGTAAAAGCTGTCTGGTATAAAGCATTTTTACTGATTTGTGGGCGGTAAAAGTGGGTGTAACAACATTTATATATGCAAAGTGACTGCCACTTGGACCTATAGCACCTGCATACCAAGATTCACTATAAAAACTTGAACATCTCAGAAATTACAATGATTTCTAAAACGTGGGCGTATATATAGTGTGACCACGCCCTTTTTTTACAGTCACCGAAAGTAACCTTCTGAGCAAAATTACCAAATTTAAGTTTTATACGATTAAAACCGTCCGATATATAGCATTTTTTTTTGGTTAATGGGCGATAGAGCCAATTTGGGTTGTATGGGAGGTACCAGGCCCCCTTGTCCAATCAACACGAAAATTCACAGGAACACTCTCAAAATTTTGCTTCAGTATCCCTAAAAATTTCATAAAGATCGGTTTTGGAGTCTATATGTGATATACACACATACCCACATATCCACATACCTACATACATACATCCATTTTTATACTCGTATATATAGATAGATAATCTTACATTGGAAAATTTCGAAATAAAGTCTGAAAATCTGCTGAAAATTTCGGGAGTAATTTCCATTTTCTTTCGTGCTTTGTTTCCAAGCCATTCGGGCGATATTTCTTTCTTACGGGCTCAATTTCCATTACAAACTCGAGAGCGCTTTTTCCGAAATTCAACGCTTCAAAAATTTCTGGCTTTTTTCGGGCGTAATTTCTGGGAGCCATTTATGGCGCATGGAAATATGTATGGAAAATAAAAACTCGGTATTTGCGACATTCTCGAAACTTGCAGTCAGTCCAGTGAGCTATCATAACGTGCAAAAATTGAGTTACTACTGTATTTGATTAAATTTCTTTTCCAAAGACATGTGAAGGAAATAGTTGATGAACCTTCATGAAATTTGGATAAAAGTCTAAATGGAGTCCACTGCAAATCAAAAGTTTAAATCAAACAATAATAATGCCAAGGATAATAACACTACTCAAATCAACACAAATTCCTAAAAAATCGCATCAATTCTCAATTAACTGCATGCACACAACACAGTCCTAAACAACAATTGGCGTGCGTACATCAATTGTTTTGCTATCGGTGAGTGTCGATGACAGTGAACATGATGTGTTGTTGTTGAAATTGTTGGCATCTATAGCAGCCTCTATAGTGAAGGTCTGTTTGCCACAATCTTTCGCATCATCAGCATCAGCTGCATCATGCTCATGATCAGCATCATTGTTGTTATTGTTGCTGACAAAACTACGATCGCCGTCGATGTGCCGAGGTATGGCGTGTATCTCAACTAATTCCGTCAAGGTGATGCCTTCGGTACCATTTACAGCTGCAGCCGATGAGTTTGTTTGCAACGGCAGCGGTGATGATGTAAATGATCGTGTCAAAGTTGATGAAGAACGTATGGCAAACATCGATGAGCTGGATGTAGGCGATGTTGTGACGGTTGTCGGTGGTGATGGAGTGGGCGATACCGATGCTGACTCAGTAGAGCTTAACCGTTGCCGTACTTCCTGCTCTGGTGAACTGCTGGGTGTGATATGAGTAGTAGCTGTCTCTGCTGGCGATGCTACGGAGTTGCTGCTGGTGGAAAAATCATGAACTTCACCAATTAATTGATCGATCCTAATATAGGCCACTGAGCCGCTCTCGTCTTCATCTGAATCTGTGTTGAGGGTATAATAGAGATTGAAATTGACATCGGCGGAGAACATGTTGTGGAAATAACGAAGCAGATCATCATCATCATCATCATCGGTATCGTTATCAACATCCTGATCGTGTTTTTTATGATCCTTCAAGTCGGGTTCTTTCACAGTTTCGCTTTTATCATCATCGTCATGGTTTTTGTTGAAATAAAAGTCATTTGAGCAATTTTCTTCACTTCGTTGACCTCGTCAAACTCTTTCCTTATTCGGTTTGGGCTTTGATGGTGTCAGGTTGGCGGGGTAACTGAAAGTAAATAGAAAAGAGTTAAATAAAAGTGCCAATAAAGGTAAATTTGAGCTAAGCAATAAATACCCAATAGAATTGGAACCGCTGTGTGGATCTTCACTGATTCCACCACCAGCCTTTGCTGTCTGTGTCTGCGTAGAGGACATTGTATTTTTGCTGAAGGGTGCCTGAAATGATGTTGAAGTTATGGTAAAGTAACCACCCGGTTTCGGCTTGAGATGACGATTATTCATTTGCATATGCACAGTCTTCATGAACTCAATTTGATGAGCCAGTTTTTGAATTTGCTCCTGCACAACGAATGGGAAGAAATAAAATTTCAAAAGCATCTTCACAATTTGCGTGATTAGATGGATACCTACCTTAAGCTCCTCGTTCTCCTGATACAAATCTGGCGACTCCTCTGGCACTAGACCGACACCATTTAATGAGAAGGAAGCCGTTATGCTGCGCACCTTGGCCTTTTGATCCCATTTGTCACCTTGACCCTTAAAGACGCGTGAAATCTTGGGACCAAAAACAAGCGCAATCGTAGTGGTTGTGGAGAATTGCGTGCGTATGAAACCGAGCAGGTATTTAATATCCGGTCCAGCTTGAGGAAAAATGAAAAGACTGTCGAAGAAAAGAACAAAAGGAAAATTTAAACAAAACAGTTACGCAATCATCATCATTCAGTCAATATTGCGAAGCAGCAAATAGCATGAATATATTACATTGAAATTCCAACCAGGATAACATTGTGCTTTTTTGCGCCCTTTTCGCGTTGCAAGAAATCGTTTAACGCGTTCTTCCACATCTAATTCAATTACACTGCATTGTGCATTAATTGTCCTTAAAAAGGATTTTAATCTCTCTCTCTCCCCCCTTTCTATCTGTTCCTAACAACTAAGTAAGTGTGTACGTGAATAACGTGTTACGCACTACAATGCAGAAACATGGCGGCGCACTCAAAGTAACAGAAAGCAAACAAGAAAAAGGATTACAGTGCGCTCAACGAGTAAATTTAATTAAAATTGTTGTTACAAAAGTTGAGCGCTAAGAAAATACTTCCATTACTTCGCACAAATACGCACACATTTAACAATGAAGCACACACAAGCTCATATCCCAACATACGTACACTTTAGCAATATACATACGCCATACAGCATCATCTGTGACGGATGTATACCAGATTTGTCAAGTGGAAATCGAGTTAAATTTCTGGTTCATAGCGTATTAAAATAACAACAACAATTTAAAGCAAGTTGGAAGTAAACTTGGGGCAGAGGGGTCAAAAATTCCATACTAAAATAAATAACAAAATTTTGCTTTTGGATTTGCATTTTCTGGAAAAAGCTTTGACTTCAGCTGAGGCATATTAAATTAAAAGCTTCATGAATATGTGTAGAGTAAAGCCTCATAAATATTGAATCAACATTATTATGCATTTAAACTGATTTTATTTCAGTGCGATACTCTTTAACACCTTCAATTATAGCTGACAATCTTAAATGAACTATTTGTGAACTTATACCGCCAATGCAACACAAAACAATTAAATAAAATTGCATTTGAAGTTGAGAGGAAAAATCGTCTTTATATGAATAGATCTGAAGCTATTGCTTACGAAGGACAAGAAGTCACAACTGTATCTGAAAAAAACTGACTCATGAACTCGTATTAAAATTTGAAAGTTTCTTAATTTATATGCATCCCTAGAACTTACCTATTTACGTACGCTTTTATTATGATGCTGGGTAACCAAGGGAGAGGTTCTTCTGAAGCTAGAATATACCTACTATATACATATATGACAAATGTCAATGAAATTTATTTTTTTTGTTTAGTTCACGTTTTGGTTTTAAATAAAAGCTTATTTTTAAAAAATTTTTTTTATTTTGTTTTATTTTTTACTTTTTAGTCTTAAAGGTTTATTATGAGCATCTTTTATTTTAAAAGCCTTACATAGAGCATTTTAATTTTTTAGACCATTAACCTTAACAGTACATATTAACATTATTTATACCATTTACATTATTTAGTGCATTATATACTTTATTATGATATAGCATTTGTATTGATTTGTGGACGGGTATAGGAGGTGTGGCCAAATTTAAACCCCTATCTCCTACGTGATGTAAATGTGCTGCCAAATTTTCAGCTGAATAGTAGTTTTGGAGATATATCATTTTTATTGATTTGTGGGCAGCAAAAGAAGGTGTGGCAACATTTTTTTTTCTAACCCATGCAATACTTGAAGGACATTTACTGCCAAAATTTTAGCTGAAACAGCCCGGTAGTTTTGGTGATATATGAATTTGTGGGCGGCAAAGGGGAGAGTGGTGAAATTTTTTTCTTAATCCCCATTTTCTACTTGCAGGAAATTTACTACCAAAATTTCATCTGGATCGGTCCAGTAGTTTTGGAGATATAGCATTCTTATTGATTTGTGGGCGGTAAGAGGGGGTGTGGCAACATTTTTTTCTAACCCATGAAATACTTAAAGGACATTTACTGCCAAAATTTCAGCTGAAACAGGCCGGTAGTTTTAATTTGTGGGCGGTAAAAAGGGGTGTGGTGAAATTTTTTTCTTAAACCCCATTTTCTACTTGAAGGAAATTTACTACCAAAATTTCTTCTGAATCGGCCTAGTAGTTTTCGAAATATAGCATTTTTATTGATTTGTGGGCGGTAAAAGGGGGTGTGGCAACATTTTTTCTTAACCCATTTTCTACTTCAAGGAAGTTTACTACCAAAATTTCAGCTGAAACATCCCGGTAGTTTTGGAGATATATTAATTTGTGGGCGGTATATGGGGGCGTGGTGAAATTTTTTTCTTAAACCCCATTTTCTACTTGAAGGAAATTTACTACCAAAATTTCTTCTGAATCGGCCTAGTAGTTTCGAAATATAGCATTTTTATTGATTTGTGGGCGGTAAAAGGGGGTGTGGCAATTTTTTTTTCATGATATTGCATTGTCACCGGGCTTACACATGTATGCTAAATTTCAGCATAATCGGAGACCCATAAGCGGTCGAAAAATTGTTTGCAAGATTTGCGGACATACATACATACATACATACGAACGAAGCAAGTTAAATAAAAGCTTATAATGAGGCAACATCCAATTATATTGCTTAACAAAATCAACCGTATAATGACCCACATAATGACCCATATAACAATTTCACCTAAATATTTGAACTTATTCATATTCAACTTGAAAAGGCCTTGAATAAAATTAATTATTCGAGCTTTTCTTGAAAGAGCCTTGTGAGAGCCTTGAATTTTTTATATAAAGCTTTATTCAATGACACATTTTAGGACGTAGTCAAGAAGATTGGCTGGCAATACAAAGGATCCGAGTTCAATCCGTGCTGGTTGGGACATGGTAAAATAGAAAGATTTTTAAAATGTATAAGTTTTCTGTGCTAAATAAAATGAAATGATGAAACGTAGAAAACGAGATTGTTTAAAAAATTAATTTTTTTTTCTCAGTTTCTGAGTTCCTGAATAAGCCTTGAATAAAAACTTAGATCAAACTTTATAAAATTATTTTATAAAGGAAATAATTTCATACGCCTTATTTCCTTGCATAGACTTTTTATAGAACTTGTTTAAAAAATATTTTTCAAGGAAGTTTAAATTCTTCTTCCTATATAAATTCCTTATACAAAACTTAACTTAAGGCTTATTAAGTTGAAATTGCTATCTGGGGACCATTCTATCAAAATAATAAGCATGTACATTGTACATTTCTAAAGGAAATTTTTCGGGTAATTTTTTCGAATCTGAAGTTTTCTAAATCTTTTTTCTAACAATTTCAATAAAAAAATTCCACACCTGGTACCAACAACCTGAATTGTGCCCGCAGTTTTTGCATTGTTCTTGCCAGCAGGCATGAGTGGCTTTTGAGTGAGTATTATTTTTCTTAGTTAAAAATTAAAAACTATTCCTGGTATAAATGCACAAATTCGAGGTAAGCTTAAATTTTTGATCTTACTTGAAAGTATGAAATTAGAAATAAATACGTGTTCTATGAAAATTTTTAAATTTTGGTTGATGCTCATTTGATAAGAGAGAAAATACTGTGAATAAAAATTTAAATTGTGGATCAATATGGCACCCGTAAGAAAAAATACACATTTAAGAAAGACAGGAAAAATGCATCTAAAGGTATACTGTGATTTATAAATACAAATATACCAAGGCACCCTCTTTCTGCCATAGTATCCACTGTCAAGCTTTGTTCCTAGATCAAGTTTATCCTCAATATTTCTGAAGCATTTATCAAAACGCTCACTGTTCACCCCCAATGACATCGTCACTCACGTCATCGAAGACCATACCTTATTTAATTTTCATTTCATATAGATTTAACTAGTAAAGTATAATGACTGCTAAAATCGCAAAATATATCAAGTGTTGAGGTTTATTGTATATGAAAAACTTTTTCCTTATTTGATTGATAAATACTGATGTAAAGTTATATTTAAAAATGGTGAAGTTTAATTAACCTATAAAATAATTATTTTTTTGATATTTTCGAAATGATCAACGATATTAAATGTCTTGGATATACGTAAGAAATAAAAAAATACACAGGGTGGCAACAATATCCATACTTCATAAAATTTCCAAAATTTTTTCATTTTAGAGATCTATATCTTCAAAACTACAAAAGGTTAGGCAAAATTTTATGCAAAAATTAAAAGGAGAAATATTTTTTTATAGAAATGTATGAAACCATAAAAGTCGGCTCATCTGTTAAAAATATTGGCTAAATTATCAGAAAAAGAAAGATTTTCTAGATTTTTGCCTACAACTCCTAAACTTGAGTTGATGGCGAAAAACGGACACAATTTTTAAAACTTGCGTTTAGATTAAAATGCATTTAGAATTGATTATCGTGTAACTTTTACAAAGTGCCATTTTGTTTTCTTGTCTAACTTTCTTTTACTGTCCAGTGAAATGAAAAACGGTCTAAGCTCTTAAAATCTGATATACTTTAGTAATGTACTAAAGTACGCTTATATGGACACCAGGGCGTATGATGAACATTAATTGCAATTAATCGACATTTTCTATTTACTTTGTCCTTCCATTTTACTTAAATCATTGAACCGTTTGAAAAATACTTGTGGAAGATTTGATCAATCTACCTTTGACCTTTAATTGGATATCTTGCACAACACAATCGGACGTACCTTACTCGAAGTATAACCAAATATGTGAAGCTACCTCCGAAAAAAAAACTTTAAATACATTTATCTAGAAAACCTATCCATAAAAATTTTAAAATGCCAATTTCGAGCTTAGCGGTTCAAAAGACATAAGAAAAATATTGTGACATAGTAATAATTTTATATGGAATAACTTACTGAAAAGATGCCATGGTGATATTCACAATAGCTATGTTGTAAATGGCGTACGAAATGAGTCTCGCCTCATTGTATAGCGACTCAGCATTGCGTACATTATAACACACACGAATGCCCCATGCCAGAAAGAGTACCTCGCCTATGGCTAGACTGTGATCCCACCAATTATAGGAGCACTGTTTGAATTTCATGCCATCCTGATCGTGAATCTGGAAATATTGAAAAATAAATATTGAAATATTTATAAACTCTTTGAAGAAGCTACAGCTAGGAACTCACATTTTCAGCATATGGCGTTGCAGATATCGTCCATGTGCCAAGATATATAAGCATTACTAGCAATATTGGTACCATCCATTGCAGCAGCTGTTGATCGGTGAGCTTAACTTTGTGTGCCGATTTAACACGGTAAGTGAGAGAAACTCTTTTGTTGAAGAAAATAGGAAGTCAGCTTAAAAAAGTAACGAAGAGTTAATAAGAATTTCTTTAAATTACCTCCAAGTTTTCATCAATAGCGATGTGTAAGTAATACAGAAACCCATATGCCGCGTCCATTTGGTGACAATGCACCAATAGGTGTCCAGTATGGGAAAAATAGCGACCATCTGAAAGCAGATTTTAGATAAAATAAAGAAAACATTTTCTTATTATTGGGAAATTTCGGGAAATTTTAGAAAATATAACGTAAAAATAATTTCATTAACAACATTATCGGCAAGGTAACAGCAGCAACAAAAATCAATTCTTGAGAGTATGACTCTGTGTGTTGTACACAAACGAGTTCCTTTAAATTTTTAGCTTTTGCCAACACGTATGATTAAGTGATTACAGAGTTGCTTATAACAATGTCATTTCTGTGAGCTGTAAGTGTTTTATATCCGTTCTTTTCCAAATAGTGGCTTTCAGCATAAATCTAATCTTAAAGAAAACGCTTGAATTTCAAAAAGTTTTTGGTACTAGATAACAAGTTTTGCGTTGATTATAATGATGCTGTAATTTAAAAGTGTAATTTAAAACAAATAGTTGTTCTAATTCTCTTTGGCCGGACCTTAAAACCCTTTACCGACCAAAAAAGAGGAGACGCCCATTTTTTCAACACCTTTATAATCTACGCAAAAAATGCTATTTAGGGCTAGTTTTTTAGTTATTAAATTAAACTGAGCTTAGCTCATCAAAATTTAACGTTTAAACTCAGTTTAGGCAAAAAAGAAACACATCATGTGATAGTTTAAATCAGTTTAACTTCTACGAAATCTAGTTAAACCGAGTTTAAACGTCCAAATTTGGTGAGTTAAGCTCAGTTTTATTTGACTGAAGTCTAAATTCATGTTGTTAACTGGCTCTTAGAAACAAAAATTTTTTGAAAATCTAGCAGTTTCAATGAACCCTTAAGTTTGTTCCAAATTTTTTGGGAAATTACCCTTAGGAGGTTTAAAGAATATTTTTAGATAAAATTTTACAAAAGTTAAAAAATTGTACACAAAAGAAACGAAAGCAGCAAAAATTATCAGAGTTCTATCAAAACGGTTTTAACTACACTTAAAAGATGAAATTTCGATACCCAATGAAGTTTCGATGAACAAAATACACAATTTTTAGTGGCTATATTTATGGTTATGGTTATGGTTATGGTTATGGTTATGGTTATGGTTATGGTTATGGTTATGGTTATGGTTATGGTTATGGTTATGGTTATGGTTATGGTTATGGTTATGGTTATGGTTATGGTTATGGTTATGGTTATGGTTATGGTTATGGTTATGGTTATGGTTATGGTTATGGTTTTGGTTATGGTTATGGTTATGGTTATGGTTATGGTTATGGTTATGGTTATGGTTATGGTTATGGTTATGGTTATGGTTATGGTTATGGTTTAGAATTGGAGTTTGATTTAAGGTTAAAGTTAGAGTCAGTGTTTAAGTTAGAGTTAAAATTAAAGTTCAATTTATATTTACAGCTAGACTTATATTTTAAGAAAAATACTTTTTTATGTGGCTTATGTAGTGATCGACTGATTCTAGTATTTAACACTGAAACTGATTCCAATAATATAGCCCGACCGAAGATTTTGTTTTGGCTGGTTTCGGCACTTTTTGCCAGTTTGCCAGAAGTCGAAACCGAAACTTCAAAATGTCAAAATCTCTTATTTTGAATGATATACGACAAAAATTATTGAAAATATTAAATTCATATTAATTGTTCATTAAAAATTGTTTTTTTATGTTTATAAAATATTGTTTCAGTCTTTTTTTTAATTAATTTTCAAATTACAGTTTTTGAATTACATGATCCGGAATATTACAAAAAAACCGTCCCAAAATTTCAGTTTCGGTCAGACACTAGCCGGAGCTGATATTCGGTCTATTTTAAAAACCGATCCTGATGTCGATATTTGCTGATACTTACGGCTGATACTTACGTCAATGCCGACACCTACAAGGACGCAGTTAGTAAAACTCATGTCGATACCTATGTTATGCCTATACCGATCCATAAGACGATGTTGATACTTATACCGACACCGATTGTGGGACCGATGCTGATGCCTATAGCGATGCTGATGCGGTTTCTTCTACTAATTTGTATAATGCTTCGTTACTTATTATAGTTTACTATGCCTACGTTATAAGCCTCAAAATCATATACTATTAAAACTTTACGATCTATTTTCGTCTTGATTAGAAAAGTTTTTAAAAATTTTTAATGACAAATTAAGGGCGGAAGAATCAGAAACTTGTGCTGTTACCGATGCCGATTCGTTAACTATGTCCGATTTTGGTATTAAGCCGTTTCCGATTCTACTATCGAATTTAAACTAATGCTAATACCAAACCTACACCGATTCAATCATCTTTAAGCGATACCTTTGCTGATTTTGAATTTTAAGCCGATACCAGCTGATGCCGATTAATCGGTCGGCCACTAGTAATAAAAACATACCTTTTTTGTGAGGGCTCTTGAAAATGTGTTAAATTAAAATTGTTTGCCATGATATTTCCGTTTCATGGGTTGCTCATAAATATTTCACATACGCAAAAATAACAAATTTAAATTTTCTTGTTAACGCATAATAAATTCCATTAAAAAATAAACCAATTAGCTTGAGGTAATTGAGCATGAACTCGGTAGTCACTCTTTCATTGCATACAAAAGGCTTATAAGCCATGTTTTGACATGAAGCACCTTAATCACCTTGATTTTGTAACTTCCATATATTTAACATAATTACATATATTGTCAAACAAACATCATATTCTCAACACATATAAAACCAAACATCATACTCATATATTCTGTTAGTGCCATCAGGGACTACAACAAAAAACATTTAAGTACCTTTAGAAACCGCAAATTAGGTGTTTATTAAAGTACCCTTTACCATAATCCTGATATAATTCTTCCTGTTATTAACAAGCTAGCCTGGGCTCTCGTATATTTATAACACACACAAGCGCAACATTGACACCACATTTTACTACCATCGACCGACAGACAAGACAGGAGGAGGCCAAGGTGGAGAAGGAAGCTTCATTTATTTTTAAACACTATTTGTAAACAAGTGTTGCCACCTGACAAACTACCGAATCTATGTTATCTGTTATAAAAGGTTTTACATGTTTAACACATGCTGAAATAGCGCCAAAGGAGCGCTCAACATTAGTAAACATTTTTATTATCCTCAAATGAGTTTCTTTGTTAATAAGCTGTGGTTGTTCTGTTGTTGTCGTCATTGTTGTTGGTACAATTAGGGTGTTCAGCAGCGTAATATTTGCTGAGAATGAAATATTCATAGGCCTGATGTTGGAGTTTATTGTTGGGAAAGGTTTATTTTTGTATGCAAAATATAAATGTACAACCTTGTTGAACAAGTCAAGGTAATTTGGGGCTTGTTGCTTGGGAAATAATTTTAGTATTAGAAGTTGGAATAATGTTGAAAGGATAAAAAGTACTAAAAAAAATAAAAACAATTTTTAAAAGCAGTTATTAATTTAACAAATTTTGTTTTTGTATTAATGAATACAGGAGGTATAATATTTAAACAGTTTTAACATAGAATTTAAGAACTATTATTTAAAAAAAAAAAAAATTTAATAGCATTTTTCTAGTACCTTAAAACAAAATCTAAAATATTTCTACTTCAGTACAAGTTCCTTTCAAGGGAGGTTTTTTTTTCAATTTCACATATTTGTGTACCCATTAAACTGTTCGAATTAAAAAAAACTTGTCAAAACGTATAGCAAAAAAGTAATCTACGGAAAACTTTACCAAGAAATAAAAAAATTTTCTCAAAAAATCACAGGTCTATGGAAAAACTTAGTCCACTTATTTGAACGAGATGTTTTGCTTCTAAATTTTTTCTTAAAACTACGAGTTTGTTGCTTTATTACGGAACGTTTTATCAAAAAATCATTGCTTTGGATTTGTTTGAAAGAAAATTTTGGAAACATTCCGAATTTGTTTTCATTCTGAAATAATTTTGGTATTTGAATAAAGTGTTGGGAACTTGATGTTCAAAAATGGCGGAATATGATGAAAAAACTTCTTAATTGTAGTCATATCAACCCAAAAAAAAAAAAAAAAAAATTTAAATGCCCAATATTTTTGTACTAGTTTGAAAAAAAATTGCATTAGCATTCCGAATCTGAGATCAGGGGACCATACCACATACGAACTCTATGAACAAGTCGGGCTATTTTTTTAAATTTTGTAATGTAGTATAACATATAAATAAATGTTTTTAATATTATTAAATGTATTCATGTTATTTCCTTCGGGATTTTTTTCCATATTTTCAATTAAAATATGTTGTCCATTTAGTTTTGTGACTTACTGTACATATAAAATGCTATTTTAACCCACTTAACATAAATTTTTGCTATGCTACTTTTACAACTGTTATAAATAAGCACTAAAGCGACCCCCACACTTTTATTATTTTAAAAATCTTTTTACACTTACCTCCAGATACATTATCGCACATCCAATAAGAGTGATTAACAGAAATATTGGACTAGCAACTTTAAAGACTTTGACTTTGCGATGATGGAACAGATAGCCAGCCAAGATAATCGTCCCAATGGCACAACCAACGGATATGGTTAGAATCGATATCCTAACAAAAACAAAAATAAAATGTATATAAAAAACGGATATAACAAGGTAAGTATGTAATAAGTGGAGTCCACTTAGAAGTGAAGCAGAAAAAAAAAACACTTTGCGTCAATAAATCACACAGTCAAGCACCGACAAGATGGGCTCACTCGAAAGTGATGTGTTAACAAATAACTGTAGTAGCCACTCATTATCACTCACCTGAAGGGCCAATTGTAGTCAGCCAAACACGGTTCCGGACCCATGCAGAAATCACAACCGGGTGCACATTTCAAACACGTGAACACATCCGCATAATAATTGCTAACATTATCCTGATGCTCCTTCCAAGCAATCTCCATGATGGTGCCATTGAAGCCATCCGGATGTCGCAACGAATAGTAGCCACGTTTGCACAAGCATTGGTAGGCGCCACGTGACCAAGTGTTCGGTGAGGCGAATATTTTATTTGTAGTTATTGTCGGTGCCTCGAGCGGTAAGCGATAATCGCACTATGAGCGTGTATAACGAAATAGAGTAGTGAGGCGTTAAATGTGATACTCTATGGCTGAGTGTGTTTGTGTGTGTGTGTGTGTGTGTGTGCGAGTGTGTAAACGCATATGTGAACTTACCACCATCGTGTCACGGTGACACTTATGCGAACCATGAAATGATTGCAAATCATTGATAGAGTCCGTCGTTTGTGAGTCGGCCAAATGTAGGCGACGTGATTGAATCTGTTGATAATTGAAACGGTACGTGGGTGCCTCACACTGATTCACTCTCAGAGCAGTGACATCGATATCGATGCTAATAAAACCGCGTAAGCCATGACGGCCAGTCGGTGGTATTGCGATGCTGTACGACAGAATCCATTTGCTCAACGAGCATGAAAAATAGGGGAATGTCCACCAGCCTTTGTAGTGAATATTCGGTGGGCTTGGTGCGAATTTCGGTGAGCGTAGAGTGGGCGAGGTGGTCTCATCGTCGAACCTGTGAATAAATGTGGTGAGGGGGTGGGGTGAAAGGGGGAAGGAGGAATTGTTTATGTTAAAAAAAATGCATTTTCTATACCTATTGATGCGAAAATTACTTTACTGTTACTTTAGCTATTTGAAACAGCAAAAAATTATCGAATTTTTTTTTTGTTCTTTCAGAACTGGCATCAGAATTTAAAAGTTTTCTCGAAACTTACAATTTTTTTTTTTAATTTTAATAAAAAATTGGGTTGCCTTATACAAAATTCTATATTTTTTGGCATGTATCTGTCTACCAACTCGTTGTAAACTAACGCATGTCTGTCATTGGTATTTTGTTTTATTTCAAAATTCAATATGGCGACTTAATATGGACGAATTGTATCGGCCCAAAAGCCGTTACATACCAAATACTAATATTAAAAGAAGAGCTTAGATTAAAGTATGGACCGTTTCATTTTTTCAATTTTTTAAGTGAGTAGGGTGTGGCTATACGCTAGAGAACCCTGGTTCGAAGCCCACCTGACACAGAAAGTTTTTTCAATTGAATTAATTTTTCTGTTCGGCCGTCACCTCTATGCAGACCTCGGCAAACTTCAGAGAGTAAAAAGTGCCATGAAAATCTTCTTGAGAACATAAGTCGTTCGGAGTCGGCATAGCATAACATGTAGGTCCAGTACTCGATCATTTGTGTTCAAACATCAATAGCTACTTCGTTTTTTCCCGGGCTAGACTGATTTCTAATAAGAATTTTTCTTCCATAATTCTGGCCAGGATAGCCATAGCGCTACTCTCCAGATTGTTGAGCTGTTTCGACGTCATACTCGTTTACCTAAGTCTCGTCACCACTAGTGATGCGCTGAGTGTCGTTATGGTCCACTAAAAGCATTTCCTGAGCGACAATTTTGCGAAACTCTTTTTGAAATAAATTCAACAATTTTGGCACAAGTCGCGCTACAACCCGTCGCATGCCTAAAACATCATGTAAAATAGAGCGCGCCGATCCAATCAATATAATTTATTAAGATCATCAGCTATATTTCTCACGGCCACACGACAATTTTCGAGCACAATTTCTTTTACTTGTTTAATATTTTCATCGTTTATTGGTGTTGCTGGATGAGAAAGGTGAGGCAATTTGTCAACTGACGTGATAGAACAGACTCCCCATAGGTTTTCTGCAACATTTTCAATGCACCCGGAGAAGAAATTCTGTTGATAAAACACACTTTCAAACACTCTCTTTGCACAAATTTTTTCAGACTAAAGGTGAACTTATTAACAAGGCAATAAAATAGAAACTACGTGACAGATCGCGCTAAAAATTAACCTCCAAGTTGTTGTTGTTGTTTCATTCGCACAGTCTGGTTAAATTTTGAACAGAGGGTATATTGAATATAGAAAAATTCACAGTAGAGTTGTGTTGATTTCAGATTCCACGTCGAAATTGTTGGTTTGAAATTCCTCAAAATACAAAAATCATAAAATCAAAAATTAGTGCTCATGGTCCTTGAACACGGGGTAATGTGAGCTGAAGTCATCAAATGTTCGTAAAAATTTTCTTAAAAATTCTAGGTGGTACATTTTACTATCTGTTAAGCAAACGTATATAAGTAAAAATCGCTTTATTCGTTTCTTAGTTATATGCCAAATACTTAAGAAGAAATTTCATGTGTTTTTTAAAATAATGAATTTTTAGCCAAATGGCTAATTTTGAAATTGAAAGATTTAAGTTCAGCTTAAATATTACTAAAAAGAAAGTTTAAAACTTAAATAGTCTATGAATAGTTGTATGTAAGTTGTTTTTTTATCTTTTTGGTGTATAGAAAATTTGTCATTGTTGAATATACAATTCTTTACAACATTTTGCCATTTGAGCTGAATTTTTGTTGCTTAGAGTAACTTGAAAACTTCATCTCAGCCACAAAATGGAATTAATTCGCGAACATTTTCGTGCGATTATTTTTCATAACTTTTGAATACATCAATTAACTTAATTCTTTATACGGCAATTAAGAACCATCCCTTAGCACTGTAAAAAACTAGCATTACGAATTCAATCATGGCCGACTTTCGCTCCGGGACGAATTTCGTTGCTGTACCAGAAAACATCGATGCTGTGGGTGAACTGATAAAGCCAGATCATAATGTGACTTACCGAGAGATTGGGATATCTTTGGGTATTAGTACGACAAGCATCAATAAGATATTGTATGAACATTTGACCGGTAAAAATACAATCACCGCTCTTGATCCCACATAATCTTACAAATTTTATCTCAATCGTTCCTCAATCTGAGTGAAAAAAGTGCTTCCAAAATTGGTTTATACACATGCAAGAGTGTATTGATCTTCATAGGAAATATTTTGAAAAACAATAAAACCAATTTCAATCCTGACATTTTTTTTTTCATTATTAGCTTTTTTAATTAATTAACTTAAATTTTCAATGTTTTTAAGTATTTAAAAATGGTTTTTTTTAAAATTTACTGTTTTTAATGAATAATTGAAAATAAGTTTGATATAGAAAATAATTTGACTAACTTTTTTTCCATAGATTTATTTTCCTTTATGACTTATGAATTTGAAAAAATAACAAAAAAGAGATAAATGCAATCCTTTACATTTAAGACTGTAGATACCAAGCTAATGATCTGATTTGGGTTGTCTGCACCTCGAAATAAGAGCTGGGAGGGCAAATTAATTGAAAAGATATTTTTAGTTTTGGTATTTCAGTTCAAAACAATTTTTTCTGACTTTAAACTGATTCCTTGTCATTTCAATTTGACTTGTCTTAAGTTTTATTAAAAACTTCAAAAACCAGTCGTCCCGGAACAAAACTTAAGGCAGATTCAAAAACAGCACGTTTTACATTTGAATAGGTATGTTGAAATTTTTGAACACAAAATTTAAAAAAAAAATTTTAATGTACTGCAATTTGTACTAATGGCCAATCAAATCTGATATTTCACAAATTGTTTTGATGCGTAATAAAAAAGGCTGTTACACTACATCTGTTTAAGTTAGGTGACATCCACTCTTTAGAAGCGGACAAAAAGACTTCTTAGAATATCGACAAGAGTATTATGCAACTCCCTAACTCTGTGCTACGTTGAAAAACTTGATAAAAATACATTCATTGTTACATCAGCCTATTGTACTAGGTTTACTCTACGGGATACAAAACTTTAGAGAGAGCTTCCTAACTGTCGAGTCCTTAAAGTTCACCTGAATACGGTGCATTTCACACATTTCGGCCTTAATTCAGAGCTCGATTAAAAATCACCATCGTCTTACCTGTGGGAGTGAATTCAGATACAAAGGTTATTCAGAATAGGTGTGTCTTCCCGACGGGACCCAGGCTGACTGAGTGATACCCCTGCTAGAAACATAGTCACAGAGAGCTCAGACATTAACATCCTACAGGATGTATGGATTTTGAGGAGAATTCGAGGAGGAGTTATGAGGACACCTTTTTGGTCATGATGTTAAATATATAATTTTCATTTTCGAATTCTGATTGAAGGAATGGAGTGATTCCGAAAACTACTGCAAACTTTCTTTTTAAAAATGAATTGAATTACTTTTTGAAATTTTGAGAACAAATTCGGATTAAAAAAAAAACAAACCCCAAAATGTCCCTAAAAAAATCCGACTTATGCATGGTCTGTGTAATGCTCAGTTTTATTTGTTTTACAAGTTTTTTTTCTTCTGAAAATTCTGAACTTCTGACTATTTTTCATTAAAATTAAGAAATTAAGAACTAGCTAAGAAAAATTAGTTAAAAAAACAAAAAAAATAATTGTACCTTCAATTGTCATTAATCTGTATATTATATAAAATTGTAAAAACAAAAATCTGTAAATGAAATATTTTTTTGAAATTCTTTTTGCGATGTACATTTTATTAAGTAAAACTACTTTTCATTGAGTAAAAAAGGTTGGACCCGGTAGGGGGTGCTGCGATTGGGTTCCAAGCATTCTTTCTTTTAGCTTATCTTCGAAACCGTTCATTCGATTTGCATGAAAATTTGTATATAGAGGTTTTCGGATACGGTGAGTTTGTATGACTTATCTACTCTGTTCTATCTTGAACACCAGAGGGCGCTGTAGTACAAATATTTTAAAAACGTAGAAAAACTTCTAAGCCGTTTATCCGATATACATGAAAATTGGTATATAGAGGTTTTAGGATACGGTGAGTTTTCATGACTTATCTTCTCTCTTCTATTATGATCACCAGAGGGCGCAGTAGCTCAAATTTTTAAAATAAACGTCAAAAACTCCTAAGCCGTTTATCCGATTTACATGAAAATTGGTATATAGAGGTTTTCGGATACGGTGAGTTTTTATGACTTGTCCACTCTGTTCTACTATGATCACCAGAGGGCGCTGTTGTACTAATATTTTAAAAACGTTGAAAAACTTCTAAGCCGTTTATCCGAATACATGTTTATATTATACATATATAAACATACATACATATACATGGGCGTAGCGAGGGTAGGGAAGAGGAGGGCAGGTTCCCCCCGATATGTATATGTATATACATGTATATATTGACGTAGGGAGGGTAGGGCAGAGGAGGGAAGTTGTCCCCGCTGATATGTATATGAAAATACATGTATATATTATACACATATAAACATATACATGGCCGTAGCGAGGGTAGAGCACGGGAGGTCAGTTTCCCCACCTGATATGTATATGTTTATACATGTATATGTTATACATATAAAAACATGGGCGTAGCAAGGGTAGGACAGGGGAAAATAGTTGCCTCCTGATATGTATATGTAAATACATGTATATATTATACATATATACATATACATGGGTAGGGCAGTTGGCTCCCCTGATATGTTTATCTATATATTATACATACATATACATGGGCGCAGCAACGGTAGGGCAGGGGAGGGAAGTTCCCCCTGATATGTATGTGTGTATATATGTATATATTATATATTATATTATGCATGTATATATTTGGATATATATAGTTGGAGTTAAAGAAGTTTTACTCTAGTCGTGTGGTCTAAAGCACACTCTTATGTTTTTTTGTGATTTCTTGAGCACCAGAGGGCTCTGCAGTACAAATCTCTTAAACAATGATAAAACACTCCAAAACCGCTGATCTGATTAGGAGGAAAATATGAGTATGGGGATTTTCGAGTATGGAAAGGGCTTTGGCGGTGAGTTCTTTGCGCTATGTATTTTGCTATATCTTGAACACCAGAGGGCGCCAGAGGGCTACAAAATAAAGTAAGGCGTAGCAAAGCGCGAATGGTGATAAATATCTTCTTTTCTTCCTTATGTGTATTTATATTCAACATGCTTATTTTCCCATATCAGGACAGCTGATGCCGAATTCTGTTGTATTAGAGTTTGCATCAACACATACGCAAGTCTGTTGCGTCGTATGTTGGCGTTGTTTTGACATTTCAATTTCTATTTTCACTGCTTATTTAATTGTTATCCAGTAAAAAAAAGATTTACAAAATAAGGGCTTATTCGCAAAAAATTTAAATAAAATTCATAAGAAACACTTAGAATGTCTTCGTTTTTTCTTTCTTTTCAACAATACACAGAGGATACATCAACGATAATAACACATGAACTGTGCACAAATTTAGTAGCTTGAACACATTACGACACGAGGTCAAAGAAGAGCATTTATGTATGAAAAAATTTACTCAATTCGTTTTTGCTCTGATTTTTTCAAAAATGTCCATTCTATCGAATACAATATAATATTTGAAAATATACTTTTGCAAGTGATCGGCACGCATACACAAATCGCGATTCCCCTAACATTTTCTCATAATTTTCAGATGTTAGAGCAACATTTTACTCATTTCGCCGAAGTTACCGGTTTGAAAGATGCACATAAAATTACTTCTAAAGTTTGTAAAAAGTTTTTTCAAACCGTCGAATGAGTTTAAAAATTATTTATATCAACTCCCGAGTTAAGCAGGGAGTTTTTTTTAAGTTAAGCAGCTAGTTTTATATATTTTTTTCATTTTTGAATATTGATTAATGGAATTGAGTGATTTCGCAAACTTCTACAAACTTTCTTTTTAAAAATAAGTTCGGAATTAAAAAAAAAAAACAAATCCGAAAATGTCTCAAAATGTCCTTAAAAAATCCGACTTATGCAATACTCAATTTTATTTGTTTTACAAGTTACGTAGCGGCTTAACATAATCATACTGAACTATATTGAGTGGTCACCCTGTTAAACAAGTGTCCCTAAAAACTTTACATACCTCTTTTTTGTACCCCAAAAAATCAGAAGTTTTTTCAGAAATTTTCACGACTATTTCGAATTTTCATAAAAAATGTAAAATCAAAATTTTCTGAAAAAAAATCAGATGTATTCTCCAAGTATTTCTTGTATTGTTTCAACATTTTTTTTCTGAAATTTAACCGCTTAAGAGTTAAAAAAAGATTTGCTGAAGAATGAAACTGCAACTTTGGGCTGCCACATCTGAGTCGCCATATTGAATTTTTATTAAAAATGCACGTTATTTTGAAGGGAAAATATTAAAAACAACAAAGTATTATTTGAATTGCACCGAGTTGGGAGACGGGAACATGTCAAAACATTAAAATGTTTGTTGAAACTTAGTTAAAAATCCATTTTTTCTTGAATTTTTAAAAGAAAAAGTATATTCCGAATTATTTTAAAATTGTAATGTTAGATTTTAAAAGAGCAGTATCGAATATACTCGAAAAAGCCATTTTAGAAAAAACATTCAATCATTAGCTGGTCTTTTTGTCATTCAGGCACTAATGGGTTAACCCCTTAAATCCTAATTGAACGCATATTTCAAACTTTTTTCAGCCCCAGTACTTTTAAACAAAAACAGGGTCAGAAAAATTCCGGACCCATTGCATCCGACGTAAAATTGACTGAGCTTTTTGGTAATTGCATTGGTTTTATCGAAAAATACGATGCAAAGAGGTTATGCTAAATTTTTCAACAAAAAACGTGCTTTCTTTTAAAAAAATTTTTTTTTTTAATCATGGCATTCACATCGAATTCGACTCCGGATCTACTGAATTCCAAAAAATCTCACGTCCATGAACTCTAAAGTTAAACTTCTATGCATTTGCAGTTCGAAATAAAAATGGTGGTGTGCAATATGGCGTCCCCAAAATTTCTGCTGTGTAAAACTGTAAAACTGGAGCACTTGGATTTGGTAGTCATAAAAAAATCGTTTCAGAAATGTAACCAGTGACTATTCCAGATTCGTAATCAGTAATTTTGGACGCCATCTTGGATCGGCCATTTTGAATTTTGAAATTTTGACCAAAGATTCAGATTCAACGACGAATATGGAATAGTCACTGGTTACGTTTCTGAAAGGATTTTTTTATGATAACCAAATCTAAGTGCTCTAAGTTCTCGATCATTTGTGTTCAAATATTTCATAACACACACAACACAATTGATCATAAGAAGCTCGGTCAAAGTCCTTTTAAGGGCTGAAATGGCCATTTCGTTTTTTTTTTAAACTATGTGCTCCAGTTTTACAGTTCTACATAGCAGACAATTTTTGCATTTGGACGCCATTTGAACACCGCCATTTGAACACCGCCATTTTTATTTGGAACTGCAAATGCATAGAAGTTTAACTTTAGAGTTCATGGACGCGATATTTTTTGGAATTCAGCAGACACGGAGTCGAATTCGATGTGAATGTCTTGATTGAAAAAAATTTCTTTAAAAAAAATCACGTTTTTTGTTGAAAATTTTGTGGAAAAAGAATCAGAAAATTCCGTCAATTTAACGTCGGGCACAATGGGTCCGGAAATTTTCTAACCCTGTTTTTGTGAAAAATACTGGGACTGAAAAAAGTTTAAAATATGCATCCAGTCAGGACTTAAGAGGTTAAGATACTTTAAGGCTAGTAGTAAAACTTTGAGCAAATAACTCAAAGTAAGGGAGGTATAAAAAGTTTTCATGTCGAACAAGCTGTTAACAAGAAAACATCTTTCGCCCAAGTTGTAAGGCACAAAAAATGCTGTACTTTGTAGTTGCCGCTCACCATTTTTCATGACGGTGCGCTATTTTCAATTAGTGTACAAGAACAACAACAACATCTCAAACAAATTCTTACGCCAAACAATTTTGATGAAGTTATTTTTTGGCAACAGATTTCAATGTTTTTATACGCATTATTTTCGCCTGGGCTTTAACAAAAAAAGAGCATACCATGGATAGCTTTGTGCAGGTTTCTTTCCAATTTGCAGTCCATCTTCCTCGAAGCGTTGCGTTTCGCCCGTCTTTTCATGATTGCCCTTTATCCACCAGACAAAGGATTGCACTGCACCGTTGGTGAGATTGAGCGCCAAAATACGAGCACCCGTGATGTATTCATCGGTAAGTAAGCCCTTGGCAAGCGCATCCGAAAGTCCTAAGTAGGAGAAAAGCAGAAAGTGTGAGTGAGTCGCTTAAATATTTGAAGGGAATTAATTTCCAAAAAGCTTTTGGGATAAAATTTATGAATATTTTATTCACTAAAGGTTGGTGCGGTCATGGTCTGGCGAAGTGGTTATGTAGAAGTCAGAGAATAAGAAGAAGAAGAAGAATAAGACGCACAGACAAAGGCAGCAAAATGCGGTGAATGATGTTTTAAAAAAAGTGCGATTCATTGTTAAATAATAGAGCAAGAAAATAAAAAAGATACCCTTCCACTGTCGCCTCTGCTAATTTATATTTTATTGTCTCTTATTAAATTTTCCTTCACAAGTTGCTACAAATTTTCTAGCTTTAACAACATTAGTAGCAGCCATGGGCGTAGCGAGGTTAGGGAGGCGAAGGCCACTTCCCCCCCTGAACATTAGAAAAACAAAAATTTTAGTATTAAATTAAGAAATTCAAAACACACAAAAAAAAAATAATTTTCTCTCCCCTGAACGACATCCTGGCTACGTTCATGTTAGCAGCTAACCTTTTTGTTTATGTTGAGATACTTTCATTGTACTTAAAAAAAAGCTGGAAATTATGTCAGTCATGTTTGATAAAAGGGTTTGGACCTATTTTTGTTCTTTTTACGGTCACCTAAGTAATTTTAAGCTAATTTTTTTTTATCTAATCCTTCTTTAGCGTGTTTTTTTTTTTGCTTAAAGTTGCAGTACTTTTTTTTTTTTTTTGAAAATTTGGCGACAATTTTATACAATAAATTAAGAAAATTTGTATCTAACACAATTTTACTCTCATATTTGCCTTACAGTTTTATGTCTCTTCATCAAAACTCTTGCTAACAGTTTCAATGCCTTCCTATGTCGTCTTAAATTAAGAAAAATTCTCCATGCATCAACTTTTACATTTTTTTATTATTACTCCGTGTAACAGTCTTTCTTGATGTAAACATAACTTTTCCTGCTGTTTTGCTGGCTAAGTTATGAAAATTCGATTAGTGCAACATTTGCGTTTGAGTCATGTTTTTTGGTCATTTTTTTTCTAGTATTTCTCACCGTTCTGTAACTTTGCCAATTTGTTTTTTTGACGTCTGCAAAAAAAAAAAAAAAAACTCAAAAAACAACAAATCATTTTGTACCACATTTGCATGGATTCCTCCTAAAATACTGTTAGTCACTAAAAGTTTCACAAATTTGCACAAAGTTTGTGCATAGCTGGAGAATATAAGCAAAACATTTAATATTCTTCATGGCAGACGTTTACATACATACAATACTTGGTAACAAGTGTTGGCCGTTTACTGTTATGTCAAACAGTTTCTTCAAGCTAATTTATCATTTTTCTACGGTATGGAAAAGCAAAAATTACACATTAAATAATGCGTGCATAAAATGTGTTCATGTGTTTTGTATGCGAACATGTTTTGGTCTTGCGAGTTATGTACTGTTTATATAACGGTAACTGAACATATTCATTAAAGTATATTAAATATGTATTAATACATAGATATATGTTTACTAAAAACTTGCTAAAATACATAACAAATACATGGATATGAATGATATATTGGACTTTCATCTTTCTAAAAATATAGATTTAGGGCTAGAATCTCTTGAAAAATGGATAGAAAGGGCTAAATAAAAAATTTTTTAGCTAGCTTTTTTTAGCTAGGGCTAGTCTTAAAATTCATTAATTCAACATGTTTTTTAGCTGTTAAGGTACATTATTTTTATATTTTATTTGTTTATAACATCAGTTTTCATTCTAGACAAACAGTCTGAGCTTAATGGTTGTATTTTGTAAAACGCGATTTTGTAAAAGTGATTACAACACTTGGGTTTTTTTTTTGTCTGGCAATTCCGTTTTCATATGAAGTAAAATAAACTCTATGAAGTAAAATAAAAAACCCGAAGTAGATGATCGCTGACGTTTTACAAAATACACCCATAAAACTCATTAGACGAAAAAAAATAAAAAATAGATACATGGCGAACTCATTCATTTCTTACACTGGTCAAAAAAAGAAACAACAATTCTTGTACATTCAATGCGACTATATTTTCCCTAAGCTCTATGGTCCGCTAAACTCAAAAATTATATTACAAATTTTTGGATGGGTTTTCGAAATATGAATTTTGGAATTTTTCTTGGTTTTTTTTTTGGAGGTAGCTTCACATATCAGATAATATATCGAGTAAGAGTTTAAGAGTTGCACAATTTGCCATTTTAAAGGTAATTAAATTTTTAACAATCGTATAAAGCAGTATTTTCTATTCTATTTTCAAAATATATGAAAAAACATGAACTTTTTTGCCAAAATTAAAATCTTTAAATGATTGTATGACCTTGCAAAAATAGTAAAAAATTTACTAAAAATATATAAAAAATTATTTATATACATATATCACTCGTTATTGAGAATTCATGGTAGCATTAATTAAAAATTTAACTTTTTTAATAATCGATTAATTTGCATTCAAATTTCCATTGATAATTATTATCGGTTTGTTAGCTTGAGTTGCCAAAACAACAATAAAAACATTTAAAATGCCTTATTGGAGCCATGAAATGTTTAAAATTAAGTTATAATTTTTGGAGCCTAAAAGGGCTGTTTCACATTCAAAAGGGTTAAAAATGAGCTAGGGGCTAAATTTCGCCCCTAAGTCAGGGGTGCGCAAAATTATACATTCACATTTTTGTGATTATATTGCAAAGCTTTTATTTCAATAGTTTGCATTGAACGAAAAGCACGAGTTTGTTCATTCGTACGATCACAGCATAACGCGAAAATGATAGCTTGTCGTGTTCTATAAGGTTGGGAAAAACATTAAAAAACGGATTGGAGCAAAAGAAATTCATGACTTGGTTTCTTTGTTACTGCAATGTGTTTTTTGCCTCGACACAGCAATAAGCGTTTACTATGTTCGCAACCTTAGCCAGCAACTTAACTTAGCAACTTAACAGCATGAAGTTCGTACAACAACTGATCGTATCGAAAGAACAAAAAAAAAAAAGCGCTAAAGTATGTTGTCGTATTTAATAAGGCAACACAGAAGCGATTTTAGATGATTACACCGAGAAAAAAAAACAATAGGTAAATCATCTAAGTCAGCTTGGGTAAAGAGAATTGTAAGGGAATTATAAACTTATGCTTATTTACCTAAGCAATTTATTGTTCATTACATTGCTTTGAAAGCACATACTTCGATACCTTGCCCAAAAAGTATTTGATTCACCTAAGCCCAAAATCCAAAAATACAAAATTAAAATACAACTAGCATGGAAAGCTTAAGCATAGTTTTGATCATACGAGAGAAGGATAGATTTGATAATTTAATGGGTTTTTGTAATAAAACCACTTTTAAATTCAAAAATAACATTAAGTAAATTAAAAACACACGTTAATATTCACACCAGTAAATTTTATTACATTTCATCAACAAAAAGAAAAGAAAAAAAAAAATTTCTTTGCCCGCCGTGCGGAATCGAACCTGGGACTGTTGGTGCCAGTACATCGCTCTACCCACTTATCCAAACAGCCTTGCTACTACTTACTGACATAACTGCAGCTATGCTAACAGATGCTGTATTAACAGATGCAGTATGTCGCAGTATTATGTTGATAGCCATACAACAAAAATCTTTTAATAGATTATTGTGTTATGCCGCAGCATAGCTTCAATTGTAATTAATATTGAATAAATCACTCCGCGTAACGAGGGAGTTTGGCTCAATGCGTAGTGAAGTGACTTCATACACAGTGGCATCGGTTGGTGTGGGTTCGAATCTCAACGGCATGCGAAGGTAAAATTGTTGTATTTAACATTTAATTTAACTTAATTTAATGTTATAATATACGTCAAGCAGCAAGAAAAGCCGAGAATTCATTAATATCTAAGAAAAAAACACGGTGTGTTGACAAATGAAAAATTTGTGTTGTTACCGATTTCAGTCAAGCAAATCACAGAACGAGAGGTGGCAGCTTCAAAAAAGAGGAAAATAAAAAACCAAAATCCGAAAAAACAGTTATATTTTTGAAATTAATTTTTTTTAAAAAGTAGTGTATAAAAAATTACCAAATACTTGGTTAATTTATCACCCAAATAAAAATTGGCAAGTCAACATGTAAAACTTAGGCATTTTGATGAAGTACTTGGGAGGCTGAAAACTGCCAAAGCCATCTTAATAAATTATACAAGTTTTTTTTCAATTTAACATAAGCATTTTTCTCGGTGTACAGATCATGTTATTCTGCAAGCAAAAATTATCGGATTTTTCTCCCATCGCTTCATGACTACGTCACGTACACGCAAGTGATGTCACAAAAAAAAACAATGTGCTTTAATAACACATGTTTAAAAAAAAAAGTACGGACTTACGGATTTTTTGGAACTGGAACCGGGACAATTTCTCAAGCGACCTAGGTCATCTGAGACCCGTCACGTCAGGAAAACGAGATTTCAAGGTCATTTAGAAGTTAAAATTACCATTTTTTGGAATTGTACCCGGGACAATTTCTCAATCGACCTGTTAAGTTGGAGAGTCGCTGTTTAGGTCTTGAATATCTTTCAAACATTGGAGTGGAGTGATGAATCTCGACCGAGAATATCATAGAACCACTCCAGTGGATAAAATGTTGCCATGATCGTTGTATCTCGCGGATTTCGATCTCCCTGTCAAGGCATCCAATTTCGACGATCCGTTCGCTGTGAGATATTGACAATGACCTAGCACTGCTATTATACTGAACTCTGCTACTAGCATCACCCAGGAACAACGACGTGGACGTTGCAGATTCTGTTCCGTTCGGGGTGCTTGCTTACAGTGAGTCCCATTGCCTCTCACTTTTCTCCATCCCAATTTTTGCAGATTCTGTTCCCTTCGGGGTGCTTGTTTGCAGTGAGTCAGCTTGCCTCTCACTTTTTTCCCTCCCAATTTTTCAATCTTTCCGCGCTTGTTTATGGGGTCTGCAGGTTTGCTCAAAACTCCTTCTAAGTGCCTTTCTCTTATGCCCCTTGTTCGTATCCCTCTTCAAGTTCCAGCAGTAGTCTGCCAACATGTTTATGTCCCAGAAACCTTGGTAGCGTCTTTCCATTTCTTTTATGTCTTGGTGAAATCTTTCACCTTGGTATTCGCTATAATGTTCAAGATTTTTTGGAAAATTGTCCAAATGTAAATCCAAGAAATGGACCTTCAAGCTCATTAAACATCCAATGGATTTGTAGTTCCGGAGCAAGCTCTCTCTCTGTGAAATTCACCAAGTTCGTCTTAAGATGATATTCCCCACACACAACACAGAAAGACTCTCTATTCTTCAAGCACTTATCGATTTTCCCGAATGATTTTCCACTTCTGGGGAAGTTGGAGTTAAGGTGCTGTAATAGCCTGAGTTCTTCTATCTTTAAAATAAATGGAATGAATAGCCGAAAACACTTGATCTAAATGACTTTGAAATCTCGCTTTTCTGACGTGATGGGCCTCAGATGACCTAGGTCGCTTGAGAAATCCCGGGTCCAGTTCTAAAAAATGATAATTTTAACCTCTAAATGACCTTGATGGGGTTCAGATGACCCCGGAATCGGATTCAGGACGCAAAAATACCTCGGCATACCATGGTCCGGTCTAATAGTCCGGACTTTTTTTTTTTATTGTAAGCCTGTGTAATTGTTGAAATCAACAAAAAAACTTTAAATCAATATCTTTGATCATTTTTTTGTTGTATTCTTTGAAAAAACGCCTTCAAAATATTGTTATATTACATAAAGGTACCCTTTAATAAAAGCATTATATACTTGGGGCATATAAGCATAAATAATGAGATAAACAAACGAGAGCTTTATAATCAATAGATATCCAAGAATTATTTTTTCTTTTTATACTTTAGATCAAAAAAATGTTGCCATAGCCAAATATAGTAACAATATTTATTGCTGTTGATTTCTTCTGCAACTTCTTTACTTACCTCCATGTCGTATAATACCAACTTCTTGCAGAATAGATGCTGCTAAATCAGCCTTTTGTCTCGAACTTTCATAACGTTCAGAATTGATGGGAACTTGTAGAGGACGATAAAGCGTCGATATGCACAAAGTGCCCAAGTTCTCGGTTGCAATGTCGTGTATGGTGACCAATGATTGTTCAATAGCATCCTAAAAAGAAAATGTATTAAAATATTTATTAGTTCAACATGCTTCAATAACTTAACAAACAAAATTTAAGACACAATTTGCAAAATATTTAACAGCATTCTTAGTGAAATCTTACACACACATATGTCTTACATATACATATAATAATTGGGTTTTTCTTCCTTGAAATTCCTTAACATTCCTCAGCATTAGCATTTTTGACTGGCAAACATTGTTTGTCAACATACCGCATATTTGTTGCCGCAACATATTGGCAAACATTGTTTGTCAACATACCGCATATTTGTTAAAATTCAATCAAGCGTTTCATGCAAACGACCTTTTCAGTGTTTGAATGGTTTTAAAAATATTTATTCTTTTATAAAATACGTATTTAAAGCTTACAAAAGTAGAAATATGTCATTTATACTCAAAATGTCGGCTTAAATAACAAAATCAGCTAGTTGAATTTATTTTACACTTGATTTAATATTAAAATCGAATGCAGCAGCCATGTAAGTCATTCAAAAATAGTTTTTTTTTTATATTTATTCTATTAAGGAGAGGCACAAATAGAATCAAAGTTATTTTAAAATCGTTACCGGGAGAAAAAAATGTAAATAAAGCGCTGTTTATACGTATACACGTATCAGAATTTTAACGGATGGTTAGGTTTTCATTGAAATCAGTTTAAATGGAAGTAAATTTATGCGCATTGACCAAATCTGTTTTATAAAATGAGTCAAAAACGAGAGTTGGTGAAATTAAAGCTTAAGCCGATACACTCTTTAAAAATAAAGAATAAAGAATAAAGGTTTTTCAACTGCTATCGTACAAAAAAGGCACCTTGTCTTTATATTGTAATAATTTGTTGTACATGGTTAGGGTTGGCAAACTAAAGACTGTCAAAAAACACTCTTAAATTACAAGAGTAGTGGAAGCAACTTGAAAAGAAGAAGCCTGATATTAAGTGAAAAACAAGATTATTTTTATATTTGCATATACTAAAAGAAGACTGTGACGGAACACAGAGCATGCAATGGGAACATAAGTTAAAAAAAAAATTGTCCTCTAAAATGAAACGAGTTAACAGAATTAAATATGGTATTTTGCAAGTAAAATTAATTTAATTGGCACAAAATGAAAAGCTTTTTGTCAATATCTGTTTTAATAAGCAAAGTGTTAGCAGACAAAGCTTTACAAATTTTATTTAAGAAAATAAAATAAATCTACTTGTCGTACATAAAGTGCATTAAAGAAATCAAGGAAGTTTTAAAATATATATTTATTGGAGCAATTATTAAACACTTTCCGCTGTCGTAAGTTGAAGTGTGTGTAGAAATATGTATAAATAATTAAGGTTACTTTTAAACAAATTACTTTAAACTTAAATAGTTCTTAAGGGAGTGTTCCTGGTTGGAAGACTGTTTTTGGACTCTTTTTGAAAAACTTCTCATTTGAAAACGCAAAGAGTTATTTAAATTTTGTTTTTTATTGCATTATGAACATATTAAATTAAATAAAAAAAATTTTTTCCTTTGTACGAGGGCTGTTCCAAAAGTTGTCGGCCTTTAAAGTTGGACGTCGAAAAAAAAGGTATGCTGCTTGAAAAATAGATATGGAAATATGGAATGGAAAAAGTAAACGGTGTTAGATTCAGTACAGATGTTATTCTAGCCCCTACCTCAATAATAATTTTGCAATTATTTTTTACAAAATGGCGGTCATTGAAAAATGAAAAACCGATTTAGGGTCTTTTTTTTTGTAGCTTAGTGTAAAAAAAAATAGTTAAAAATTTTTTAAAATTGTAATTGAGGTAGGGACGAAAATGGTGACAATTATGCGTCGATTGCACTTTGTTTCATCAAAATCGGTTCAGAACTACGGGCGCAATCTAGGCCGCAAGCTCGAAAAACTTGGTTTCGAGATAAACGCGTTTAAGTTTGAAGTTACTGTTTGATCAAAAAAAAAAAAATTGAAATGAAAAATGTTAACAGTTTTCGACAATTCTGCGTCGATTGCACTTGGTTTCATTAAAATCGGTTCAGTAGAACCGGAGAAAAGTGACTTCGAAGTTCAAAAACGTGATTCTGAAAAAAATCAAAGAAAATTTTAGGCAATAAAACAGTTTTTTTTTTTTGTGAAGTACTAACATATATCAATCTGCACAGCCAGCCCCATAAAGAACTCCTTCCTCTTCTTCTAAAAATGAGGACTCAGCGGCTTTTTTGTTCTTCGGGCAGTTCTACCTTCTTTTGATGCGGCCAGAGCTCTGGCTTCGGACCTTTTCAAACGTTCTTCGTTCCGAGACATTGCGAAATCATATGTGGTGTTGTCATCGGGATGCCCATTAGGATCATTATTTGAAGTATTGGAAGTATATATTTAAATTTTTTTGCCGATGTACTTGTGAATTCGGTGTCCTCATCTCTTTCGTGTTGGTTACCACGAAACTAGCGTTTCAAGGGACGAGTTTTTCGATTGCTACCAGTGTCTTTTATTTTTATTTCTATTACTTTTTCTATCCATTGTCTTTAGCACAAACAAAAATTTTTATCAAAACTGTACTTTTCAAAACTATGCGCGCGCTCGTCCGGTTTATAACTCAATTCAAAGTGAACTAAACGCTGCCAACATTCGAATGCCTAAGCTCTAAAATGTGTATTCATTTATTTTTAAAATGCGTATACAAACAAGTTATTACCTACGCAAGAACGCGTTGAACGAAATTCGGTGGTTACTTCAAACCGTTGCATTCAAAAAGTAGCCAAACTAAGCAAATCGCATTTGGCGATAATATTGCTGGACAAAAAGGCCATATCTCCTAAAGTACTTCGAATTTGAAAAAACCCTTTTAGGTAGGCTTGCCATACGTCAGGAATTAGGCCTGATAGTCAGGCATTAGACATCATGTCAGGAATTTTATCCGGCATCGTATTTTGTCAGGCATTTAAAAAATAATAATGAAATTTACTTTTTACTGCTGCATACGTCAGTCTGTACATGACCTTATTTAAAATTAGTTGTGTTTGTATAGTAGATACAGCAACCTACCCTATAGGAACAAACTAACTTGTTTTTAAAAACAACTAATTAAAAAACTAATTTAAAATAAACCAGTATATGAACTACTTTGAATTATATTAAGGCGGCATCCACTTCAATTCTAAATTATTTTTTTTGCATTATATATGAAATAATTGAAATACTACTTAAAAACAAGTGATTGATAAACTACTTTGAATTATATTAAGGCGGCAACTACTCTGATTTTGACATGTTTTAATTGCAAATTTTTTTTAGATTACAAGTTTATATATATTTAACCATGTTATTTCATCAAATATTATTAACTTTTGGCCATCAGTAAAAGTTTTCAATTGGTTATTTTAAAGCATTTAAAAAAAATAATTTAAATGTAACTAATTTAACAAGTAGTTGAAAATATATGCAGACGACAGTCAATTGACTTATTTAGCGGACATCACCATACAAAATAAGTTAGTTCGTTCTATTGAATAAAGTCAGAATTTCAACTAGTTGTGGTTGACAAAAAACTACTTTATCAACTACTTTAAAATTAGTTGATTTTCCTACAGGGTAGTTTCGATGCTTAATGATTTTTCAAAAATCTCTGTTTTATTTGGTGCCATCATTTGTTAAATCAGCTGACCATAAACAACTGATTCAGCGACTGGAGCGCTTGCATAGCATTTACATAGCAGTACGTAAGTTCTCACATCTATTTAGTATTTTATATAAATACCAGTGTATTTTTTAAATTTTAATTTAGCACTCAAATATAACAATGGCATAAAGGAAGTGTGTTTTTCCAGAGAAGCTGAAGGTGGAGTACGATTTCATAAAATATTAATAATGTTTTTTTTTTTAATTTACATTACGTTGGACCATCATAAATATATATCGTCGGTATAGAAGAACAATGACGTAACTGCAAAAATCGTTTATGTGCAGGAGAGACAAAAAACCAATTTAAATTAAGTAAAACTTTTATTAAAATCAAAGTATTTGACCGAGAATAATTGCACGATGGATATTGGTAGAACTTTTACTTAGAGTTTTGACCCAGGTAGTTCGGATTTCATTGCCTTAATTTTCCCCTTTAATTTCACCTCATACGCAATTACGTCATTGTTTCCCTCAAATCATTCCATTGTCCTGAAGGAAAAAAATGTAGAAAGTTAGAAGCGTTGATTTAGAAAAACTTGTTTTTTATTAAAAATTTGAATGAATATTTAATATTCAATTCTAAATACAGACAATTAAAGATTGTATATGAATAAAAATTAATACTGAATTATAAATGCAATTAATAGAAAGCAGTTACATGAATAAAGGAACATAAATATTAAAAAATGAATTATAAATGAAAACAAAGCAATTGCATAAATGAAAGAAATGTAAGTAAATCGTTACGTAAACGTCGTTATTGCACTGAAATTGCTGTCTCTCTGGCCGAGTTCAATGCGCAACTGACTTTTGCGTCGTTGTTCTTTTGAAACAAGTCAACTTCACTGTGGCGGCTCTGAGCAAACTACAGTTCTGTTGTTTTTCTCCCATCTAGCAGTGATATTGGGGATATCAATAACCCAATAAACCATATTTGACAAAATTTGCATTTACGTCATTGTTCTTCTATACCGACGATATATATTTGCACTTTTTAATTTTTTGTTTGTAATATAAATGTATTGATTTTGGTACTTCACCATTTTTTATTCTGAGTTTTAAGAGATAATTTGATATTTTGACCAGCGTCAGGAATTGGACCTTAAAAATTATGGGAAGCCTACTTTTAGGACGATATTCTGTCCCTTTACTATAAAAATGTAAGGGGACTACGTTCTAAGACGCAGAGCTTATTTCTATCAACTCAAAATTGCTCTGAGGATATTATCGCGTTAACAGAAACGTGGCTGAACGGAAGCATTACTGATTTGGAATTGTTTGACAATAGTTTTCAAGTTTTTAGAAAAGACAGATACACTGACAATATTTCTTCTGTCGGTGGTGGTGTCCTTTTGGCTGTGAGGAACTGCTTTGTCAGTTTTATTGTTGACATTCCCTGCTCTTCTAATATTGAACTAATTTGCGTTAAAGTTATACATTGTAACTCTAATGTATATGTTATTAATGCATATGTTCCTCCTAAGAGTAGTGTAGAGGTCTATGCAAGCCTTGCGGAGTGCATAGATTACATAATTGATTTACTTGACGTTAATGACGACATTTTATTATTTTGCGATTTTAATCTACCTGATTTAAAATGGCATTCTTCTGACGATGATACGTACTATTGTGCATCTAATTCGAAGACCCGCCAAGAACATATATTTGTTGATAATATATGTTCAGACTTACAACAAGTGAGTTGTATTTATAATAGTCTTGAAAGACTTCTTGACCTGGTCTTAACTACAGACAGTAACAATGTTGTTGTTAAGAGGGCCTTTCATGCTCTAACTACTGTTGATGAATATCATCCACCATTGAGTATTTGGTACAAATCCGACAGAGCAAATATAGTAAATTCTAATTCAGCAGATAGGCTTTATGAATTCAATTTTAAAAAAGCTGACTTTTTGAAGTTGAATCAGTTGCTTCATGGTAAACTTAATGCAATTTTGTAATATATAAAAGGAAATTGCCTTGATGACTCCATACATTTTTTTTATATGGAACTCTTTGCTGTGTTTTCTCAATCAGTACCTTATAGTCTCAAATTTGCGAGGAATTCTGCGTACCCGTGGTACACAAAGGATTTAAAGACTCTTCGCAACAACAGGAATAGGGCATGGAAGAAATACGTCTGTAGCTTAGGCTCAAACGACCTAGAAACTTACAAACGTTTGTTTCTGGAATTTGAAAATCGCTCAGCTACATTATATCACGAATATTTAGATAATGTTAAGCTGAGAATATTGACAGATTCTAAGAAATTTTGGGGATTCGTAAACACAAAGAAGAAATCTGATGGATTTCCTTCTTCATTTAGAACTCCTGAGGGATTTACTGACAATCCCGTCAAAATTTGTGGCCTATTCGCCAATCTTTTTAAAGAATCATTCTGTTCAGATTCTTTTACTCCTGATGGAGAGTACTTTGAATATATGAATTCCGAACCCAGAGTATCTTTGGAACATATATCCTCACTCCAGAAGATATTTTAATGTATATTAGATCGGTTGATGAGGAGTTTGGTGCTGGACCTGACGGTGTTCCTGCCGCAGTGTTAACACAATGCGGTTCCGTTTTGAGTCAACCACTTTCTTTATTATTCAATAAATCTATTAACGAAAGTTATTTTCCACTTTTTTGGAAAAAATCATTTATAAGTCCTATTTTTAAAAAGGGTTGCAGGAACGATGTTAGTAACTATAGGCCTATCGCTAAGTTCTCATCGATTCCAAAACTTTTTGAGCGGATGGTGTATGATCGGGTGAAAATTCACTGTGGGGAAGTCATAACAACTCGTCAGCATGGTTTTGTGAATGGCAGATCCACTGTGTCTAATCTTCTCGATTTTACAACATTCTGCTTAAATTCTATTGATTCTGGTAACCAGGTCGATTGTGTTTACACTGACTTTAGTAAGGCATTTGATAAGCTACCACACAATCTAATCTTATTTAAACTTGAGTTAATGGGATTTCCACAATATTTTGTGAACTGGATTAAATCGTATTTGGTAGAGCGATCTTATCAAATACGTTTCCGAGGCGCATTGTCTTCTGAATTTATTGCTGGATCAGGTGTTCCTCAGGGTAGTCACCTTGGTCCTCTTCTGTTTATTTTAGCTATCAATGATGTAACTCACGTCATTGAACACTCTCATCTGCTTATTTATGCCGATGATATGAAAATATACAGAACGATTAATTCTAGAGATAATTCAGATCTACTCCAGTCTGATCTAAAATCCTTTGAAGTTTGGTGTTCTAAAAATAATATGTTTTTAAATTCAGATTAATGCCAAACTATGACCTTTTCGCGAAAAAGGAATAATTTTATATTTGATTATAAGATTAAAGATACTGCCTTGAGTCGTGTAGACACCGTCAAAGACCTAGGTATATGCATGGATTCTAAGCTGTCGTTTAACATTCATATTGATAATATTTGTAAAAAAGCATGCTTGGTTTTGTAAAACGCTGGGCCAAAGAATTTAATAGCATGATTACAACTACAACGTTGTATTATGCAATCGTGCGTCCTCACTTAGAGTATGCAAGTCAAGTTTGGTCCCCAAGTTGCAATGTGCATGTTGATCGAATAGAAAGAATCCAAAAACGTTTTGTTCAGTTTGCTCTAAGGGGCTTAAAGGGAAATGTCATATTAGACCTTCCTCCTTATGAGGATCGTTTAAAACTATTAAAAATGCAGTCTTTAGGTGATCGAAGGAAATCGGCAGATATCGTATAATTACACCAGCTCATAACAGGTGTATTCGATTCTCCAGAACTTCTTTCTCACATAAATTTTAACACTAACCGTAGAAGCAGTAGAAACGCTAACAACTTAATTTATTTGCCATTTAGTAGAACAAATTATATGGCTACTGCTCCTTTAAGTCGCATGAGTTCCTTTGTTAACAATTGTAGCGTTTTTGATGTTAATTTGTCAAAAGGTCAACTCAAAAGTAGATTAAAATTAGTTGTGTAATTAGATCTATATATACGCATGGTTAGTTGTTACGTCTTGTGTTGTCCCTGAGCCCAACCCATTTATTGGTGGGTAAATTTTTCCCACATTAACTTGTTTGTGGTCACGGGTATCCATAACATTGATATTTTCAATGATTACTGGGTAGTGGCTTTAGATGGGTTAATGCTGAGGAAGTGCGATATAGCTGTAGTAGCTGAACTCTATTGTTATTGCATGATATTCTCAAATATCCAAGCTATGAAGGACTGAAAAAAAAAATTTAAAAAGACATTTTTGCCAACCAGGAATACTCCTTTAAATAGAAGAAGTTCGTTCTACTGTTCGGACGTATTTTTGCGAATTAATGTTAAAAGTTATTATCGCCTTTTTTTTAAGTAATAAATTAAATAAAATTATAATATCATTTAGCTGAACTCAATCTATATCTGGAGGCGACGCAACTGTTTTCATCCTTTTCAACAATAATATAATAATTTAATTTTTGTTTGAATACATACACTTGCTTTGCATACTTTTGTTTTGTTTTGTAGCTCAAATAGGTTTTGGCATCTAGAGAGAGCGAATTATAGTTTTCTTTTGCTCAGCTGTTTTGACGCTTCCACAAAAATTTCAGGTTCTTCTCAATATTCTCTTTCTTTTATTTCTATATAAACAGGGCTGCAGAGTAGCTACACTCCAGTGCTTCTCAGACGGAAAACTGTTTTTATCTAAAAACCATCGAAGTGCGTTTTTCTGCTATGAAATATACATGGGCAAATCCCAAAAATGGTCAACCACAAGTGAAAAATGAAAAGTTATTAAAATCTTATAGTATTACGATATTATCCTGGAGAAATTTTTAAATTTTATTTATTTAAGCAATTTATACATTAATTCATTTACCATGATGATCAAATTGCCAGCAATATTTCACAAATGTAGTTTTTCTTTCAAGTAAATGTTTAGTAAGTGCTTCGTAAATGTTTTTGTTTTATTAAAAATTTAAGGTATTGGCTAAAGATAATAATGAAATGATTGAGGCAAAGAAGAAACAACATATTAAATTTGTTTCTTAATAACTTAATTATCAAATACATACACAATGGAAAAAGCTGAAACGTCCGATATGAAACGTCCGAACAAATAAAATAATTTACTGTGACCTTACTATGGCCTTAATAAAGTGAACGTATGGTTTTTCTGAAAGCTTTTTAAATTTGTTAAAAACTTAAACTTAATAAATTCGCAGATCTAGGCATAGTATGAACTTAGTCCCAAAATTACTTCCGTTTCGTGAACGCATCTTTTTTTTACATTTTTTCAAGATTTTTTGATATATTGCCTTAAAGAATGTGTTCATTAAGAAAACAAAACAAGTTTTTCAAAATCGGCCCAGCCAACCCTGAAATTAACTCACCGCCACTGGATTTTTGAGCACTTGACATTGGCGCCATCTATAACTCATACATATTATTTAAATAATTTTTTTGTTTATTTTTTCAATGTTCAAGGATGTATAAATTTGTTTAAAAAAAAATCATGTTAATATCTAATAAAGGCCCGAAGTTACTAACTGTAGAAAAATGCTTACTTTTTCCCTATACGAAACTGTAATGATACCTTAATAATAAACTCCTTACTTTAAAACGATCTCTTCTTGGATTTCCCACACAACTTGTTAAGTGAATTAACCGCATGTTTATGTAATCCAAAAGGAGATTTCTCGTTCGTGAACAAAACTAGCAACAATGTTTTTGATATGAAAAAATGTTTTGCTTATTGTGTCTCACACGCACGAAAGTGCTCATTTCGGAATACATAAACATGCGATTATTCTTATTTATTCAATAGATCACAAAGTGTTATCTACAAACTTGTCAAGTCACATAAATTTCCTGTAACTTCCGTGGTGCCTCAAGGAAGCCATTTCGGGCCTTTACTGTTTTTACTCTATATTAATGATCTACCATTGGTGATGGTGATAAAACATAGCCAAATTTTAATGTACGCCGATGATGTAAAAATATTTCTTTCCTTTAAAAATGTGCAAGACTCTCTGTTCTTAAAGAATGATCTTGCCCAACTACATAACTGGTGTAAATTAAATTATATGAATCTCAATATGAAGAAATGCAAGCAGTTGACATTTGCACTATTGCATCCATTTCGAAATATTTACAAGTTGATGAATACTTCCTTGAGTCTTTAAATGTTTTCAATGATCTCGGAGTAACGATGCATCTAAAATTTCGTTCACATTCTCAGAATAATATTAATACTAATTAGAATATTATTAATGTTCACATTAGTAGAATAATAAATAAAGCAAATAGTACCTTCGGTTTCAATTAACTCTCGGCAAAAGAGTTTAATGACCCTTACATAACAAAAACGTTATTTATATCTCTAGTGCGCCCTATCTTAGAATATGCGTCAATTGTGTGGTGCCTTCGTTACGGTCGCTACAATGATGACATTAAGTCTGTTCAAAAAAATTCCTTTTGTTCTGCTTACGTAATCTTTACATATACAATACAAATTTTCAATTACCTCCTTATGAGTATCGGTTACAGCTTATTAATCTTCCTATTTTAGAAAATCATAGAAAAATGCTGAATGTTTGTTGGGTTGTTAAACTATTATATGGATATGTAAATACCCCTTACTTATTGAGTAAAATATACTTTAACGTTCCTCTTCGTCCAAGAGGAAGCTTTGAGCTACTACATATGAATTTTTGTAGAACAAACTATTTGCAAAACGAATCACTAAGAAGTGCATGTGGAGACTTTAATGTTTTATCCGAAATTATATCTTTAACGCATTATGGACTGATCCATGTTCCCGTTGAGCTAGAATGATGAAACTTTCTAAAAATGTTTAGTTTGGTCTAACTTAGAAAAAGAAATAAAAAAAAAACTGTGAAATTTTAAAAAAAAACAAAATGTAAAATCGAGCTGCCACCTCGAGTTTTTTAATATAAAAATTGATCGATATTGAACAATATTCTACAAGCAAAGTCGAGAATTTTGCATCAATATTGATGTCAAGAATTTCCACAAAAGACATACAAAAACGCATTTCGTTAAAGACCAGCGTTGTGCCAACCCGCGGGAGCCACGTATGCCAGTCAAACTTCATAAAAATTCACAAAAGTTAAATATAAAGCCTAAGAAAGATGATCGTATAAGAATTATATATTACTTTTTTTTATACCCCAACGCGTACTGCGTAAGAGCCATATTAACTTTGTCATTCCGTTTGTAACGCCCAGAAGGAGGCGTGGCAGGTATAGAAAAATATATATATTTTTGATCAGCATCACCTCCTGAGTCGATTTCCGTGTGTCCGTCTGTTTCTTCGTCTATCCGACTGTCGTCACGATTACAGACGCAATTTTAAAGCTATCGCGATGATATTCAAAATATAAGCTTGTTTTTAAAAAAGGAAGATCAAGTTCGAAAATGGGCCAAATCGGATGAAAACCACGCCTACCTTCCATACAAAGTGACTTTATTTTAACCGTAAAATGTTTTTAAAATCCACAAAAATTAAAGAAATGCCTTGAAATTTGGCACATAAGCTTCGACATTTAATCTAAATCCTGGCTATAAAATTTGGAAAAATCGGATGAAAACCACGCCTACCTTCCTTACAAAGTGTCTTTATTTTAAATGTTGCAAAATTTTGCACATAAACATTGATATTTAATGTAAGCCATCTCTATGATATATGGCAAAATTGGATGAAAACCACACCCACTTCCCATACAAAGTGGCTTTATTTTAAACGTAAATCTCTTAAAAATCCACAAAAATTTAAGAAATGTCTTAATATTTTGCACATTATCTTTGATCTATAAAATGAACCATTTCTATGATATTTGGCAAAATCGGATCAAAACCACGCCTACCTCGCATACAAAGTGACTTTATTTTAACGGTACAATCTCTTTAAAATCCACTAACATTAATGAAATGCCTTGAAATTCAGCATATGAGTTTTGGTCTTCAATATAAATCCTGACAATGAAATTTGGAAAAATCGGATAAAAACCACGCCTACCTCCCATACCAGGCAGCTTCATATCAACCGTAAAATCCCTAAAAAATCTGCTCAAATTGCAGAAATGTCTTGGAATTTTGCACATAGGCTTTTATATATAATATAGACTATCAATATGATATTTGGCAAAATCGGATGGAAACCACGCCTACCTTCAATACAATGTGACGTCATCAAAATTGAAAAACTTTCGTTAATATATGAAACTGAATGACATCGTGTCTGCATGTACCTAAGTTCCGCCCACGTCGTGTATTTAACCTATACATATATTCTTCGGTAAAATGTGGAGTCTTTATAGTAGAAAAGTGGGTGCGGCATTTTACTTTGTTTACAATTTACTCTATGTGGCAGCTAAGGGTAAAATTAAATGAAGTGTATGACACAAATATTTTTGCAGATTACACATAAAAATTTTATAGACGTCTAAAGACTTCCGATATACTTCAGTATGGGCGCGGAGGGGTATTTTAGCTTCGGTACCCTGCCGAAGCTCCGTTCCTTACTAGTTTTTTAAGATTTTTTAGAGGTTTATAATTAGAAATAAAAAAAAAAAAATGGAAAATTCCCAGTATTCCCAAGCTTGGAAATGGAAGTAAATGCAATTGTTCAGCCTTGAGCGAAAACAGGCCGATTAGATAAAATCTTAAAGTTTTATATTCTTTCTGGAGATCATCAAAATCTATCACTGTTTGACCTCCAGATTAAGTAAAGTGAAGCGTTTCGTAGACGCAACGCTGGACAAAAATAGGTTAAACGAATCCATATCCTCAATTAAAAATAAAATTTTAGATTATCTATTGTACCGTCATTAATTTGGATCATGCTCTCTGATGGTGATGGATGTTGGCATAACACCATAATAATCTGAATCGAACTGAGTCTTTAAAATAAAATAAAAATAAAATAAAAATTATGATGGTTATTTGGTAACGGAATGGTGATGGTTATGGTAATGATAATGATAATGGTAATGGTTTGATAATGGAAATCTATACTATTAATAAATCTGTAGCCACTTTTTATGTTCACTCATCACGTTTAAACGACAACTCAGATTTTTATAAAATTTTGTACACATATTTATAGGTCAGCAGAGAGTGCAATAGGATACTTTATTTTAACCCATTAACAACCAATGTTACTATATGGAAACATATGCGTCTCGAATTTTCATTAAATTCTGCATAATATTTCAAAAGTTTTAGTGCCAGTTTTTTAAAAAAAAAAAAATTAGCATGCAATAATAACTTATTTCTGCTCAATGGCATACATAGTTTTCACCAAAATGTTGCTTCAAGTCTAAAAATGTCTGTTTTTTATGGTTTTCTTTCGGCCCTAATGGATTAAATTGCACTTCGGTTAAACGAGAACAAAATCTATAAACGCTTTTAAATTTCCTTCAATTTGATACCAAAATCATGTATGTAGTTTGAAAACTGTGAAAAATTTTAGTACCAGATCTTTTTAGTATTAATTATAAGCTGAGAATGAGAGAAAAACGACTTGAAATTCACACATTTAGCTTTCAAGGCAAATATTTCAGTCAGTTTGCAATGGATTTCAATAATTTTTTTTTGAAAAATGTTGTTTGTTAAAATATCCTTCTAACATAAGTTGAAATTTTTACTAAACCAAAGTATTAATATTTTTAAAAATTTTTTTAAAAAATGTTCAAAAATTTTTAGTTTAAGCCAAAAAATTGGATAAAAGTTGTTTTTGTTGTAAAAAAAATTAAATCCAAAATTTAGGTTTTCGATTTCCTATCAGATGATATAACAATCTTAAGGTTAATAATTTGTAGTATTACTTAAACAATAAAAAATCGTTTTGGTAGCGAAAAATCAAGCCTTACCCACTATCAATTTTTGAATGAAAACTTTTTGAAAACCCGGCGAAGCGGCGGGTTTAAGCTAGTTTATAAATAAATTTTAATTTTTAAATTTATTCTATTAGTTTTGACTTCATTTTATTTTTAATTAATTTTTTCTGAATTTCAATTGTTGGTTTCAGAATTCCCCCTGATGTCTCCTGAATTTCAAATGGATTTTCTGAATTTCAATTGATCTTTTTTGAATTTCAAATGGAATTTCTGAATTTCATTTGATGTGTTCTAAATTTCAATTTATTTTTTCTGAATTTCAAATGGAATTTCTGAATTTCAATTGAACTTTCCTGAATTTCAAATGGAGTTCTGAATTTCAACTGACCATTTAAATGGAATTTTAAATGGAAGTTCTGAATTTCAATTGAACTTTTCTGAATTTCAAATGGAGTTCTGAATTTCAATTGATCTTTTCCGAATTTCAATTAATATTTTCTGAATTTCAAATGAAATTTCTGAATTTCAATTGATCTTTTCTAAATTTCAAATGGAATTTCTGAATTTCAAGTAGAATTCTGAATTTCAAATGTTCTTTTCTGAATTTCAATCGATATTTTCTGAATTACAATTGAAAATGGTGTAAAAAACATTTTTGAGATTTTTTGAATTTTAAAAAACAATTAACTTCAATATTCAAAAATAGTTCGAACTTTATTTATTACAAAAGCTTTTGGCCAAAAATATATATTTCAAGGAGAGTTCCCAGGTGACATCCGGCGATTTGAATGATTTTCAGATATGTAATAGAGAACAAAAAAGGTTGACGTATTTCTTATATGTGCTCAATCGAAGGTTTAGGATTCAAAATGGCGTTTCAAAATCAGCTAAAATTTCATATTTTCGCCATAATTTCACTATTTTCAGTTAAAAAAGTAAACAAATTTGGTATCAACCAAAAGAATGGCATTCAATTTGCAGTGATAAATTTTATTCTAATATTGTTGTTGTAATATTTAATAGTACTTAGTCACTATCACGACGAGCTCGTACCGCAAATTTCTTCATTTTCACTTATGTTTGGTTCAGGACGATTTAAAAAGTCACATTTTTTTTTGTTTGTTTTTAAAATTTTAGCTTTGATGATTCTTAGCATACGAGTTAAAAATTTTTAATTCTTCTTCCTAGAACAGAACCCATCTCATACTTTTGATGCAATTAAAAATTGGCATTTCTTGGAATAAATTGTCCCTGGTTTGTGCATTTATGACTCTAGTGTTAGAATCCTAATTATTCTTATTATAACTAATTGTAAACTTGTGCTTATAAATTATATACGTTATTTAATTACGTTGCTGCTGACAATTTTGCTACGCAGTCAAGACACATAAAAACCAACACAATTACACACAACACACATACATACATACACATAAGTTAACTTACCCTTGTTATAAGGTTGCCATCACCAATACGAACTGTATTCTTCAGTGAGGTTGCGGATTCAACTTGTAGCACCGCCACCGCAGCCCAAACCAACCAAACCGTGATGAGTTTTATAAAGTGCGACTGGGAACTGGTTAGGGATTTGTTGCTGTTGTTGGCAATATATGTGTGTTTCAATTTTTTCTTGCTTCCTTTTTGTTCTTGTCGCTGATTGTGCCATAAGCTCCATGGCATGGTTGATGTTTTTGTTGTTGTTGTTGGTGTTGTTGGTGTTGTTGGTGTTGCTGTTGTTCGTGTCGTCCATGTTGTCAACATGCATTTCATTGTTGATTTGCATTTGCAGATAAGCTAGGAAGAAATATAAGAACAACAATCAAAATATTATTCTGAATGAATGGAATGGAGCATATATTAAGGGGGTAAGAATCTAATATAAATTAACCTAGAATTTGTTTTTAATTTTTTTTACATATAAACATGTGTTGCAAAAATATTGTCACAAAAGGTTATTTTAAAATACAAACTTTTTTCGTTGTTAAGGCTTCTTTCGTAAGCGTGCCCAAGGTAGGTAAGGTACTGGTTATGAAATTTTAATTTTGTTTTTCTCATAAAATGTTTTTCATATTTTTGTGCAAGAATAAGAAAAAACAACAAACCAATCTACATTGTGAACCTAAAAGTTTTAAAAAAATTATATATTTTATTTTTTTTCCACTCACAGAAAGCTTAATTTTCCAGTCGAATTCAACTTTTATTGTACCAATTTAACAATATTCGACTCTTTTTTAATATTTGGAGTTCACAAATTGGAAACTTAAATACAATTCACAAAAAAAAAAATTGTTTTTTTTTCCTATTTCCGAGAAAAGTTACGGATATTGTACAGCGGAACTAAGAATATTGACACAGCTGAAAAACATGTAATTTTAATATTTAAAATCAAACAAAAATATTTTCCTTTTTTTCTTAAAATATATAAATATAAGCAAGTTCTGAAATTTACAACTTGTGAGTTATATTCAACGAAAAAAAAAAAAAAAATAATTAAAGACGTTAATTTTTTAATACGATACAGAAGATAGACCCCTTAAGGATTCAATATTTGTATTCGATATTTAATAATCAAGATTCAAGATACAATAATCAATATTGCTGTTTTTTATGATAACACGTTGTTTTTTTTTGGCAATTCAGACATTAATGGGTTCAGATAGATCAGCTGTTTCCAAACTGTGGCACGCGTGGCACCGAAAGATACACTCAGGCCGATATGTTTTTTAACATTTACTTCTTAAAAAGTGAATTTTTTTTTATCAAAGTTTTTAAAAAATCGCACTTCCCAAAATATTGTGTCACTGAGTGTAAAATTCACACATTGCAGTATACATTGCGAGGCATAAGATACCAAAGCAATGCCAAAATAACTGAAAACCATATTAGAACAATCTTTAACAGTGTTTAATAAAAAATCGCAGAGCATTCAACTTACGTTTTTTTTCAATTTTATGCAATGAAATGGTAATTACGTTCAGAAGTTGTACTGTTTTCAACGGAGCACAAATTAACCTACACCGAGAAAAAAGCTTATGTTAAATTGAAAAAAAATCGAATATAATTTATAAGATGGCTTTGGCAGTTTTCAGCCACCCTAATACTCTATCAAAACACCTAAGTTTTACATGTTGACTTGCCAATTTTTATTGGGTGATAAATTAACCAAGTATTTGGTAATTTTTTATACACCACTTTAAAAAAAAAATTGTATTTCAGAAATATAACTTTTTTTCGGATTTTGGTTTTTTTATTTTCCTTTTTTTTGAAGCTGCCGCCGCCTCTAGTTCTGTAATTTGCTTGACTGAAATCGGCAACAAAAAAAATTTTTCATTTATCAACACCATTTTTTTCTTAGAAATTAATGACTTCTCGGCTTTTCTTGTTGATTGACGTCTATTATAACAAGAACATTAAATTAAATTAAATATCAAATACAAAAAATTTACCTTCTCATGCCGTTGAGATTCGAACCCACCCCAACCAAAACTACTGTGTATGAAGTAACTACGCTACGCATTGAGCCAAACTCCTTCGTTACGCGAAGTGAATTATTCAATATTAATTACAACTGAAGCTATGCTGCAGCTATCAACAGAATACTGCGACATTCTTCTTCTTCTTCTTCTTCAGTGAACAGGAGGCGAACCTTCACATGGCAACGTGTCTGACCGCATCAACCTGGCGAGGCCAGCATTATCCATATCGAAATCGTCTCAAGTCGACTCAAACCTCCACGTGGTGTTCCCTGGGCAGCGGCAAACTGGCATCCGTCAGTTTGACGGCTAATTTGAGCGACGGGTCGATCTATAGACCTTAAACATGGAATGTGCGCATGGTTTTGGTCCCGCCACATTACTACTGCCCAATGAAAACTAAACCAGCCTCGGAAAAGAACTGCGACATACTGCTTCTGTTAATACAGCATCTGTTAACATTTGTGAATCAAATATTTTTTTTTTTGGCAGGGTATCGAAGTATGTGCTTTCAAAGCAATGTATTAAACAACAAATTACTTAGGTGAATAAACGTAGCTGCAGTTATGTCAGCAAACAGCAGCAAGGCTGCTTGGATCAGCTGGTAGAGCGGTGGACTGGCACCAAAAGTTCCAGGGTTCGATTTCGCACGGAGGGCAAAGATATTTTTTTCTTTTTGTTGATGAAATGTAATAAAATTTACTGGTGTGAGTATTAAAGTGTGGTTTTTAATTTACTTTATGTTATTTTTGAATTTGAAAGTGGTTTTATTAAAAAAAAAACCATTAAATTATCAAATCTATCCTTCTCTCGTGTGTCTAATGACGCAGCTGGGGTTTTTTTTTGCAGAAAATAGCTCAAACTATGCTTAAGACATCCACGCTAGTTGTTTTTAATTTTGTATTTTTGGATTTTGAGCTTATTTATTTTTTGGCAAGTATGTGCTTTCAAAGCATTGTATTAAACAATAAATTGCTTAGGTGACTAATCATAAGTTAATAATTCCCATACAATTCTCTTGACCCAAGCCGACATAGGTGATTTACCTATTGTTTTTTTTTCTCGGTGTATGTCGCCAAGCTCTTAATACGGGTGAAAGCCTTTGCAGGTTGTATTTCATACAAGCAGCATGGTTATTATGCGTATTTGAGAGTGTAAGCCAGAAGTGGTTGATGTATTCGGGGGATAGTTTATAAGATTGTGAGGGCTGTTGGAGTGTACGGTAACTTGATGTATATAGTATAGATTGAGATAGTTCTTTGCTGTGGAAAAGAGGTATGTTGGATCGAGTCTATGTCAAGTATGTCAAGCATGTCTGCAGATGTCAGTCAAGTTATGCAATGATATCTGCTGTCGCCTTATGGGTTCCTCAACTGTTAATAAATGAGTTTGTCATTCCAATCTGTTTAAAATTTGTTAGGTTAGCTTAGGAATCATATATTTTCTATGAAATAAAACTGCTCGAATCTTTGTCACTTGTGTGCGATACGGACTTTTTTTGTTTATTCTCCATTTTAAACACTTTAGTTGCCAAAATTTTTTAACTCTTAATTTTTTCTTTCAAACGTTTGAATTGTCGAAATTGTTTATTTGTCAAAATTTCTTTTTAACTCGTTATTTGTCAGAATTCTTTATTTGTTGAAAGCCTATTTTACTTTTTAAGCTTTCAACTTATTTTTCTTTTAAACTTATTTTTTTTTCTTAAACTTATTTTTCTCTTAAACTTGTTAATTTTTCTATTTATTATTTTATCCCTACATCGTACAGACAAAAAACAGTAATCAATTTTAGTAACTGGCTCAGCGCCACATAACGTCTACGGTAGAGAACCAAACATCAATATTTTCATATCAAATCGTAAGCCACTGATGTGCTCACAAAAAAAGAAACTTTGTTTCAAGAAAAATATATTGATGGTAATATACAGAAAAAGTTTGGAAACTGCTGATATATATAGTAAAAGATTAAAGATGCATATAGAGAATTTAGGTTAGCTATCTCCAATGAGAGCTCTTATGATATATTCTAAATAGACTCTACAAATGGAGCAATAAATTAAATTTAAGTAAACAGAAATTGTCTTATTAGCTTCACTAAATTTTGAATATAACTTTCGCTGTTTCATATACAAAATCCTTTCCACTCACACCACTTCTGTGGCAATTAACACAGCAAGCGCGAGTGCTTTTCCAAGTCAAACCATGATTTCCGCTAAATATTCTACCACTTCTACCAACTTCTCCTTGCATCTTTTGTATTATTCCCATACATTTTTTTTTCTTTTTTCCTTTTATAGCTTAATATTTATGGAAAAAGCATGTCATATAAACATTTTTATGTTTACTCGCTTTAGAGTTTCGCTGAACCATGGCACTTTATTTGCTGCTGTACTTTTTTGTTTTTTTTTTTCTGGTTGATGAAAGTTTTAACCGATTTGAATCTTTTTTGCTGACAGCTTAAAAGGAGTCTCACTTTTTGTGCGATTTCGAAAAAGTATAAATATGGTGCCACACACATGGAGTTCGCTTTGATAAATGATGATGGTGGAAGTACTCAGTTGAAGTACTTTTTTCGCTAAATATTTATTTTGAATAGAAAGTGTACAAATTGCGGTGAAAGGTTTTATTTATTCACAGCCTAAAAGTGAACCTTGTCGTTGCATTGCTCTTCAAACAGCCTCGCTTACAACTGATTTGTAAAAGTAACGCTTTTAAATTTTCTCTTAAGCATTTAAAATAAATGGAGTTTCTTTTTTATTGCTACCAACTCACTGAATAATTTAGAATTCCGTTCGCATCGTTAAAGACAGAACCAGTGCCCATATCCTTAAAGCATATTTTTTCATATATACCTATATTTACTTAAATATTTATTTATTATGTGTAGTATTTATTAAGTGTAGAATGAAACATTTTTTGCTCCGAAATTTTATCCTCAACAAACAAAACCGGTACGGCAAAAAAAAAAGGGTTTCAAACACAAAAAAATAAAAAATAAAGCATAAAGCTTTAAAGTTGATTATTAATGTCAACATATTAAGTTTCAATTATGTATTGGAAGAAACCATAGAAACTTTATGCCTGTGGCCTCAAGGGTGCTGTGGTACGCGTCTTACGCCTTTAAGTAAACAATTAAGGGCTTAACTTATTTGAAATTATTTTGTGTTTATTTTGTTGTTTATTAAATTGTGTTTTTGCAAAAGCTATAATTTGTAATTAACGCATTATTGTTTATCCGATAATGCGGCCAAAATGTAAAAATAGTGCCTCGAATATTGTATTAATTGCGCAGGTTTGAATTTCATGCCAGGAGTTATTGTAACTATTATTTAATGCTATTATTGATAAATTACGTTATAAAGAAGACTGTCAAGTGTTCTTTATTCTTATTAATTGTTTAAAATTGTTACAATTAACATATGTTGTTTCATTTTTTTTTTTTTTTGTCTTCAATTTTGAGTTTTTTTTGGTCAAGTGGATTTTTTGAACTAAATTTTGAAAAGAATTTATTCCAATTTTCCCGACGTTTCCTTCTTCATTTTGTTTAATGTTAGTTTTTATTGTTGTACGGATTCCAGTTCTTACTACGTACACTTAGGCTGATACGTATGCTGATGTCAGTACCTCTGCCGATATCGATCCATAGAACGTTGCTGAAACTTATACCGATACCGGTTGTGGTACTGCTTGTGTTACCTCTGGAGACATCGATCTATAAGCCAATGCTGAAACTTATACCGATACCGTTGACATATTCTAGGTTTCTATGACTAACATTAACCTCCAAATCATATATTACATTTTTACAACTTATTTTGGTGTTAATTTAAAAAAATTATAAAAAAATTTAATGGCATCAAAATAACCAGATTATACCGATACCAATTCTAGAATTTCTACCCTTGCCGATATCAAACAGATACTAAATCCATAATTTTAAGTAGATGCCAATTCTTGCATTTCATGCTGATACCGATGTCTATTAATTGTTCGCCAACTAGTAGTTTCTTAACCCTTTCGCTACTGATATCCAATACAGTGGACATGGCTTTGGAAGCGCCGTTATTTAAAATGTAAATTTCTGTTTTGTTTGTTTTAACACCAACTCATCTAACGGTCTATGGTGCAAGTGTGTATACTGTTTCGAAGAAATATTTTGCATATCAATCAGTTGTTTGCCAAATTTTGTGGAAGGCCGTTGTAAAATTTCGTATATTTTTAATATTTTATTTTTAATCGTCAAAAAAAAAGTGTTTATAAATTTATGTATCTATTTATAAGCGTTGATTTTTCTCCAAATTTGTGCATGAGAAGTAAGTGTTTATAAGAAAGAAAAAAAATCCAATTAGAGATCAGGTAGGTGGAGTAGACACTCAAATTCATATGTCCCTTACAATGGACATGAGTAGTAAAGAGTTGCAAAGTAAGTAATATAATTTTCCATACAGAAATCATTTGTTAGATTTCCTGAATGATTTCTTAGATCTAGAGGATGAATCGGGTGGAGACAAAGTGGAATTCATCGCAGCCAAACCTCTGAAAGACACCAAATTGAAGAGAATCAATATGAAGAAATGAGTGATGATAAAATCACAATGAAGCTAAGTATGGTCACTATCGACCAATTTGCATCAGCCACGTGTTCACTTGTTTCAACAAATAGTGAAGAAAATGCTCCTGAAAATTCATGCTTTTCGGTAAGAATATTGCGCTCGATCGCCCGAGGAGTTGAGAATAAGCCAGAACAGGAGACACAGCAAGAAATATATGACTTGGTTAATATAACTCACAAGACTAAGATTCAATGGCGAAATTCACGTAACAATCAACGCATTGATGCTGAAGTTTCAGTCACATTCAGTGGTGCAAAGTGAATATGATTATTTGCAAAAATACTTGTCACCAAAATTTTTCGAAGATGTTTCTAATTTCACGAATCTATGTAGTGTACAAAAAGAGTCAAGTTTTGGGCTCACAAATCCTGGAGAAATACGGAAGTTTTTTGATTTCCACTGTATAATGGGTACATTGAAATTTCCACGCACCTTATCGAGTAAGACCTATAATGGATGCTATACGAAAACGTTTATTGGAGGACCAGTTGGAGGAAACGCTTTGTGTCGACGAGCAAATAATTCCGTTTAAGGGACAACTTGGAATGAAGCAATATATCCGTGAAAAGCCTTGCCAGTGGGGCATAAAGCTTTATGTTCTCTGCGGCAAAAGTGGAATGCCGTACGATTTTGTTGCGTATCAAGGTTCATCCACTGAAATAGGAACTGCTCTTTTAGATAAGCTTGGTTGTGCTTAAATTACTAAAATTGCTTAAGAGAGTACCCCGTGATTCAGTTGGCCACAAATTGTATACTGATAATTTTTTTACATTTCTTAAAATATCCGTTGCTAGAAATTCCTGAAAAAGAAAAATTCTGGCTTCTGGCACAATGCACGTAAATCGTTTTCAGAGTCCCCCTTTTTCGACTGATGCAGCTATGCGACAAAAAAGGTCACTATTCTGCTGAGGAAGTAGTTAGCCGTGATGGAAAAATAATTGTCACAAAATGGTATGACAACAAATGAGTTTACTTATCATCAAACTTTGTTGAAATTGTCGTGAAAGATAATATTCAGCGATTTGAAAAAAAAGAAAGTCGGTATATTGAAATTGATAGACCTAAAGTTGTTCAACTATATAATATTGGAATGGGTGGATCTATTGGATCAGATTTTGCAGTACTACCGGACATTTATAAAACCAAAAAAATGGACTCTACGCGTAGTAATGCATTTTTTCGATATGGCAATAGTTGCAAGTTGGTTCGAATATAGATCAAATTCTTGCATGCGTTCAGTAAAGGATTGGCACTTACTCTTTTGACTCTTTCGCCAATACCTCAAGCAACCAACAAGCATGGTCGTCCTTCAAACTCTTTGGATCTTGGTCTCAATGTAACCACATTCTACAAAGACGATGAGCAAGAAAAAACAAAAGGAGTAAAATTTTTCAACCAACCACCACTTGGCACGCGTTATGATCAAGTTGGTTACCTACACAGATTTGATTCATCGCAAAATACTGCAGTGCGCTGTAAGCGAGTGGGATGCAAGCAAAAAAAATTATTTCAACTGCCCGAAGTGCAATGCACATCTCTGTATTCGTCGGAATTCCGAATGCTTCTTCGAGTATCATCAAAAATAGTTGAGTTGTTGAAATAAAATTATTTACTATTCTTTTAATGTCACATATATATATATAAGTATGTATATGATAACAATAAATAAGAAATATTTACATAAAAGTACCCTTTTGTCTTTCTTTATACATAACATTGCTTAAAATCTTCTTATTTCACTTGACTACCTTGACTACTCATGTTCACTCAGATGGACATCTTATATTGGCCACACCCATTGAAGTAGTCGAATTTTTTTCCTTTTTAAAGTGTTATTGGAAGTAACAACTGTTATTGGAAGTAACTGTTTAGGAGTAACTGTTTTCAAAACTTCGTAGAACGGGGCGTGATATACGTGATAGACATAAGAATCTTACTGTTCTTATAATATGGTAGCAATAACTTTATCCAGCTACACAGGTTTAAAAGAATCCTTATGATATTCTAGGAAAGTTAATATTATTATTTGCTTATATTGGAAACGCATAAAATTTAAAATATGTATTGAACATTTTTTTTTTGTTGTAATTCATAAAGTAATTAAACTGCTTTCCCAAAATACGTATACAAGCATTTCGATAAGCAATTTTTGCATCCTCCGTCGGTGGCTTAAATCAATATTTAATACACGTAAAATGGATAAAAGTACACTCTTGCATGTTTTATATGAAGCATTCATAATTTTTCCATATAAATATGAATGTAAAAATAAATTATTTACTTGTGTATCTTTTGCCCGAATTCAAGCAAAATAACCAAAAAGGCAAAATAAAAATATTTTTCAATTGGCTCATTCCATTTTGTCGTTTTTTGCATTTTTATTCATTAAATCGTGGCTGTACAAGAACTGGTGGGAGTATAAATATATGTGATGGTCCAAGGATATGCCATTCTATGCCATTCACTTTCAAAAACGTGAATATGTTTTTATTTATTGAACTTTAAAGAGCGTCACGTACGTTATCGTACTCAAGTGAAATACAGAGGTTGACTTTTCTTTTTTTATAATTAAGCCATAAAAAAATTTTTTTTTTCGTTAGCGAGAAGCTTATTTTCTATTGAAGAAATATATTTTGTTCACTTCTGCGTAAGGAAAAGTTAGAAAAATTGCTCGAGTGATTTATAAAAAATTTTTAAAATAGCGTATGGGACGCTATATTTTTTTTATTTTCTTTTATTGTCGTTCCAACATTGTAGTGAAGCTTAATATCAATGGGCTTTTGGATCCCATCTGGCCCACGCTGAACTCATACAAATTGTTTTCTTTCTTTTGTATCTTTTTCTTTTTTTCCATTTTTTTTTTTATAATACACCTTGGTATCGCTTTTTCTGGAATGTGCAAATTGTTATATTGTTCGTGATACCAATTCTATTTTATATATGTAGGTAGGTATCAGAGAACTGCAATGATTATCCGACAGAAATCGGATACTCAAATCATATCCAAATTTTTTTTTATGCTCTCTACCCTATCCATACTCAATGAAATATGTAAAATACTTATACGAATTCGACTCATTACCATATTTTCGGATATAAATACGTGTATACGAGTGCGGCGTGACCCCAATCACTTGGATTCCTTTTCAATGTGTGCGTTAAGTGTACTGCAAAGGCTCTCTATCCGAATATATTTTGGGTGCATTCTGAGCAGCGGTGGATCTAGCGAAATATTACTCGCAGAACTAACAAATTTTTAACTTAAAAAACACTAAAATCTGGTTAAATCGGGAATTTTCAAATATGAAAAAAATAAAATTTTTCATTGAAATTATTTAAAAACTAGTAAGGAATGGAGCTTCGGCAGGGTACCGAAGCAAAAATATGCCACAACAACAAAAAACAATAACAATAACAAAAAAATGTTTGTGCATAATCTACAAAAATATTTGTCTCATACGCTTAATTTTATTTTACCAATAGTTGCCACATAGCGTAATTTGTAGACTGCTCATTATGCTAAAAAATATATGTGCAAAATTTGGTTGGTATGTGCAAGTTCATACCAACGGAGTAAAATATTTTCGTTTAAAATTAAAGTGCCACGCCCAGCTCAATTCAAGTCAATTTTCTAGACTGCTTACTGCTCATTATTCTAAAAAATATGGAAAATTTGGAAGAAGTTGGACATAGGCTATAGAAAGAGTTCGATAAAAGAGTTAAATTTAAATGGCACGCGCCTGTCTAATTCCGCCCAATTTTTTAGACTACTCACTGCTCATTACTTCAAAGAAAAGAATTTGCAAAATTTGTTTGAAATTAGAGAAACGGTGTAGAAGGAGTTCGATTAGAATTAAAATTCACATGCCCCTTGTCCAATCCCACCCAATTTTGTAAGCTTATAACTTCTCATTATACTAAACAATATATCGTATGTGCGAAATTTGGTTGAAGCCAGAGAAACGGTGTCGATAAAAATATATTGAAAATAAAGTGCCACGCCCCCTGTCCAGTACCACCCACTTTTATAAACTACAGACTGATCCGTATGCCAGATAATATGTGCGCAAAATTTGGTTTCAGTCAGAAAAACAGTGTAGAGAGAGTTCGATTAGAGTTAAATTGACACGCCCCTTTCCAAACCTACCCACTTTTGTCGGCTTAAAACTTTTCATTATGCTCAAGAATGTATGTAAGAAATTTGGTTGAAATCAGACAAACGCAGTAGAAAATCGACTCAGGAGATGATGCTGATCAAAAATATATATACTTTTCTATACCTGCCACGCCTCCTTATTGGCATTACAAACGGAATGACAAAGTTAATATACCCCTTGCGCAGTACGCGTTGGGTATAAAAATATATTTTTTTTTCGATATTGTCAAAATTACTCAATTTCAAACCTTAAAATAACTCTAGAAAAAAATTTAGTTCCAAAGCCGAACCCAAAATACAAATACAAAAACTCGCTCACTTTTCACTGTTGCACTCTACTGCGCTTTGTTTCATATTTGTGGCCGAATGAGCTGAGTTATTCGGGAGTTTGTGTCGGCCATGAGTATTTCGGTAAGTAGGATAAGTATCAGCATGACGACAACAACCATAAATATATACGAACTGAAAAAACCCGATCTTTAACCGATAGGCCACTGATATTTATTTGATCCGCCGCATTGTAGCTTCGTAGCAGAGAGTACAAACCTATGAGTCAAGATGCATGCGCTAAGGCAGTATTTCCCAATATGGGTCGCGATAGCGAACATTTGAACGTGTTGAGTACCAACATGCAGGGAAAAAATCGGACCATCGGTTGACATTGGAGAGAAAATTAGTTCGTTCAAAAACAAACTAACATTTCGGCGGCTAAAGCTTCCCAAGGAGAAAATTGCATAATTTCTTCTCCTTAATCAGTTTCTTGAAGATTTTAACAATATTTCTTTTAAGAATATTTGGAACGGCTTGAAATGGAAATGAACAGATATATATCTAAAAACGTTGATCTTCGTAAGCATAACTGGGTTTGGGCTCCCAGAACTTACGTCCCAGAACTTGCGTTTCATTACGGCCGTAATTTTCAGCAGTTTTTCGGAGTTTATTTTCATATTTTTTGGGTTTTATCTTTGGTATTTATCTTTGGGTCGCCAATAAATATTCAAAACATTTTTGGTTCACACAATAAATAGGTTGGGAAACACTGGCTTAGACAGATGTGTTGGCTTAAAATCGTAGTTCTTTAAGTATTTTCTACAATAATATTTTATTGTTTTAATTTTTCTGATGATTAAGGGGAAGTTGTCCCCTTCGGCCCTTGTTACGCTCATGACAAAAAATATTTTTTTTTATTATTTTCAATTATTCTATTCTATGTAGATACCCAGAGTACCAAACGTATCTTCTTTGTGTTCATTTATGAAACTTATCGAATAGAAAAGTACGTTTTCGACACTTGCAAATTTATTATCTTTGTATCATTTGTCGGACGTAAATGTCTCTTAGGGTCAGTTTTTCAGTACGAATTTAAACTTTGGTTAAATTAAACCGAGCTTAACTTACTAAAGTTTGATGTTTAAGCTCAGATAAGGCAAAAAAGATACATATTACATGATAATTAAAGTCAATTTAAATTCAACGAATGCTAAAATATCTAGTTAAACCGAGTTTAACGGTGAGTTAAACTCGGTTTAATTTAACTAAAGTTTAAACTGGTACTGAAAAACTGGCCCTTAAAAAACAAACTATTGAACCTTTTAGAAAAATGAACCTTTTTTAGTACCCAAACGAATTAAAAATTAAAGAGTCAGGAATATTGTTTATTTTAATCTGATTTTTTTTTTATATCGCTATAGGGCTGTAAAAAAAAAAAATAATACATTGCTGCGCATTGAACTTCTACCGTTTGGGATACAAAACCGCTTGTATTACTAGTCGACCACTTAAATTATAAATAATCGGCGGAACCTTTTTATTAATAGAGTAAAGGCAGCTAATATGGACAACGCAGGTAGCATAGTACATCCTGATATTTTCCAATGTATACGTAAGTTATTTTCCAATGTATACGTTCAGTGAGTTCGCATATTTTTGTTATAAGTAATCATTTTTGTGAATAAGAGGTTATCGATCATGTTAAGCAGTTGAGTAATTTTTATGATTATGCTTTAAAACAGCTACGAACATAATCAGCTCGCGAGCTAAGAGCTTTTTCAAAAATGTATACGTATATAAATTCTTCCGCTGCAAAAAAGCTTTAAGTCTGCAGGCAGACTCGAAGCAGGCAGGGTCAGGGAATTACGTTGTGTTTGTACACCGAAAAGAATAAAATAAGGAAGCGATGCGTAGTTCTGTTATATTAGTTTAAATTTGATACTTATGAAACGCATCGTTTTTTCATGTAAGCCATCATTGTTTTCATAGTTTGCAAGGTTAAAATATTTTATATTTATTTTGTTTTAAAGTAAATTTTGTCTATACAAGGCCTTGTTAAAAATGCCGAAAAATGTTAATAGGTATATATATTCAATTTAAATTTTGTTGATGTTAAATGAAAATTTAAGGGGAAGGAATAAGGTAAGTACAATTCACAAATGTAATAAAGAATGTTTTGTAATTTTTCTACATTTATTTTTTAAATGAAAATATTTGCTTGCCGAAGAGGATGCATAGGAAGATCTAGAAGTATGAACGCCTTTATAATCCGAAGATGGAGGTCGCCTGTTTTGGAAATTTCTTGACATATAGTGTAATATATGAAGAGGTTTCATGCAAATGGGCAACACTCTTAGAAATGGTATAAGCCGTATAAGTTTATCACCTGTCAATATTTTTTATACTAAATTTTCAATACCATATTCATGAAAAAACTTATAATCAATTCTAAAATATATATGGCCCAGGGAATATAGATTTTGTAGTGACATTAATTAACTTGTAATTTAGTAATTTATTAATGTAATGTAATGTAATGTAACTCTGTTTAAAACATATGCATAATATAGATAATATAAATATAATAATATTTGCAATAATAATTTAATAATAAATAATAAACATATGATAATAATATATAAAAAAAATAATAAAAAAAATTAGATTGTGATTTCATAATATTTCTATTCGCGTCTATTTTTTATTATTTCTGTACATAAGGCTTTCAGGAAGCTTTAAAAATGTAAAAAAAAAAGCTTTAACATTCTATTTCTTTCAGTGAGAAGCTTTAAACGTTACACATACACGCAAGCAGCTTAAGTTGTGTGCGTTTGGTAATCACTGCTTTAAAATAAACTCCTTCTAGAAAAAAATTATGATATTAGACCAATTAAACTAGTTTATTTATAAATTATAATAATTCGCAAAGATATCTACGGCAATAATAAATTTATTTGGTTTTTGTTGAACTGTGTAATTTATATTTTTGTCTAATGGAAAGATTTTTCACTTTTGTTATCTGTCCTGAAAGTGCTGCTGCTTTTAGTGTACGAGTTCTTCATACATATTTATACTAACACTTTAGCATGTTAATACTTCATATGCGTTCATAATACACCAACTCGATTTACTTTATCCTTACTTTTTGTTTTATTTAACTTTCTGACAGAAACAACTTCCTTATTTCGTTGGGCGGAAATTGTGATACGTGGTAATGTGTTGTATTCCTTCTCTTTAAATACGTGTGCGTGACTTTGTGTTTTGTCCCAATAAACACCAAAACTAAGTCTATTTCGATTCGAATTCAAGACGAATGCGAGATTTCGTATTCGCCATTACGGTGTCGTTTCGAATTTGAAACCAAATTTTTTTCAAATGATAAAATTTTGGTGAACATTTTTTTTGTTCTATTAGGTATTCGAAAAAGTTCGGTTACAAATTTGACCAAATATGAAACACTTTTTTCTTATATTTGAAACGAGCTTTATTAAACCAAATATGTGCAACCTTATCGAAAACCTTTTGCTATTTTGGGCTAAGCCCATTATTCCATCTGAATCCACCACAGAATTAAAATTTTACCCCAATAAGAGAGTTCTGCAGAGGTCGAAGTAAATAATAAGCTGAAGGTGCAATGTCCAGGCTATAGAGTGGATGCATCAAAACTTCCCAGCAAATCTCTGCCAGTTACTGCCGGGCCATCAAAGGTGTGTGTGGTCTGGCGTTGTCATTGTGGAACGCAATACCTTTTCTACTAAAGGTAGATACGAATTGCTTGCTTCAATCTCATTAATTTTGACAGAAGAGAATAGAATCAATCATTTGACCAGGTTGTATAAGCTCATAATGAACAATTCCCTTTAAAATCCATTACCTTACCTTGCTTCGTTCATGATCTTTTTCGCACATTATTGTCATACCTGATTCACTTTTCATCGCCTGTAATCATTCGCTTCAGAAATGGTTCGAGTTCGTTTCGTTTTAGCGGTGATTCGCAAATGGATATTCGGTCAATTAAATTTTTCGCTGTTAATTCATGTGGCACCCAAACATCGAGCATCTTTGTGTATCTAGCTTTCTTCAAATAACTGTTAACTGTTTAGAGATGAATATCTAGTTTCCTAGTAACGTCCACGCTGCTTATGTGCCGGTCTTACTAAATTTTTTCCACGATTTCATCGACATTTTTTAGTGATTGTTCGAACAGAGCGAGGTGCATCTTTTATATCAATATTATCAGATCAAAAACTAGCAAACCACTTCACTGCTGTTTTTCTAGTTACAATATCGTCTCCGTAATCTTCACAAATTTTTTCAGCAGCTTGCGACGAATTCTTAAATCTTCTATAGCAGAAAAGCAAAATATGACGATAATGTTGCGAATTTTCACTCATTGTTAAACTAAGATAACTTTGCACAGAACAATGCGATTTTAATGATTCTAACAAATCGGAGTGTAAAATGTCACCTTTCAAACAAGTTATTGTATTGCCAGATGCAATAAATATTATCATAGATATTACATTTAAGAGCCATCTAGCAACCATTTCGTAACCGAACTTTTTCAAATACCCAATATTATTTCATTTTTGTTTTTCATATCGATAATTTTGCTCAGATATTTTTTTTTTTTATTTGCATATCAAAAAGTCTACACCGAGAAAAAGCTTATGTTAAATTGAAAAAAAAAACTAGTATAATTTATAAGATGGCTTTGGCAGTTTTCATCCACTCAAGTACTTTATCAAAACGGCTATGTTTTACGTGTTGACTTGCCAATTTTTATTGGGTTATAAATTACCCAAGAATTTGGTAATTTTTTATACACTGCTTTAAAAAAAATTGAATTTCAAAAATATAACGTTTTTTCGGATTTGGTTTTTTTTAATTTTCCTTATTTTTGAAGCTGCCGCCTCTTGTTCTGAGTTTTGCTTGACTGAAATCGGCAACGACACAAAATTTTCCTTTTATCGACACCATTTTTCTTAGAAATTAATAACTTCTCTGCTTTCTTGCTGATTGATGTCTATTATAACAAGAGCATTAAATTAAATTAAATATCAAATACAAAAATTTCACCTTCGCATACCGTTGAGATTCGAACCCACACCCACTGATACCACTGTGTATGAGGACACTACGCTATGCATTGAGCCAAACTCCTTCGTTACGCTGAGTGATTTATTCAATATTAATTACAACTGAAGCTATGCTGCAGCATAACACAATAACATATTAAAAGATTTTTGTTGTATGGCTTTCAACAGAATACTGCGACATACTGCATCTGTTAATATAGGTGCAGTTATGTCAGCAAGTAGTAGCAAGACTGCTTGGATTAGTGAGCAGAGCGATGGACTGACACCAAAATTTCCAGGTTCGATTCCGCACGGCGGGCAAAGAAATTTTTTTTCCTTTTTTCTTTTCTTTTTGTTGATGAAATGTAATAAAATTTACTGGTGTGAATATAAACGTGTGTTTTTTGATTTACTTTATGTTATTTTTGAATTTAAAAGTGGTTTTATTAAAAAAAAAAACCATTAAATTATCACATCTATCCTTCTCTCGTGTGTCTAATGACTAAGCTGTCTTTTTTTTTTTTGCAGAAAATAGGTCAAAACTATGCTTAAGCCATCCATGGTAGTTGTTTTTTAATTTTGTAATTTTGGATTTTGGGCTTTGGTGAATCAAATATTATTTTTTTGGCATGGTATCGAAGTATGTGCTTTCAAAGCAATGTATTAAACAATAAATTGCTTAGGTGAATAAGCATAAGTTTTTAAGTGGCGGCCGTGGTGTAGTGGGTAGAGTGTGTGACTCTTACGCCAGAGAACCCATGTTCAAATCCTCCATCTGACACAGAAAATTTGATCAATTGAATTCATTTTTCTTTTCGGCCATCACCTCTCTGCCTCAGAGAGTAAAAAAACTGCCATGAAAAGCTTCTTGAGAACGTAAGCCGTTCGGAGTCGGCGTAAAACGTATGTAGGCCCAGTTCTCGATCATTTGTGTGCAAACATTTCACATCACACACAACACAATTGATCATAAGAAGCTCGGTCAAAGTCCTTTCAAGGGCTGATATGGCCATTTCGTTTTTTTTTTTTTTTTATAATTCCCATACAATTCTCTTTACCCAAGCCGACTTAGGTGATTTTCCTATAGCTTTTTTATCGGTGTAGGAATCGCTTATTTGCATTTTTTCGCACTCGTTTCGAATTCAAAACGAGACAGCGATCACGAATCCGAAATCTCGTATTCGTATCGAATGCATATCACAGTCGACTTTTTATATCGAAAATATTTTCTAAAAAATTTTTTTCTTATTTTGGTCGGATTTTGGTTTATTTAAACACGTCTTTTTTAGTGAATAGTTTTTTTTTTAATTTTATATAGAAAAAAGTGTGTCTAAAAATAATTAAAATTAAATTAATTTTTAATTTTATAAAGTGTAATCTTAAGAAAAAACGTAAATAACAAAATTAATATATATAGGTACAAGAAAAGTTTTTGAAGCGAAGCTTTTTGCACTTCGTTCTGTAATTTGCTTGAGTGAAATCTGAAAAACTCAACACATTTTTCTTAGAAATTTAATGGTTCCTTCATTGCTTGCGTTTATTACAACAAGAAAATTTTATACTTTAATATTAAATATTAAAAATATTTGTTGACCCCCGTCGGTATTGAACTCGTATCTAATGATTAGGAGTTCTATACGCTATCTACCAGTCCACCAAGCTATGTTACAAAGAGTTGTTGATTCAATGTTATGTATAACAGAAGCTATGCTGCTGTAGATCGTCACAATCTATCAATAGATAGAGGATTATGTATTGGCTTACTACAGCTACTAACAAAAATTTGCTTCTACTTGCCACAAGATGTCACCAGCATCGGTGTGTTTTATTTTTTGTTGATGTGAATGCGCGAAGAAAATCACCGATACTGGTGACATCTTGTAGCAAGTAGAAGCAAATTTGTATTAGATTTGTAGGATAGCCAATACACAATTTTCCATATATTAATAGAATATGCTGCTATGTAGCAACACAGCATCCGTTTTAATTAATATTAAATCTACAGCTCAGCGTAAGAGAGGCTTTTGGGATTGATGGATAGTGTAATGAACTCTTAATCCATGGTTACGGGTTCGATCCCCACGGCAGGTGAAGAAATGTGTTTTGATAATTTGATATCAATTGTTTTTTTTTTGTGATGGACATTAGCAAAAAAGAAACATCAATTCTTATATAACAAAACAGTGTCGCAATAACGAAATGTAATAAAATTTCTGGTGTGAATATTAACGTGTGTTTTTTAATATACTTTACATTATTTAAAATTACTGAATTTAAAAGTTAATTTATTGAAAAGAAAAAAAAATTATTAAGCTATCAAATAATGAATAGTTTATAATTGTAATATGTAAGATTTTTCTGCCAAAATAATAAACATCTGATTGGTTACTATTAAAAATGAATTGTTTTGTTTTTAATTTTGCTTATATAAACTTCAAATTAATTTGAATTTTGTACAAAACATAAGAACTGTCACATATTAGCAAAATCTTACATTTTGCCCATTTTGAAAATCATAGGCTTTTTTAATATTTTTAAAATAAAATTTACTATTCGTTTTTTAATTTAGGCTTCATTAACAATTTTGCTTTTTTTTAAAATTTACGATTCATTAACAACTCTTTTTCTAACTTACGATCAGTTAAAGATTCCTCTATTTTTAAATTTGCGATTCATTAACGATTTTTTATTTTTTTTTTTGATTAACGATTCGTCAATGAATTCTTTCATTCTGCCGATGCTCTTAACTCGAAAACGAATCAAATAAAATATCCGCAAATTCATTGCGTGTTCGTATGTTATGGGGATTGGTTTTATTGGGATATTATTGTTTTTTCCTTGTTGTTGTTTTTGGCTATATATCCTGCGTATGCATTGCGTTTCTGTCTCATATTAATATTTGCGTTAACGGTTTTTATTTGTATTTCAACACTAAGCATCTTTTCATGGGTTTTTCGTGTTTAATGTTTGTTGATTGTGGTACAAATAACGATTTAAATACAATAAAATGTTGTGTAAGTGTTAAACAACATTTTAACAACATTACATATTTAAAAGCTAATTACGTGTATAAAAACACAAAATAAACAGAGCATGGCTTGTTGTTAACAAAAGCACAGATATATTCAGTTTTGGGATTTAAGGAGCGATAAGAAATAATTACTGTGAAATATGGGGTAATATATTATTTTTAATGACCTTAATATTGCTCTTTGATTAGAGTCAAGCTTTTTTTTTCTTTTTATAAACATAATCGTGCTATGTATAAATGTAAAACAACCTAATTTTAAAAGAGGGTAAAAAAAAAATTCGGCCTCTGGACGTGATAATTTTTTCTATACCAAATTTCAAAGAACTGTTTTTTTTTCCACGTTTATGAAACTAAATATTCCACATAGTGGCAGAGTGTTGAAATTTGCCCAAGGATACTTTCCAACACAGGACATTATCCTCGATTCGCTGAGCTTGTAAAGATTTTCTTACTATCGTGCGTTATTGTGCGTAGCCCTAAGCTTGCTGACGTTTATTTTTGCTTTTTTTTTGTTCGTTTGTTCTTTAAGTATGACCAAGATTTGCGGTAGGATATAAAGTAAATAGGGCGGAAACTCTATTGTTAGTCTCATTATATTTTAGTGTAGATGTTGTAATATTTTCTATTGTAACTTGGCTATCTTGGGCCTGTGAGTGTGAAGTGTGGTGGGAAAAAATAGAGTTTTAGGCAATAATTTCATCAGATAAACTATAACCTATAAACACTCTGAAAAAGAAATAAATTTTTTTTTGTAAAACATGTCTGTCGCATCAGTATTGGAAATTCATGTGGTACAGCTTTTTACTAACAAACTCAATACACAAACGCACCCTTACAATGTTTGAAATTTTAACTCTAATAACCACCACAAACACAACGTTTTCCTATCGTAAAGCTATTGAATAACATTCATCCAAGGCAAGAGTTATTGATAGCTTTTTGATTATTTATGCTCTTTTGCTTTGTTAAGGCTCACAAAAATCAAAACCAAAGTTGATTCAGGCACACACCGTTATTATAGCTAAATACATTTGTTTTTTATAACAAATATTATTTATTCCTTTTACACCAAGCGATTTACGTTAGAAGCTCAATGTTTAACAGCCTATAAATAGTAGCCGGTTGTTATTTTATAATTCCAATGACAGCTATATTATACATGATGTCAACAAAATTACATCCAAACGAGATTTATGATCTGTCAGAAAACAGTATATGTAAAAAAAAAAAAAATAAATAAGAAAATCAAAAAGTAGTTAAATTCTTAAAATTTTTATGATTACACGATTACACAATTTTGTGTATATGCATAAGATATAGTTTAGATAAATATTTCCACAAGATTTAATTTAAATTTTTTTCTAATTTGGATTTTTTGAGATTTTTTTTAATGCAACAAGAACAAAAATATGTTTTTTTTTTTAAAAAGCAAAAAATCACAACTCTGGTAGTTTTCGTCCAATTTTCAAGTTTGATAACAATGGAGCTGCGAATGAGCTTTTTGAAAATTTACCCTTATACAAAAGTTATTTGAGTTTTTTAAAAAAATTAACATTTTTTTCGGCAAGTCGGAACACGAAATATTATTTACGTTTATTTCATAATCATACGAAAAAAATGTAGAGAATAAACCTTTATAAAAAAAAATTTCAACTCTTTTGGGGCACCCTAATGTATATATATTCGAGAATATATAACTTTTTAAAATTTCCAAACGAATATTTTCTCATAAAAATTATTGGTCTTTACGCTTGCAAATCGCACAAAAACTGTCAACCTAATATTATAAAATTTTTAAAATAAATATTCGTTCAAGGTTTAACTTCCTCTATCTGCAAAAAATATACTTTTTAGGTAATATATTATACTAATATATTAGTATAATATAGGTAATATATTATACCTATAATATATTATACGATAATATACTTATTACAAATTGATAGAAGAGAGATAACGGATTAATTAACATAGGCAAAATATTCTACTGTCCATAACAAATGGATTTAGATTTAGATAGGAGATTTTTTTCCAATAAAAGCGTTTCCGAAAATTTTGCGGGTTGTTAATATAAGCCGTAGATAATTATTTTTTTTCATATATCAGAGACTTTTTGAGCATTGAAAGCCATTGAGCATTAAATTTGTATTAAAAATGATAACTTTTGCTTTTTTAAGTAAATTTACCTCATTATCTCAGTTCAGTTGATTAGTTTAGATTTCAAGTCTCATTTGTTTTATTATTTTATACTTTCTGAACCTTTTGGGAGTTTGAATACCGAAAACCCATCCGTGCTTATCGGCATGGTTCCATTCACACTTATTTCTGTTCATAGTTTATATGCACCAAATCAATGGTCCTTGCGTCTTAATACATAAAAGGCAAGCACACTGCTCTGCACCTAATATCGCTCAAACTGTAATTATTTTTTGTGATTATTACAGTTTCTTCGCAATATGTTTTGTCCTGAAAAATGTTCAGCCTGAAAGTATGCACAAAAAATTCATTTGATACTTATCAGTGAAATGCTTGCCTTTTATGTATGTGCATATTTTCAGGCTGAACATTTTTTAGAACAGAATGTTGTAAAAGCATTGTAATAATGGCAAAAAATATAGGACGGGCAAAAGTTATAGGACGGGCTTTTATACTAGTATAAAATATACCCTCAACTAAGTTTTAACTCAGCCTGCCTACAAATAACCTAAAATCGAAATGATTATAAGATTGTACTTTTATAATTGAATATAAATATTTTAATGATATAAGCCTCAATATTATGCTTAGATTAGACGTATCTATTCCTGGGAAGAATATTTTCCTGGCTAACACCGAAACAAAGATAAACTGTGAATGGTTTTTTTTTTGCAAAAAATGCTGCAATTCTTCAAATTCAAAATTTCTAACATATATAATCCAAAATTAGCAAAAATAATTAAAATTTCATATGTATTTTTGATCTAATTTCATCTAATGTATGTATGTATGCAAGCTAAACGATTGGAATAATTTTGAAATTATTTATATTGATACACATTATTTTGGGCTAAGTTTTAAAGTCTAAGAAAAGCGATTAGCAACGTTATATTTTTATTTCTGTTTTTGGTGTTGTAGTTTTACGTATGATATACATTTTAAAAGAATTTTATAATATTTTTTAAAATATTTTCTGTTACAAAACAAACTCTTATTTTAATAAACAAAAAGCTCGGTTCTTTTGTCAAATATTTCCGCTAGATTAAGTTAAATCCCTTACGTATGAAAATAAAAAATATAACACTTAGATTATTATTATTTTCTCTACCAGTATTTCATTTTCACAAATTGCTGCTGTTCCTTAAGTAAGCCCAAGAGATATGAAAAATTTCCAAGACTTGGCTGACATGAATGGATGATGGCAAAATGGTTTTAACAAAATATTGTCACCCCTTTTTTAAGCGTTTAACAGTTAAAATCGTAGCTTCAGTTAGATCAACTGCAGCAGTTGTGATACTTTCATCATTCTTGTCATCTTTTATTTTGAAATAATTTTTAGTTAAGACTTAATGGTGACCATTTAAAAGTGTGCTCTATCGAATTAAGTAATTACTTTGATGCGTTTTAGTTAATTTTTTTGTGAGATTTAAGAAAAAAACATACCGAACTTTTCGAGTTGTTTTTGTAGAAAACTGAAATTATTTATATCTAGGACCATAAATATTGGCATCTTACAGGTGAATCTCGTAACTAGGAACTTAAATTTTATATCATTTAGAAATTGAATAAAAATTATCTTATTCGCTCCAAATTGCTTCTTTTTTTTGTGAGGTTTTTGCCGTCATTTTGGAATGAATATTATGCATAATTTTCCAATTAACAAACAATATAAGCTTTAAGTATGAAACCCGCGATTAGAAGATTTAACTATTAAATGATAGAACTCAGGTTCAAATCCCATGTGACACAGAATGTTATTTCAATTTAATTAATTTTCCTGTTTGGCCGTCACCTCTATGCAGACAATGACTAACCTCAGAGAGTAAAAACTGCCATGAATAGCTTCTTGACAATATGAGCCATTTGGAGCAGTGTTTTCAGAGAGACGAGCCGAAATTTAACACTGTTTGGAAAAAAGTTTATCACTTTCAAAGAAAATTTACCTATTTCAATAAAAAAGAAAATTAATTAAAAAAATTATTAAATAATTAACAACCGTTATAATTTGTTTTCAAGTATAATATATTTATATATGTATGCAATAACAATTCATATTTTCAGTAATAATGTATAAAGTCGATGCATACAGCGATCACAAAGTAAAATTTTATAATATCATCTAATATATTTGGTAAAGCCATCTTTTCTTTTCTGTTTTCAAAATCTTTTCTGTTGTTAATATCTAAAAACTGCATTTCTGAAAAAATACTTCTGTCGGATAACCTTTTTGACATTTCTGAAAAGGAAGTTTCAATGCTATTTCAAAACATTTGCTTTCTTTTTATTCCTTGGTATATTTCAGCAAATTTCTTCCTCCATTTGACACAGAAATTTTTTGAAATGAATTAATTTTTTTGTTCGGCCGTCACCTCTCTGCAGACAATGGCAAACCTCAGAGAGTAAAAACTGCCATGAAAAGCTTCTTGAGAACATAAGCCGTTCGGAGTCGGCGTAAAACATATAGGCCCAGTTGTAGATCATTTATGTGCAAACATTTCACATCACACACAACACAATTGATCATAAGAAGCTCGGTCAAAGTCCTTTCAAGGGCTGAAATGATCATTTCGTTTTTTTTTTTTTTAATTCAAATTCGCATCAATTCGAAATTGAAAATAATGCGCAAAATGCTGAGGCCAGGCTACTCGCAAATAAATTTTGCTTAGAGAGGTAGCAGTGCTCCCTATAACTTAAAAATTTTCAAGTTGAAAAAAATAATTATTCATGCAAAATTTACCAGTTTTGGTCAAATATTACCTTTTTTACCTCTGCCCAAAAATTTTTCAAAAATTACCTCACTAAGGGAAATGTACCTCAATCTGACAACAATGGTTTGGAGTCGGCATAAAGCTTGTAGATCCAGTTCTCGGTCATTTGTGTTCAAACTTTTTACAAGACACACAACACAATTGATCATAAGAAGATCGGTCAAAGTTCTTTCAAGGTCTGAAATGGGCATTTCGTTTTTTTTTTTTTTTGAAGTGAAAACTGAGAGCAACTGAAACAGAGAGCAAAAGTATATATTATCATCACGCTTATATATCATATACTATATATCATCACGCTGTTAGCGATATCATCACGCTGTCAGCGATATCATCACGCTATTAGCGTAATAGAAATTATTGCTGTACAGCATTCCTTGTTAGGGATTATCTAGCATCGACCAAGCCATAGATCGAAGCGATTACCGATTACCAGGCCGATTACCGAAGCGGTTAGCAACCGAATACCGAACCAATTACCAATTACAGAAGCGATTACGAATCAATTACAGCACCAATTACCGATTACCGAAGTGATTACCAGCTGATTACCGAACTATTTACCGAAACGATTACCAACATATTACCGAGTCAATTACCGAATATCGAAGCGATTACCAACCGATTCTATAAACCAATTACCGATTACCGAAGCGATTTCCAACCGATAACCGAACCAATTACCAATAACCGAAGCGATTACCGATTACCAAAGCGAGTACCAACGGAATACGGATTACAAAAGCATTTACCAACCTATTACTAATTATCAAAGCGATAACCGCACCAATTACTGATTAAGGAAACGATTAACAATCGATTACCAAAGCGATTACAAACGGATTACCGATTACTTAAGCGATTACCAACCGATTACCTATAACCAAAGCGATTTTCAACCGATTACCGTACCAATTATCTATTACAGAAATGATTACCGAGCCAATTATCGATTATCCAACCGAAGTAATTGTGTTACAAATTTATTATACTAGCAGGAGCCAGTGGTCCGCGGCTTCGCCACGGTCGTTTTCTTTTATCAATAAATATATGACCGCGATTTGGACCCATACCACCTACATAGCAACATTCACTATGAAAAGATGTACAATTTAGGAAATATAATGATTTCGTAAAGGTGGGCGTATATATAATCCCACCATGCCCTTTTTTGTACAGTTACCGGCAATAATCATACGAACTAAGGCTGTGTGCTATTCGGAAACTTTTCACTCGGATGATGAAATTTTGACAGTCTGAATGAGAATATTTGGCACTTGCGAGGTGAATATGATTGTCAAAAATTCATGTAGCCTCAGGGGCTAGTATAAATTTTAACAATCGGCAAGAGAATTTTTGACACAAGCATAATTAAAAAAAAAAAACACTCAGAAATAAATGAAAGCTAAACTTTTTAGTTAATTATAAATTATAAAATTACAAAGCACAAAGAATTAAAAAATAATGGAAATCCCAACAAAACAGCAAAGGAAGTTCTACGTAATATGTAGAACTATGCTGTCCGCAATCCCATAAAGACACTTGCTACTCGATAGCTAACCACTTCATAGTCTATTGACCATCCATGATGCTTCGCTGGAATAAACTCACAATTTTGCGAAAAGAGCTAGCAGACACTCTTAAATGCATTTAAGTTTGTGCATTGTCTCCATTAACAGATCTATTGTGCGCGTTACCGGTAATAGTAATCTTGTTACCGAAATTTGTTACCGGTCTTAGTATTCGGTATTCTGTACACTCGGTAACGCTTTCAAAAGCCGTAAGCTCGTTTAAGAACAAATAACACTCTTTCCTTGCATCTGACTGTTTTGCTTGTTACCACCTAAGGAGATGGTAACAATATTCACTGGTAACGCTTGCTTGTAGAATACCAAAAGGATGTAAATGTTACCAAAAGGTGAGCTTCTTCGGTAATAAGATGAACGTTACCGCGTCAGAATCGATCTGTAAAAATGGCATTTAATGTTTCGGAATAACCTCTTGGCCGAATATAGGTAATATCCTTAAAGGAATAATGTTTTAGGCAGTTGCCCGAAGCAGAAAAGTAAAAGCAGTACTTACTCTTCCCCCTTCTTTTAAAAAAAGTCATAAAGAAGTTCAAAACTTTTTGCTTCCGACAGCAAAGCAACCAGAAGTGGAAAATATTTGCGTAAAATACTGTTCATTTTCAGTTGTATTAACAATTTTGCAAAATCAATGAAATTCTCTCGCTAATACATTAACGAAGTTTAAAACGCCAAAATTTCTAGTTGTCAAAATTTCATTGTTCTTTTAGCACAGCAAAAATGACAATTTTATTTCAACAGACAGAAATTGTATTCAACTCAGTAACTTCTTTCCTACCACGAGTGAAAAGTTTCCGAATAACACACAGCCTAAGCTAATAAATTTTAGTTTAATACGACCAAAACCGTCTGAAATAAATACTTTTAATCGATTTATATGCGTTAAAAGTAGGCGTGGCTTATCACAATAACATAACCTATCACGATGCAATTGAAATAATAAATCGGTTGGTACCTATATCGTCTAAATCGGTTCAGTGGTTCTCGCGTGATTGTTGATTATATAATAGTATAGATATAAACATTAAAAAATAGCAGTTTATAGATTCAATAATGCATAAATTGATAAAAAGAGTTAAAGAGAGGCGTCTGTTTTGCCGACTCTAGCTACTTCGGACATTCATAATAGCTATGTTGTTTCAATGCTTTAAGTTTTCACTTCGGTTGGCAGTCCCCCACTGCCTACTTTTTTTTTTAACTATTAAATGCCACTAATACTTACGGTTATAACTATATAGAAAATATATATGGAAAATTTCGAATTTTCATAAGCTAAAAAAGCTAAAAACACATTTCGAGATTCTGAACTGGTACATTTGATAGAGCACACTCAAAAATAGTTGACTATAACTTTTATCTAAAAACAATTTCAAAATAATTTCGGTGCATGAGCGGAAAAACATTTCGGTACATAACCGAAAATGTATCTATGGAATTTCTATATTGTTTTATTCAATAGATAACCCTCAAAAATAGTCGCCTTTATAAATAAAATTATAGATAAACACAACAGCTGAATTTGCTGGGACTGAAACGACGATTTTGGATGTTAAAAGGTTGAACACTAAATTGTTTTCTTGTTAAATTTATCATTTTTATATAAAATCTTTCTGGCATATTAACTCTAACTTCAACATTTTTCTCGTCGGAGCTTATTAAAATACTTTCAATTTCTTTCTTTTTGTTGAACTATTTTTCATTCTACTACATCATATTACTAATTTCAAACAGAATATTATCAGTTCTTTTGTTATTCTGAGATATTCATCAGTTGATCATGCTAAGAAAATAATTTACCAATTCCGACAACTTACAGCACATTATTTCGCTATTCTTTATAAACAGATAAATTATAGCAAAGCTAAAGAAAACACAACGAAAAAAAAAAAAAAAATTACCAAAGCAAAATTGTTATACAGCTTTACTGAGATTTAGGAACGGATTAACTCATCTGAAATTCTGACCAGAAACTAGTAAAATGATTATTTTCACATTTTTCTGCAACATAAAACAAATCAATGATGAAGAAGAATGAAAACATCATCAGTTTACAAGACTAGAAAAAGTGCTTGTTTTTTGTTATTCATGTCTGACCGTCAACATTATGATGTTGTAAGGTGGCGGCAGATACTCGTCGTCGTCGTTGTCGTCGTCTTCCCAAATATTTTCAGCAAGCTAAGCAAGAGAAAAAAAAGTGCATACTTTGCTTTAATCTTTAGAATTCTTACGAGTTATAAAGGCATATCTACATACTTACAAACATATGTATGCTCTAGGCCACCCACATACCACTCCCCCATACTAACACACAAACACACATTAGTAAATAACGGCTGGGTGATGGAGGCAAACATTGTTAGAATTGGATGCCATGATATGGAATGCCTTAAGAAAATGTCTCTTGTGTACACTCGTTAGAAAAGGAGAGGTACTGATGATTTTGGTGAGTACTTTGTTGGTTATATAAGGCGTAGGTTTGTCAGTGTATTTCAAACACATTTTTTGCTCAAGCCTTCTTAATCGCGTGTATTTATGTGTATGTGAATGAGTGAGTATGAAGCAGGCATTTCCTGCAGAGCTTATTCAAAATGACTTTTATAGCTTTTACATTTATTTGCTACCGCCGCAGGACTTACATACAGTGCTGGCTAAAAATAAGCAACGAGCAAGTATTTTTGAAAAAAAAAAGGCATTTGCGACAACAATCAACAAGGAAGTAATTCAACCTATATAAGCAGCAGAAACATTTACTGATACACATATACACATACATATACGCTCAACTGTCTACTTAGGTTTACATGCTGTCATCTTTTTATGCCATCGTTTGTAGTTGTTTATTGGTGTAAATGCGAAAAAAGTGACTATGTCAAAATTTGTTTTTTTTCTATTTTTTTTTTTAAATCGCTTGTCTTTATACTATTTGGGGTCGAAGTAATTATTTATGAGGTATTTTTATGTGAAATTTTATAGCCGTCAGGGGAGTGAGTTGAGCTTGTGTGTAATTTATGACAATACTATTTTTGGTCCTTCGTTAATCTGAGTAATTTGGACTATGCCGACGATATTTGTTTTCTCGCAAGTACCCGCAATGGTCTCGCCAAGATTAGTAGTCGTTGGACAGTATATTTAAATCACCAACAATTGTTAACAAACAAACCTTTCATTGGATTTTGACCAAATTTTGTGTGTAGCGACTTGTGGGTTGGCTTGTTTAAAATGCAAAGAAAATCGTTCATTTTAAAATGGTGCAGCCAATATAAGACATACAATTTTGCACATTATTCAATTTTGAAGCTCAAAATAGTCAGCACTATTCTAAATCAAATTTCCCTGGGGATTGAAAAAGGGAGTTTAAATTTTTTTATCTTAAGGATTGACTATGAATGCAAATTTTTCAAAAATTCTGTGAACATTGGTAAAATACGAAAATTCCCTTCGTCAATTCCCGCGGAAATATCATTCCAAATTGTGCTGATTGGATTGTTCAAAAAGAAAGAGAGTTTTTTTCTGGTAGGCATCACTGTTGTGGCCAAAGATCTGTCATATATTGACATATATGTAACTTTTTGTGTTCAGCTGATTATTTACATTAAATACGTATATAATTAAATTAATTCAGTTTTTCCTGCTTTTCTTTGGAAAGCGTACTGCGTAAGGGGTGTATTAACTTTGTCATTCCGTTTGTAACGCCAAGAAGGAGGCGTGGCAGGTATAGCAAAATATATATATTTTTGATCAGCATCACCTCCCGAGTCGATTTCCGTGTGTCCGTCTGTCTGTCCGTCTGTCGACACGATTACAGCCGCAATTTTAAAGCTATCGCGATGAAATTCAACATATAACTTTATTTTTAAAGAGGAAGATCAAGTTCGAAAACGGGCCAAATCGGATGAAAACCACGCCTACCTCCCATACAAAGTGACTTTATATTAACCGTAAAATGTCTTTAAAATCCACAAAAATTAAAGAAATGTCTTGAAATTTGGCACGTAAGCTTTGCTCTTCAATTTTAATCCTGGCTATGAAATTTGGAAAAATTGCATGAAAGCCACGCCTACCTCCTATACAAAGTGACTTTATTTTAAAGGTAAAATCTCTTCAAAATCTGAAAAAACTTTGCACATAAGCTTTGATATTTAATATAAACCATCTCTATGATATATGGCAAAATCGGATGAAAACCACGTCCACTTCCCATAGAAAGTGGCTTTATTTTAAACGTAAAATCTCTTAAAAATCCACAAAAATTAAAGAAATGTCTTGAAATTTTGCACATAAGCTTTAATATATAATATGAACCATCTCTATGATATTTGACAAAATCGAATCAAAACCACGCCTACCTCCCATACAAAGTGACGTCATCAAAATAGGAAAACTTTCGTTACTATATAAAACTGAATGCCATCGTGTATGTCGTGGCTAATGACTTCGAATATACTCCAATATGGTAGCGGGGGGGTATTTTAGCTTCGGTACCCTGCCGAAGCTCCATCCTTACTTGTTTTTAACTCAAATTTACAATTTTTTTTTTATATTTTGAATCTTGTTTTTATTTTTTTTTTTTTAATAATATAAATAAATTAAAAATACGTAGGGTCACACGAAATTACAATGAATGCAAAATTCTGTCTGTTGTTTTCTTACACTTGATATCAGTAATAAAAAAAAATGAAGGATGAAGGACATCTTCGGTTGTTTCCTTTCTTGAACATTTTCTAGAATGGGACATCCCTACGAGGGTAAGTTGAAAAGTCAGTAAATCTTTTAATTTCCTGCGTAGTAACTTTAAATGCAACACTGATCCTGTTAACTATCATCTGTTAATAGACTACTGTCAAATTTCAGCTCGCTGCGACGCTTAGTTTGTGTTTGGCAGACATTGACAGCAGACAATTTTGTGAATTTTGGCGAAAATGGAAAAAAGTGAATTTCGTGAGCTCATCAAGCATTATTTTTTGCAAAAAAACCATCAGCCAAGCCAAGGAAAGGTTTAATAAATACTATGGGATCTCTGCACCATCCACTCGAATGATTCACAAGTGGTTTACTGAATTCCGATGCGGTCATACTAGCACTAGTGACGCCAAACGTTCTGGACGCACAAATGAGGTCACCACACCAGAAATGATCAATTAAGTTCACGATATCGTGTTGGCCAATCGCAGAATTAAAGTACGTGAGATTCTTGAGGCTGTAGGCATCCCAGACGAGCGAGTGTGAAAAATTTTGCGAAATCATTTGTATATGAAAAAACTATCCGCAAGATAGGTGCCACGTTTGCTCACTCTTGACCATAAACGCGATAGTGTGACTGATTCAAAGGCGTGTTTGGCTATATTGAACAAAGATTAGAAGGATTTTTCCATCGATTAGTATCCGTGGACGAAACATGGATCCATCACTACACACCACAGACAAAAGAAGAATCGAAACAGTGGACTTCACCGACCGAACGTGCTCCGAAGAAGGCGAAGACGGTGCTATCGGCCGGAAAGGTTACGGCGACAGTATTGTAACGATTATATCGTTACAAGCCTCTAAGATATGAAAATATCAATTTTTATAAAAAAAGTAAAAACGAAATAAATCATTAATAGAAAAATTTAAATATATATAAAAAATATATTAAATTGCTTGAAATATTAAAAATAAAAGAAAAAAAATTTTTTTTTTTGCCAGCAATGTCAGCAAATAGCAAAGAGTACGATCACGCGTTGCATTGAGTCACCAGTGAATGCGTGTACTTCGCATGTTGTTCATATGGCAATATGAACAAATAGTAAGCGAAATGTCACCATAAGGGAGTCAAGAAGTGGTTTTGACCAAAAGCAGCTGTTTAGAAGGTAAACAGCTTTCTGGTGATTCCCAAAACTTGTAAATAATTTGGAACAATATAAGACAGTCAGTCTTGGTGGCAAGACCTAGCCACTTAATCACCAACAAAGAAATTTCAAGCTTCGGCTTTTCGGCTTCTGGCAAACTCAAGCTTCGGTTTTTTGGCTTCGGCCAAACTCTAGCTTCGGCTTTGGCCAACCTTATCTAAAGTATCCGTATTGTAAGGCCTTCTGCCATCGGCACTCTGTCGCCTGATTAAATCGGCCCTCAGCCGCCATGTGCACTTTGCAACTACATCCGCCTGTAAAATTATGTATGTGGTTAACCGTAGGAACTAATTGTTAAGCTAATATTTTTAAATAAAAAAATAATAATAAAAAAAACTAAAAAATATTACAAATAAAAATAAATAGATTTTGTGAGCACTTTAAGCTTAAACCTTCGGGTTTAGTAATAGAGTTCGCCTCCGAGTCCAACCGTGACAAATTCTGCGATTGACAAAAACTATTTATTGCTTTTTTCTTGAGACTGTTTTTGCCCAGGGCTTGCGAGATCCCTTGGACGGACTCTGGAGTGGCTGAGGATTCGTACACCGAGAAAAAAGCTTAGTTTAAATTGAAAAAAAACCTATATAATTTATAATATGGCTTTGGCAGTTTTCAGCCTCCCAAGAACGTCATCAAAACGCCTAAGTTTTACATGTTAAGTTGCCAACTTTTATTCGGGTAATAAATCACCCAAGTATTTGGTAATTTATACATTATTTAAAAAAAAAAAAAATATTTTCAAACATTCATCTTTTTTTCGGGTTTTGGTTTTATTTTCTTTTACTTTTTTTGAAGCCGCCACTCGTTCTGTGATTTGCTTCACTGAAATCAGCATCTTCACAAAATTTTTCTGTTATCGACACCGTTTTTCTGAGAAATTAATGACTTCTCGACTTTTCTTGCTGCTTGACGTCTATTATAACAAGAACATTAAATTAAATTAAATTAAATTAAATATGAAATACAAAAATCTTACCTTTGCATGCCGTTGAGATTCGAACCCACAACCAACCGATACCACTGTGTATGAAGTCTCTACACTACGCATTGAGCCAAACTCCCTCCTTTCGCGGAGTGATTTATTCAATATTAATTACAACTGAAGCTAAGCTGCAGCTATCAACAGAATACTGTAACATACTGCATCTGTTAATACAGCATCTGTCCACATTTGTGAATAAAATATTTTTTTTTGGCAGGCTATCAAAATATGTGCTTTCAAAGCAATGTATTAAACAATAAATTGCTTAGGTGAATTAACGTAGCTGCAGTTATGTCAGGAAATAGGAGCAAGGCTGCTTGGATCAGGGGGTAGAACGATGGACTGGCACCAAAAGTTCCAGGTTCGATTCTGCACGGCGGGCAAAGAAATTTTTTCTTATTTTCTTTTATTTTTGTTGATGAAATATAATACAATTTACTGATGTAAATATTAACGCGTGTTTTTTAATTCACTTTATGTTATTTTAATTTAAAAGTGGTTTTATTACAAAAAAACCATTATATTATCAAATCTATCCGTCTCTTGTGTGTCTAATGACTCAGCTGTGTTTTTTTTTTGCAGATAAAAGCTCAAAACTATGCTTAAGCCATCCATGCTTGTTGTTTTTTAATTTGCATTTTTGGATTTTGGGCTTAGGTGAATCAAATATTTTTTTTTTTTGGCAAGGTATCGAATCATGTGCTTTCAAAGCAATGTATTAAACAATAAATTGCTTAGGTAAATAAGCATAAGTTTATAATTGCCATACAATTCTCTTTACCCAAGCCGACTTATTTGATTTACCTATTGCTTTTTTTCTCGGTGTAGCAACTGCCGTATATTTTTGGTTCGATTTCATTTAGTCTTTTTTGTAAGTGTATGACTCTTAAGCAAATTGAGTTTTTTTCTATCCGTAAGTTTATCTTTTAATTTGGGTAGAAAGAAGGTTTTATAGATGCATATCTTTAAAAAAGATATATAATAAAAAAATATGTTAAGGTCTGGTGGAATCCTTGTCAAAATTTATTTTTGTAAGATATCTAATAACTAAAATTACCCTGTTAAATGTTACCCAAATGATTTTGTTTCTATATATTTTGTTTTTCATTACACTTATTAGCAGTCTTTTATGTATCCATTAAAAAAGTTAGGAATTTCATTTAATTTCAAAGCACCTGTGTTGATTAATTTTTTTAATTTACGAATCTCCTTCAAATTTTTAAAGGTATTTCTATGTTAAGCTGTATACTATATACAGTTTTTTTTCTTTTAGTTTTATCAGCAAAAACCATCTGCTTAGAACTGTGGAATGTGTTATGAAAAGTTGTTCTATTAGACTGGTAGAAGAACGAACAAATCTGAGCTTTTTGTTATTGATGTTAAAATACTAAGATAACCAATTTTTTTTTTCTTCCGATGGACGTAAAATATTTAATTAATATTTGTATTTGATGAATTGTTGTGCAAAGTCCTCATATATAAAAATATATATTAAGGCAACAAACAACCATGTATTTTGTGTAAAAATCCTTTTAAGCGTTTATTTTTTTTAGACATATTTAGGTAGGGGAAAAAGTAAATAACTGTAAAGTTAACCCACGAAAGCATTTCAACATTTTATGGCAACTTTTGGACAGTAGTTTTTTTTTCCCATCCACAAAATCTCTCTAACATGCGAGTATTAAAAACCATCAGAGCCACTGACTGGCTTAAAAATAGAACGGAAGGACAACATTTTTTGCGTATCATTTGGAAAAAGGGAAGTGCTTGAAAAAATATTACAAAAAAAAAAAAACACTTATCTACACCGACATCAAAAGCAGCGTGTTTGTCATGCTGGCAGGATAGCCATTGATAATTTTTGCACAGTTTTCTAGTGTTATGAGAGCCATGGAAAAAAAAAACGAGGAAAAAAGCTAAAACAAAAATAATATCAACAATAGCAGCTACTGTTTTATTTTTGTAAATTACTAAAAATGTAGATTTGAGCTCTTTTTACTGTTTTTTGTGTTTATTGTGGCTGGTGGTTCACAAATGGTGAGCGCAAAATAAAAAAAAAAAATAAAGAAAAACGCTATAAAAACTCCAGCTATTGATTTGGTCGCACTTGAAGTGAAATGGTTATCAGTTGGATTTTGCTACCAACAAGCTAGCCCATCATCAGTCTGTTCAAAAAAAAAAAAAAAAAAAGGAAAAAATGGACACCCTTGGTACTGCTTTTGATGCGAACCTTGTGGTGTTTCATATTGAAAAACTTTATTTTTCAAATATTGCCAGTGTGAAACTTTTAGAATTTAACAGCGTGAAAAAGAGAAGCACAGGTTGGTTTTGTAATTTCATGCTTTTGGGTTTCAGACTTTGATTTGGGTCACTTTTTTTGCATAGTACCCAACAATTTTCATTATTTTATATGACTAATTTTATGAAGTGTTGATGTGCTTGACACCGTCGAAAGCTGACAACGCGTTTTCCATTAATTTATGGGTCACTGTTCTTTTACAATGCTTAGATTGATATTATTAACAAGGTTGTAGAAAACAAGTTATTGAAAAAAGACCTTAATTAAAAATTTGTAGCTGCTAATTATTTAAAAACATATTATTTGTTGTACAGAAGGCTGAACAAGCAAATTGGTTGTTTTATTCATTAGTTGTATTTTATGGCTCAAATACACAACGCAGCTGGCCTTACCCATAGCTATAACTCGGATTATTAATTCTCTCAGAAAACTTATAAATATGCACAACATGTGTGGAAAGTTGATAAAAACAGAAAGAATTTTTGACTTAATCGCTTTCGATTTTAGGTTCAAATATATATCTAAAATAAACCAATCAATTTGAAATATTAAAATAAATCAATATAAAATATTATAATAATAAAAATTATATGCATTTATACAGGGTGTCCCGCAATTGAGTGCAACTATTTACGGAGGTGAAAGGTTATGTCGAGCTGAGAAAAAAATCGTATGAGAGGGGAGAAGGGGGTCTGTTTTCCCATTCTTAGGAGCTACAGGGTTATTTAATATTTCACGACTTTGATTCACGTTATTGTTTCTAGCACAAAGACTAAGTTACGGAAAACTTTATCTGATAGCCATAAAACACCTTTTCAACGGTATATCAACAAATAGCACCGACTTAACCGTTACCAAGCTGTGCCCGTTCAAAGATGAAATCAATCGGTTGATACTACCAAATTTTAACTTTGAATACAAATTTCTCAGAATTTCGCGTATCAAATGAATTTTTTTTTAATCAACTTTATAATTTATTCAATTTTCTTTTCAATGACACCAATAACATAAATGTATCTTAAAAATCAAAAAGTTGGCTGTACTAAAAAATTATACTTATTAGAAAACAACGATATTATCTACTGCATAAGTTATTATAATGTCATTATTTACCATTATTTTCTAATAGGTATAATTTTCTTAGTACAGCCAACTTTTTCATTTTTTAAGATAAATTTATGTTTTTATTGTCATTGAAAAGAAAATCAAATGAATTACAAAATTGGTTATAAAAAAAAATTTAATTTATTACGCGAAATTTTGAGAAATTTCCACTCAAAATTGAAATTTGGTAGTTTCAACCGATTGATTTCATCTTTGAACGAGCACAGCTTGGTAACGGTTTTTTCAGTACTGTTTGTTGATATACCATTGTAAAGGTGATTTTATTGCCATTGAATTTTCAATGAGTTTTCAAAAAAAGTAACTTAGTAACTCCGTAACTTAGTTTTTGTGCTAGAAACAATAACGTGAATCAAAGTCGTGAAATATTAATTAACCCTGTAGCTCCTAAGAATGTGTAAATAGACCCCCCCCATCCCATACGATTTTTTGCCCAGCTCGACATAACCTTTCAGCCTCGTAAATAGTTGCACTCAATTGCTGGACACCCTGTATATGTTGAATTAACCACCATAAAGTGTTTCAATAAAAAACTGTTAATATATAAAAGAACAAGGACACGGGATTTGTTTTTGGGTTTCTTTCAAAAAAAAAAAAAAAGTTGGAATTAACAGAAAAATCACAAAATTTCTCTCACAAAATTTCGCTTAAAAAAGATTTGAAGTTTAAAACAAAAATCATTAAAAGAAAAAGTTAAAACAAAATGTATTTACTTCTACAAAAATATTAAAATTTTTTGGCTTATAAAAAACCTTGTAACTTTTCTTTGCAGTTAATTAAAATCGAAATTAATATTAAAAAGAAAAAGTCATCGTAAGAATTTAATATTTTATACACAAATTTGAGAATTGTTCTGTTACCTAAATCACCTAAAATCAAATTATGACTTTTTTGAAAACGATTTCTCAGCTGAATAAATTTCCATAAAAAGAATTAAGCAGTTCTTTTTAAGGAAAATTTGCTAATTTATTTTTTTATGAATTAAAGTTTTAAGATATTTTCCAAAGGAAATTTGGAGGAAAGAGCCACAAGTTCGATAGTAGCGTAACTGCAGACTTAGGACTGCTTTTTATAAAGTAAAATAGAAAAATTCTATTTTTATTTTGTGTAGGTTTAATTTAACATGTTTTAATAATAATATTAGTAATAAATTAATTGTTATGATCTTAAGCATTATTTTAAAATAATTTAAAATAATATTTATAAATTTAAAAAACATTATTTAAAAACAAATTTTTTTTCTCGTATTTTTTTTTCTTTATACAGTAACTAGCTGAATACCCGGCTTAGGTCGGGAGTTGATATAAATAATTTTCGATTTCATTCGTCAATTTGAAAAAACTTTTCACAAACCTTAGAAGGAATTTTGTGCACATCTTTCAAACCTGTAACTTCGGCGAAATTAACAAAATGTAGCTTTAACATCTGCAAATTATGAGAAAAAGTTGGGGAAAGCGTGATTTGTGTGTGCGTGCCGCCGATCGCTTGCAAAAATATATTTTCAAGTTTTATATTGTATTCAATAGATTGCACATTTTTGAAAAAAATCAGAGCAAAAACGAATTCTTGGCAATTTGCGAGATACTGGACGAAAATTATATAAGCATTGAAAATAGAAATTGAAATGTCAAAACACCGCCAACGTATGACGCAACTGAGTTGCGCATGTGTTGATGCGAACTCAAATACCACAGCATTCGGCATCAGCTGTCCTGATTTGCAAAAAAAAAAAACGATAGTTGAATATAAATACACATAAAGAAGAAAAGAAGATATTTATCACCCTTCGCGCTTTACTACGCCTTACTGCTTTTATATTTTGCCTGTCTGAAAAAATTTAAATATTTATAGACAATAAACGAAAATAAACTAAACTGTATTTTGTAGTATAACGCCCTCTGGGGTTCAAGATATAGCAAAATACATAGCGTCAAAAGACTCACCGCACCCGAAAACCACTAATAAAAATCATACTTATCGGATGAGTTGTTTTGAGTTTTTGCGGTATTTGTACAACAGCGCCCTCTGGTTTTCGAGATAGAATAAAAAAATAACGCCAAAGCCCTTTCCATACTCGATATCAAATCCTATATATCCGATATACAAATTTTTATCTAAATCGGATGAGTGGTTTTTTGTTGAGTGTTTCACGATTTCTTAAGTGATTTGTACTACAGCACCATCTGGTGTTTAAGATAGCGCAGAAAAAAAAGTTCAAAATACCCACCGTATCCGAAAACTCCTATGCACAAATGTTCACGCAAATCGGATGTACAGCTAGGAGTTTTTCGAGATTTTTAAAACATTTCTACTGCAGTGCCCTCTGGTGTTCAATATATAATAAAATAGATAAGTCATAAGAACTACCGTACCCGAAAACCCCTAAATACAAATTTTCATGTAAATCGAATGAATGGTTTCGGAGACAAACTATAATAACAAAATTCGTGGAACCCAATCGCAGTGCCACCTAGCGGGTCCAATTGTGAATATGAACCATCCAGGGACCCACTCAAACACACAAAAAAAATTTCATCAAAATTAGTGCAGCCGTTAAGGAACAGTTTAATAATATGCACACGCACAAATTGCACAACAGCGCCCTCTAGTTTCGAGAAAGAGCAAAAAAGATAGCACCAGAACCCTTGCCGTTCTCGAAATCTCTATTTACAAATTTTCATCCAAATCGGATGAGCAGTTTTGGAGTTTTACACGATTTCCTAATATTTGTACTAAAGTGCACTCTAGTGTTCAAAATAGCACAAAAAAGATAAGTTCAAAACAGTCACCGTATCAGAAAACCCCTATTTTCCAACTTTTATACAATCCGGATGCACGGCTTAGGAGTTTTTCGAGGTTTTTTAAAATATTTGTACTACAGCGCCCACTGGTGTTCGAGATAGAACAGAGTAGATAAGTCAAAAAAACTCAGCGTGTCCGAGAACCTCTACATACAAATTTTCATGCAAATCGTATGAACGGTTTTGGGCTTTTTCGACGTTTTTTAAAATATTTGTACTACAGCTCCCTCTGGTGTTCAAGATAAAACCTAGTTTATAAGTCATGAAACTCGCCGTTCCTGAAAACCTGCATATACCAACTTTCATGGAAATCGGATAATCGGTTTAGGAGTTTTTCGACGTTTTTTAAAATATTTGCACTACAACGCCCTTTGGTGTTCAAGATAGAACCGAGTAGATAGAACAACGTAAATAAGTTATAAAAACTCACCGTATCCGAAAAACTCTACTTACAAATTTTCATGCAAATCGGATGAACGGTTTCGGAGATAAGCTAAAAAACAGAATGCCTGGAACCCGATTGTAGCGCCCCCTACAGGGTCCAACCTTTTTTACTGGATAAAAAGTAGTCTATGTTATGACCGGGGATATAAGGAACCTAGATTTCAAGTTTCATTTAAATCCATCCAGTGGTTTTAGCGTGATGCTTTAACAGATAGACAGACAGACAAACCGACAGACAGGCAAACATTTTAAAAATGCTATTTTCGGACTCAGCGTCATTCAAAACGCCCATCGAAAAAAGAATTTCAAAAAAATATTTAATGTACAGATTTTTTTTTTACAATTTTATAAATATATAGATTTAAATTAATTGCTCTCTTTCACATTAACTAAAAATTTAAAATAATATACATACATTAAAAGAAATTTCATCGTCTAAATAAAAATTATTTAAAAACAAATTTATTTTTGATTTGTGCGTGCATGGTAACTTACAAGTTTTATGACGACTCCGATCGTCTCAGGTTTTTAAAAAGCTTTACATGACATTTTTTACTCTTTAAGCTTTGCCGTTTTCTGCAAAGAGGTAACGTTCGCTGAAAAAAATTATTAATATTGAAAAAATTTTCTGTGTCAGATGGGATTTGAAAGAAGAAAAAAAAAAAAATTAAAAGATATTTGTTAGCACCATAAAGTGCCAAATTAATTTAATTATGTGTATGACAACGTTTATTAAGCGTGTGAAATTTCATAATTTTATATTCATTTCAAGCACCATAAAATTAAATAACAAAAGCTCATACAGTGTCACACAAACATAATATCATTAATTATCAATTTAGTTGATGGTGTTAAAAGCTCACTCACAGCATAACTGTCATTAAACACGCACACTTGCATGTAAATGTAATAGCTCTCTAAGTGTGTTCAATATAAAAATAATAGCTATTCAAAACAGCGCCATAAAATGCTGTGAAGTCTTAATACGTGATGGAATTATTCATGCGTCTAGACTTCTCTACCAAGTCAAAGTAGAATCTGAAGGTCACCTGGCGCTTGACATAAATATGTTACTAGCTGATTCTTATATACACAATGTGAAACAATGTGTTCTTTCCTTATAAATATTTTAATGTATGACTTTCGCTAAGCCTCTCCATTTATCTCCATTTAATGCTAACAAGTGTTGAATTTCCATAATGATTATTACGATACGAGTATAGAGCTAGAGGAAATCAGTAGACGCCATTTTGAAAAGAAAGTTTGTTTTGCTAACAAATATTTATTGAATAAGCCGCTCATGATATTGCAGAATTCTATAGCTACGATTTGTCATTTAATTGTACAATATTTACACACATGAAAATACGTTTAGCAATGCGTGCGCTTGTGTGTGGGAGTGTATAAGTTTGTTTGTATCAATAAGCTGATTGATATTGTGTAATTTGTTTATTTACTTATTTGCCACTCCCTTCAAATATATACATATATCTTGGCAAGACTTTTTTTATAACACACTGTTTTTGTTTCTTTTTGTCAAGTTAGCTAATATTTTTTTATTAAGTAACACAGAAGTTGTCAATGAAAGCAATAAAAGTTGTTTTTGCAATTTTTCGTCTGATTACAACTTAACCATCATTTCCCCTTAATAGTAGTATTTTGTTTTATTAGTTCAATTATGTCTAGGAAAGTTTATTGGAATTCTTTGTTAGGAGCTTGAATAAATGTTTATTTGCTTTTCTTGTCGCTGGTGTGTATTTAGAGGTTTCATGTTCCGACAGGCATTTAACAGTGATAAATTGGTCAGATCTGGCAATGCTATTGTTTGTATTTTTATCAAAACTAGACTTACATGAGATCAATGCTTGCAAGTTGTAGAAATTTATTTCAAAATTAGTGGTGAAGTTCGTGAATGCTACCGTGGGCTACGCCGATTATGAGCCGAGCAAATAGTTCGATCAACCATGGATCATTTTACATCACGTATACTCTTAATGATAAAATCCACAGTAAGGACGACGCACAGTGGGCCAGAGCAAATCGAAAAGTGCGCATTGCTTTTGTATGCAAATTTTTATGTGAAATCTAGTCAACTAAAGGGTGTTTTTTTTAGAGGTATAAAACTTTGAATTGAAATAAAACACAAGAAAATCATTTTAATGTCCATCAATTTGGCTTTATTGGAAGGATAATTTTATGCCATTATTGTTTAAATATGATTTCGGGCATGTGGCCTCCGCGGCTGGCTCGAATAAATCTAATTCTACAGGTCCAATTTTCAACCACTTTTTCGAGCATATGGGGCCGTATGTCGGCAATAACGCTACGAATGTTGGCTTCCAAGTCCCCTAACATTTCTGGTTTGCTGGCGTAGACGAGCGACTTCACATATCCCCAAAGAAAATAATCCAATGGTGTCAAATCACACGATCTTGGTGGCCAATTGACAGGTCCATTCCGCGAAATTATGCGCTCATCGAATGTTTCCTTCAATAAATCGATTGTGACGTGCGCTGTGTGGCATGTAGCGCCGTCTTGTTGGAACCACAACTCATCCACATTCATGGCATCCAATTCGGGAACAAAATAGTCGGTTATAATGGCTCTATACCGGTCTCCATTAACGGTAACTGACTCTGCAGCATTATTTCGGAAGAAGAATGGCCCAATGACTCCACCAGCCCATAGAGCACACCAAACAGTCAGTTTTTGTGGATGTAATGGCGTCTTAAGGGTCTCATGTGGATTCTCTTCACTCCAAATGCGGCAATTTTGCTTGTTGACGTAGCCATTCAACCAAAAAAGAGCCTCATCACTGAACCAAATTTTGCGATGAAAATCAGCATCGAGATCAATCTCATTTTCGGCCCATACACCAAAATCACGACGCATTGCATGGTCTCGCGGCTTTAATTCTTGCACAAGCTGTATCTTGTAAGGTCGCAAGCCAAGATCTTTGCGCAAAATCTTCCATAAAGTTGATGGACAAAGCTCCAATTGCTGTGCACGGTGGCGAATCGATTCATTCGGGTCCTCTTCAACATTTTGCTCTACAGCGGCAATTGTTTCTTCGGTGCGCACTGTTCGACGTCTCTGCGGATGCGTATTATCACATAGAGTAAACGTAGTGCGAAAACGATCCATGGTTAACCGAATTAATTGCTCTGATGGACGATTATGTCGACCATAAAATGGACGGAGCTTGCGGTAAACTTCGCGAACTGAACCATTATTTTCGAAATAAATTTGCACGATTTGCAAGCGTTGTTCTTTTGTCAACCTGTTCATGATGAAATGGCAAACCAAACTGAACATAAATGACATTAGAGTTGCCAGATTTGACCACAAAATGCCAGTTTTATCTCTATTCGAAAAACAAACCTCTAAAAAAAACACCCTTTATGTCCTGAAAGGAGTATATTTAGGTTTTTGGAGTTCATTTAGGCTATATTTAATGCGGCTATAAACTAACAAAAATTGTTAGTTATCAGCTGTTGAAAAAATTGTTAACAAATTATTAAAATGAATTATAAAAAATTTAATAACAACTTCAAAATTCGTCAGAGTTGAATAATGAGATTTTAATGTTGAATAGATCCTTTAGGCTCTTCCTAAAATTTTTTGTACGTTAAATTCAAATATTAATCAACAATTATTGTCATAAATACAACTAAAGAGATATAATAAATTGAATATTTATAAATTATCCGAATAATTAAACAAATTAATTCAAAGATGAAAGTAAAACAATGAATTCGAAATAAACTTAACAACAAATGAAAAACAAGTTACAAAACGATAAAATTCAGAGCATTTTAATGATATTTTCGTTCGAAATTTGAACAAAACTTAAATTTTCTCCTCACTCTTTAAGCTTTCATTAGTAGAATGTGTTGAAATTTAAATTTTTTGCTAGCTTAAACAGCCGTCAAGACTACAGTAGCAGGTATTTGCAGAGTATATTCTATGACAAAAAAGTTATAATTCACGCTTTCGAGAGTGAATCGAGAAAAACCACTATGTATTTTATATGGGACTAAAAACAAATTTCAAATTCGGATTTTTATCGGCCTTGCTGAAGGTGTATAGATAATAAAAAAATGTTTTCAGGCTTCCAGGTACACTCATCGAAAAATTATGGTAAACTTGATAAATAACTTTTGTCAATCTTTAACAAAAGCAAATTGTGCAATCGATTAAATTTTTTCCTAGATTCTACATATTTTTATCAATTTGAAAGAAATTTTATCCAGTTGATTTAAAACATAATAAAACGTTAACAAATTTAATGTGTTGATTTGAATAAAAGTATTTTATTTGATTGAAATTTATTTTTCTCAGCTTGATATAAATTTATTCACGATAACAAAACCGTCGATATAAATTTCGATATAATTAATAATCGTCGAATAAAATGTAATAATTTTTATGAATAAAATAAACAAACTTTATTCGTTGGTTTGAAACACAGGCTTGTTGTGCTGAAGAAATCATTTAAAAAATTGATAATAGCTTAAGTCACGCGGATTAAATCACAATTTCGTAATTATGAAATGAATTATCAATTTCAAAACCTATCAAATATTACAACAAAAAGTGAGGCCTATAATTTCAGCGGCGTTATTTGTTGTTCGCTGAAATTATAAAAAGCTTTTTTTGTGAGTTGTGCAGGTTTTATTTAATTTGTGAAAAAAAAACTATTTCAAAAACTATTCAGTGGGAGTAAGGAGCAGGAACTAATGTAAAAATTAAATTCTTCTTAGTGATACATAGTGATTAAATTTGATTTTGCAATATTTTGTAAAATTGCTTCAAATAATAAAATATTTTATCAAAACAGCAAAATATTTTTGTATGATTCATAATTCAACATTTCGTTTTATTTTTCTATTCAACAAACCACTTTTTCTGGTTGAAATATTCTTTTTCATATTGACAAATTATTTTATCAAATATACAATGCAAACGTGACCTTCAATCAGATTGACAAACGTTTTTGTTGACTCTATACTGATAAAAAATTTATCAAGTTAACCTAGAGATTTGTCAATGTAAACAAATATTTTTTTGAGTGTAGGTTCGTCATTTATCTAGGTAACCAAAAATGCTCGAAAATGTAAAAAAACAAGTTTTTAATTTTTTTGCTATGCGCACTTTTTTAATGGTTCTGGCCCATTGTACGACGCACAGTGATTTGCGCAGTGCAAATGAATAGAAAAAAATGTTTGCTCTCGGAATTCTACAAATTTGGTATCATTCAAAAGATAATACTTTCATTAAAGTAAATACAAAACATTATTGCTTTAAATTTTGAAATGTAGACACGGCATCATGTAAGGCTTGTCTAATTTTTTTTGTAATTTCCAAGGTAGTGTCCGATGTGTTCTTGATGCTCACAGGAAAAATTCTTCTAAAAATACATTTTCAATCAAAAATAAAAAAAAAACCTTTAAAAGAAAAGACTAAGGGATCTTTTCTAGAATATTTACAATAGTAAACCAGTATTTTGCTGACAATTTTTATCAAAATTTATTATTTTTGAGCTTCAAATTTTGTTTTGAAACCAAAAAATTACAACCAATACATAGAAACATGAAAAATATTGGTTTACTTGTAAAATATTGTAAATTTTCAAGAATGGTTCTGTAAGTGCCATTTTTAGAATTTTAAGAATTTTTGAAAAAAAAAAAAATTAAAATTATAATTTTGATAAATTTTCAAAAAATACAAAAATAGCTATCATAAACAACAAAATTTTCAAATTTGGATAAAAGGACATTTACTTATACCATGGAAATTATTAACAGCGTTTCTTTTTTTAATTGATAACATTAGGCCAGTTTCGGATCTAGCGAAATATTACTAGCAGAACTAACAATTATTTCAAAAAATTAGAAAACACCCAAATTATAATAAAAATGAAATCTTTAAAGGGGGGAAGGGGGGGGGGAGGGGGGGATTGGAACTTCATTTTTTTTCTAGAATTATTTTAATGGGTGGAATTGAGTAATTTTACAAATATGAAAAAATAATATTTTTTTTTGAAATAATTTTGACGATACGTCCTGCTTGAAATAGACAAATTATCGATAAATAGGCTTTCTTTTGCACTTTTAAATATAAAATGCACTTTTAAATATAAAATGTTTTCCCCAAAAAATCTGAAAAATTCATTAAATTTGCTGAGCTGCAAGAAAAAAAACGACAAATGTTTTGTATATAAAAAAACTTTTAGTAAGAATGAATAAAAAACACACGCAGTTTTTTGTTATGATGCTATAGGGTCCCACCCATAATAATAATCTTGAATAAAATAAATATTTAAAAGGTATTTGTCATGTAACACCCGAAACGTTCCACCAGCAATGCTGAAAATATTTGTATTTTAATCAAAATTAATAAAAAAAATTTCATTTAATAAAAAGTCATATGTTCATTATTATTTTGACTTTTCAAATAAATACATTTTTTTCCGAACATATGTCAGAACTAAAAGGCTGCACAAGCGTGCTTGTTAGAGCGAACAAGACATTCGCTTTGATTTCACTGCTTGCGTTGTCTTGCTGTGCACACGCAAATCGTGTTCTAGTCTTGTAAGCAACCGAAGTTGTGCTTTACACGAAGTACTTGATCGTTTGTTCCATCAACAAACACTGTCATAGCAAGCATTGTTCCCATTTACGCGCATATCTTGCAAGCACTAGTACAATGCAGCGAGTACTTAGAGCCACATTCGTTCATTGCGTGCTGTTGCTCTGATGTCTTTTGTTTCATGCATAGTATTTTCTGTACATTATTATACTATTGCAGAATAAACATGAATTTTAAAACTTACTATGAGATTTGGCCATTGTAAATAATAGAGTTTTTTTTAATAAAGGAAAGTTTCAATATTGAACAAAAATAATTTTATATAAAAAAAAGTAAGAAACATTCCATTTAAAAAGTAAATAAAAGTGGTAAAAGTAAAGCAATTAAATATAATTTTTCATATTTTTTTGGTCACTTTGTATGGGAGGTAGGCGTGGTTTTTATCCGATTTCGCCCATTTTCGATCTTGATCTTCCTTTTTTAAAAATAAACTGATATTTTGAATTTCATCGCAATAGCTTTAAAATTACGGCTGTAATCGTGTCGACAGACGGACAGACGCACAGACAGACGGACACACGGAAATCGACTCAGGAGGTGATGCTGATCAAAAATATATATATTTTTCTATACCTGCCACGCCTCCTTCTTGGCGTTACAAACGGAATGACAAAGTTAATATACCCCTTACGCAGTACGCGTTGGGTATAAATATAAAATTGAAATGCGATTATAAATTGTGCATATAAAATACATTAAAAACAATAAAAACACAATGACATAACATTAAACTTATTAAAAGAGGTCGCAATTAATATACAAAAAAAAAAAAAAAATACTTGACACAGTTTTTTGACTTATTAACCTGGCAAGAAACCATTATTTAACTACTACATTTTTACCCTAAACAACTACGCAATGAAACACTGAAACATACAATTTTTTCCAACATCACAAAACATTAAATTACATTTTTTGCGGTCCCACCCGTAACACTATAAAAAAGGACCATAACTTTTTTATCAACAGTGTAAGCAAAAATTTTTGTGAAATAAATATATGCACTGGTATATTTCTGTGATTTCATTAAAATGCTTCAAATTCATTTTAATTAACAAATTATTCACACTTAGTATTCTTACGTCTTAGTAATTCTACGTCAGAAGTTTTTGATATACTTTTAAATTTTATAATTGACACATTACAGCTAATTTCATAGCGTGGGAGTTCTTGAATCATAATAGTATAAATTTTACAACAAACAACTTAAATTACCTCGAATATGCCAATTATATGACTTTCTAAAATTTATAATACTCGTATTAAAACATTTTTAAAAATGTTTGATGATATTTTTTCCCATATGTAGTCTTAACATCCCTCCTCCACGTTTTTCCATCGCATTATCCCAGCATCATTATTTACTGATATAAAGCGTTTCATTAAATTTGAAATACTCTAGCTTCTACACTGTCCAATCGCAACCTTCATTTCATTACTCCAGCATTAATTCTAAGTTTTTTTCACCATCAAAGCGATACCCCAAACACATATGAACACAAACACAATGCATCTACATACATAAAACAGCAAGTTCAATAAAAGCAAAAAAAAAAAAAATAACAACAAATATCCACAACGCAATAACTTTACCAAAAAAAAAAAAACGTCTCAAAAACTCAAACGCCTCAAACAAACAAACAAACGCTCTCCAGTCGCTTTCGACGGCAGCGCAGTTCCATAGACTTGAAAACAGACTTGAAAAGCAGAAAACTTGATTTTTTTCTACCAACTCTGGAAATCTAGTGATAGATATCTAGAGTACACTGACGTACTTCTTCCTCTCAAAAGCTTCTGTATAGAATATGGTCGAAAGAATGCATTCCGTACGATTGGCACATTGGGGTAATCTGCCGAATCCACAAGAAAGGCAATTCCACCATTTGCACCAACTTCCGTGGGATAAGCCTTTTTAATATCGCATAAAAGGTCCGGTTGAAAGTATTACGTGAAGGACTGAAGCCCATCGTAAACCAAATAATTAGACCTTATCAGTGTCGCTTCAGACCTGTAAAATTGTAAGGTGATGGCATTTGTATTTTGGGATGCAAAAGGTTTAATATTCATCGACTATCTCCAAAAATGAACCACCATCAACAGCGAATATTACTGTGTACTTTTGGATCGATTGAAGTCTGAAATCGCCAAGAAATGGCCACATTTGCAAAAGAAAAAGTGTTGTTTCACCAAGACACTCCACCGTGTCACAAATTGATGAAAACGATGGCAAAATTGAATGAATTCAGCTTCGAATTGCTTACCCACCCACCGTATTCTCTAGATTCAGCCTCCAGCGACTTTTTTCTGTTTTCAGATCTCAAGAGAATGCTTGCTGGAAAGAAATTCAAGTCCAATGATGAAGTAATCGCAGAAACTGAGGCCTATTTTGACGAGAAAGAGAAATCGTACTATAAAAGTGGTATCGAAAAGTTTGAAAATCGCTATACTCGTTGTATTGCCTTCTATGGCAACTATGATATGTTGAATAATATAATCGAGTTTTATCAAAATTTTGTTTTTTTCTTACTTATCCTACGGACTTATTGAATGACCTGTTATATTCACCTATAGGCCTGAATTTTATACACTTGAAAAATTAGTCCGTCTATGTAGGATGACACTGAGCCACTGGGTGCACAGTTAAAATCAGGAAGGACCTCATTCCTCCCATTTGTTCACATTTGTTCTTATTTCAGACAAGATAGTCCATTATAGTGCCACGTTTTCAATATTATAATGGAGAAGATCATCTGAGCCGCGTGGCATCTCATTCTACTAGAATGTTATGCAACTAGCGAATGTAATCGATATCATTGGCCATAGTAAGTGCAAAGTCACAGTGCCAACAGGTGTTACTTTGGGCTCAAAAGTCACTCTCTATAAGTCACTTATCATGCCCGTTGTCGGAGCTTTGGAGGGAAAGATACTTCGTAAGATCTACGGATCAATCTGCGAGTATCAAACACGATGGTACGTTGAGTTGTATGAGCTCATGTAATCAATGATGAATGGATGGAATACGACGCTTCGGTCCCTAGCGACGGTCAACGCAGATATGGACGACCGCATCTCCGTTGGAAGGTCTAAAGGTTAGAAAACCTAAAAACGCTTGGAGCGCTTTCCAACTGGCGATAGCAAGCTTAGAATTGAAGTGATTGGCGGATGGTCTTGGCTAAGACCAAAACCGACTTAAGGTCGTAAGTGCCACATATGAAAGTTAGTGAAATCTGTATATTTCTACCTGATAATAAAGATTGCATCAATAAAGTAAGAAATGCTTAAATTGAAAATACTAACTAGGCAGAAGCTTTTGGGAGAAAAAGCAGTGCGTTTTGGTCTAAGTTGACCATTTAGGAGCAAATTCAAATTGATCTTCACCCTGAAATACTGTACAATTTCAGTTTTCATGTGAAAGATTTTGGATTTTATTTATTCAGTTTATGTTAGCCTGAACTCTTATGTAACTTAATATATATCTATGTTAAATGAGCTATTCATGTAAAGTCTCCGAATTACTTACTTACTTACTTAGGTGGTCGTAATAACCCGTGTCCGGGTTTCGGCCGACCTCATCAGCTCTCGCCAGGCGCCTCTGCTTTGCGCACGCCTTCTCCAATCGGATACACCAAGTGCGGTTCAGGCTTCCTCAGCCTGGTCCATCCATCGGAGGCATGGCCTCCCTCGTCGTCGTTGACCAGCGACCCTCGCCTCGAGCACCTTTTTCGCTGGAGCTTCGTCGTCCATACGATGGACATGACCCAGCCAGCGTAGAGCTCATACTCATACATCGTAGAGCTCAATTTTCCGAATACTCAGAATTATTTTCAACAAATACAAACATTTGTATAAAAAAAATTTTGGAGGATACGAAAAAACAAATTACACAGAGTGAAAGAAAGCTTTTTCATTAATTGTAGAGTTGACTTCAAATGAAATTTGATGCGTTTTAAACTTTTTACTTTATTTTGACATGGGCTTAAAAGAGAATTACAATTAGTATAAAAAAAGGAAAGGCAACAATTTTTTTTTTTTGCTTTTTGTATATTTGCTAAGCATGTTATAGATACAGCTAAAAAAAAAATCCAATGTTCGGGACTTAAATCAATATATGGCGCAGAGTAGTGAAACTTGTCCAGGGTATCAAAAAAACCCATCAGAACTTTACTTAAGTTTATGTAGCACATTTACAGGCACTTAATAAAACACGCATACATACACACAAGCTCGCTGTCTGTAAAAAAGCTTTGCGTACCAAATTCGTTCAAAAAGTTCAAAAAAATTTTGTCTGGACAAACTTAAGTTTGAAAAGTTTGCGCTATAATTGAATTTTTATAAAGTTTTCTGTGCTAGTAACATAAAAAAAAAAATTAAAAGGAAGATCAAACTTAATTGTAATATGTTGGCAATATATTTCACATAAACATGTTGCTTTGAAATTTGCCATACATACGTTACCAAAGCGGGCGAATAACGAAGCTCAGACACGCACACTGTCGAAAGATACACAATTCAATTATATGACTTATACCATGAAAGTTTTTTTTGGGAAAGAAGAGACCGGCGATAACAAAACAAACCTATTAACACTTTAAAGTTTCACTTTTCACTTGTCATTGTTAAATAGCTAAAATCGCAAAAGTATGTCTCTGTCAGTGTGTCAGTGTGCGTGCTTGTTTATGTTCCCCACTTCACTTGCGAAACTAGCTTCCGGCGTATTATGCGTTGCCAAATATTTGCTCTGTTTATTCAATTATATCGTATCAAAAAATCAGGAAAAAATATGCTCTACACTTACCTTAACAAAATCAAATCATGATCCTTCGCTGGTATCCACGCAATAAATTATTGTTGGAAAGAATGCCGTCGCGTCGTCTTCTTCTTGGGTTTGTATGGAGGAAGTTTAATTTTAATATCCTTCGAAAAGTACAGCTATTTCTTCGTTTGTTATGCACCAGACAATTGCTTTTATTTCCCTTTTTGGTTTAGTAAGATGCTTTTGCTGTTCTTTTATTGTAATTTTTAACTTTCTTTTTCACCCCTCACTTTCTTGTTGTTGTTGGTTGTGTTCAGTTCATTTTATTTTTGGCGACTCTAAGCTGGTGCCGTTCTTCGCTTTCGTCTTCGTCTTCTTCAATTGAGTTAACGGTAATTCTGTAATAACTTTATTTTTTTTCAATGGCTTGAAAATACGTTTAGAATATTAAATTTCAAAACGTATTCCCGCACACCAGACGCGTTTTTAAATGGCTGAGGTGAGTGGGTGGCTAATGGAATAACTTTGAATGCGGCCCTAGTTAATCTAATGAATGTTAAGGCAGGCTGTTTGCTACACGTACACATAATACATACATACAACACACCGGTTGCGAAAAGTTATAAACTTTTATACATAACTCACGCCAAAAAAAAAAAAAAAAAAGAAGTAAAAAATAAAAAACTTCATCATAAATTCCTAAGTGGCATGATACGCCTCACTAGGCTTTATATGTAGAAATATTTCACGTTTTAAGACAGAACGTTGTGTTATTCTTTGCACAGATTTTGTACCTTTTTTTTTTTGGGTTGCTCTTAAATTTTTTATGATTCCATATGTCTGATATAAAATAACAAATTAGTTATTCAGTTTATATTCAGTTAGGCTTATATAACCGAATTAGAAATTAGCATACAAGTGTAGGAATATCCAACATATTTTTTCTATATAAGCAACGCCATAGATAAGGAAGAGTTACAGGGGGTTCTAACCCCCTCCCCTGTGGTCTGCTAGTAATACAAAATAAATGCTTTACTTTATTTTCTTGCCTATGTATTGTTGCTAACGTACTTATTGCTTATTCGCATTTTACTAGCGATATTTTAGATGTTTCAAACAATGAAGCACTTAAGGCAAAACACATTGGACATACTGTTAATGAAAAATAAATCAACAATATCCGAGGCAGATTATCAAACGCTACGTAATTTTTCTTTTCTAGAAAATTTTCAATAAAATGCTGAAGCAGAAACCGGTTGAATTACGAGTATTAACTAGTGCTCGGAAGCTTATTCGATAACCAAACGAGCTTTGTGGCCGACTTTTTTTTTTTTTTTTTAGACCCTTATAAATGCGAAAGCATTGTGTTGATTCGGAAGACGGGTGATAGTTAGTTGGAGGCTGGAAATACGGAGTAGTTTTGGTGAAGATTTGATTTAAATTTACACATATTGAAACTGCCGGGAAACACGCTGGCAGGGAGATTGTTCCACAATCTTACTGAGCCACCGAAGAACGAATTATCTCGGTAATGCGATGTTCTATTGACCAAAGGCGCAATGGTAAAGGGATGGGCTTGGAGAGCTGCCCGAGTGGACCTAAGAAACACACGAGCTGGTGGCATCAGGCCATGTATCTCCCTTGAACACTCCCATGGTAGTACCTGTACAGAAGACTTAGGCAACCAACATTGCGACGATGCCCAAGAGAGTTGAGAGAAGATGAAATATTTCCATCACCTATCAAATATATCGCACGTCTTTGAATCCGGTCCAGAAGCTCCAAATATGATTTTGAAGCCCCTGCCCAAATGTGCGAATTGTACTCCATTTTCAGCCTTATATATGAGGTATAGAGTGAAGTATTTCTTATACCGTTTAAAAAATCCAAGTCACTTGGCTGCTTCTTTTTGACACATCAAAAATGTGACCATTCCATCGAAGATCTGCTTGTATTTATCAAAGGTCAAATGCCTTTGAAATATCCAGAGCAAGAACTCTGCTCTCACCGAATAAGTGAACGCATTGGTTCCATTTTTCAGTTAGGAACGCCATAAGTTCACCAGTAGAGCGGGCCCTACGAAAACCATATTGACGGTCACAAAGCAATTCATTGTGCTCCAGATAGTTTATACGGTTGAAGTTAATTACGCTCTCCATAACTTTTGCGAGCGTAGAGCATATCGATATGGGTCGGTTGTTTGGAGGGTTCGCCCTTTTTTGGTACGGGCTGGCTCCTGTCCTGTAGGAGATGTTGAACAGGTTACGCAAAGGCCGAGCCAGACTAGAAGCATACGCTTTAAGCACAAGTGGTGGTATGCCATCCGGATCACAGGCTTTGCTCTCGTACGAAAATATATCTCCTGCATTACAGAAAACGTTCTTTGGAGTTATGTGCATTGTGGAGTTATGTGCAAACAATCCGGGCAACAGGTTCGCTTTATCAGCCGAGTCCGTGCAGATTTGATCATCTTTTAAAAGAGTTGGAATAGTCGATGACGTCCGATTCTTTACTCTTTTAACAAATGACCAAACATTTTTGATCCCTTTGTGGCAGAGAAGAACCTGTTCTCTGATGCGAGTTTCGTGAAGAAACTTTTCGCTTTTTAAAATTGCATTACAGCGATTCTTAGCTTCAATGCGAAGCCTTTTCGTATCGGCATTCTTATCAGAGAGCCAATTCTGAAAGGCTTCCTCTTTGGACCTGACTGCAATCATGCAAGTCTCTTTAAACCATGAGTGGTCTTTTGTTTTGATGCTTCTAATCTTATTTGGGATGAAAGACCGCATACCCAATAAGATAATTTCTTGCACCATAACAGCCGCGGCATTCATATTTCTGTCAGCGAAACATAAGTTCCAATTGAAGTTGCGATAAAAATTATTTAGCGCAGTCCAATTTGCTCTTCCATAAAACATTGCAGTCCTCTTCAGGGCTTCAGGCGTAGAGGTGCGAAGGTTAGAATATGGAAAAACAGCGGAGATGGTGCAATGGTCATAATTACCAAGAGGTGCGTTGACACTCACATCATATTTGTCATGAAGCGAAGTCAGTAAAAGGTCTAAGATGTTATGGCTATGCAGATCACTTCTTGGAAAAAAAGTTGGTTCACTAGTTCAATCAATTGGTTCGATTCAGCAGAAAGCTCAACATATTACCAAGGGAGAAGAAAAATCTTGTTCTTTTTTTTATATAACTAAAATAAAAAGATGTTGATTAATTTGTATTTTCTTTTATGGCTAAGAGCTTAATGATTTTAGAGAAATTGTCTTAATTGTATTGTCTTAAAAAAAAAAAAAAAATGAAATTTCAAAATTAGCGTTTTCATCATGGAAGTAATCGCACGGTTAAAAATCCTCGAATAAATTTTAATACAATCAAAACATTACACAAATTTTGAATAAAATATCAAATAATTTTTTAGAAATTTTTTTGCAGCGAAATATGTAGCTGCCAGAAATGAATATTTCCGTAAGTTTACAAAGTTTAGCAAATATTTGTAACTCTGCCCAGTACGACAGCTTCCAATCCAAAAAATTGGCTTTGAAGTGCTATTGGAGCAGAATGCCTTAGTGGTTTAGCGCTATTAAGGGTTTGGCCCCACTTAGAACTTTTAATTTTCATAATTTTATTTTTTCAAAACTATCTGCAAGTATATAATTTAGTATATACAATTTAAAATTTCAAGACGATCCGAACAAAATTGACTGAGATATGAGCGTTGCAGAATTGACTGAAGTTAGCATGAAAAACGCGTTTTTTTCGAAATGGTATTTTTTAAATCATTGACAAAAAAAAAAAAATCAAAAACTACCAAGCCTATCTTTTTGAAATTTAACAGGCTTATTCAATATATAAAAATGTAATGTTTAATTGATCAATCATCTTCTTCGATAAAGAATGGTAGCTTTATAGCCAAAAACAACAATTTTTTTAGGGAAAATTTAACCATTAACTTTGATTGTCCGCCATTTTGTCAAAAAAGCATCAAGTTTTCAAAAATCGGTCTATCAAGTATTAGTTTATATTTTTTTTTAAACTAATCCCTTCAAATCTTTTTATTTAAAATGATTCAGTTTGCCACACTGTTTTCACAAATCTGCTCAATAGGCTGATTCAGTTTAAATTTTGACACTTTATTTTTCTCAAGTAGAGGATGGTTAAGAAAAATGCCACACCCCCTTTCACCACCCACAAATCAATAAAAATGCTATACCACTAAAAGTGCTATGCCGTTTCAGATGAAATTTTGGCAGTAAATTTCCTTCCAGTAGGAGATGATTACGAAGGTACTCGAAAGAAATTTACTGCCAAAATTTCAGCGGATATAGCATTTTCATTTATTTGTGGACGGTAAAACGGGGTGTGGCAAAAAATGTTATCTTAATATTGCGTGGTCACCGGATTTACATATGCATGCTAAATTTCAGCTTAATCAGATACCCACAAATTGTCGAAAAATTATTTGCAAATTTTGACGGACATACATACATTCGAATGAAGCAAGTTAAGAAAAAGTACACAATTGCAATTTAAGCTTAATCTACCCATACCCAACAACCCAACTCAGTGTGAATACCCCTAATATATTTTTACGGCCATATGTAACAAAACTATACGATATTTTTTAATAAAAATATTACTGAAAGGTGTTCAATGTAAGTATTTTAAGATCGTTCACAAAAGTTTAGTAGTTTTCGAAAAAAAAAAATAATGGAAATGACCTATTTTTAAATATTCATAAGGATATTTCTGTGGAAGAGGAAGTTGTCATCGACAAATAGGCTTCACGTTCAAAAAGAATTAAAGAACTAACTATATAAGTATCTAAAACTATGTATAAATATGTTTATCTTTTTAAAATCTCTGCTTTCGTTTCTTTACTTAAATAAATACTTGTCGTCCTACTCAATATTGAAGGATTAAAACAATTTAGTATGTTTAGAATCAGAGTAAATAAAATTACATTAACTCTTTTTACTTCGATTGCTAAAAACGATTAAGAAATATGGAAAGAAATATGGAAATTTGGGCGTGCAGAAACCCCAAGGAAAATGAAAAACAAACAAAAATTTGTTTTGCTTCTGCAACCCCCGTCGCCCCCATTATCTAATTTAAGACTTAGGTTAATTAATTAGAAAGAATTAGGTTGTACTACCCCTCGTCGGAATAGTTCGGCCACCTGTATTTTTGTCTTTACTTGCACAAAGAAGCTCCAAAAAATTATTGAAAAAGGGTGAATTAAAAAAAAAAACTTCTTCCACAGCAACAAAGTAGCAAAATAAAAATATAAAAATTTGCATTTCACAAACATTCTTTAACTAGAGTAAAAAACAAATATAAGACATAATTCAGAAAAGTTTTGCCACCTGAAAATTAAGTCATAATAGTTCAGCCTATTCCATATACCATTGTGTAGTGTCCCATTTCTAACCTTTGACTGCTGCGGTAAGATGAGGTAGCTTTTATCCACGAGTTCCTGGTAATGCTCTGGAGAAATTGCTTGACAAATATCTTTATATTTTGTCCTTAAATCTCCTATACTCCTAGCAGGATTGCGTCTCAACTCCCTCCTTATTTTGAACCACAACGACTCTATTGCAGATGGGTCTGGACTACAGGAAGATCAGGGAATAACGGGATGGTGGTTATTCTTCAACCAGGTCTTTGTTGTTTTCGCTGTATGACATAGGGCACAATCCTGCTGAAATAAAGACTCACTTTCTGCAGTTTAAAAGGTGCAAATGCACGATGATTAATGATTACTATTAATGATTACTTTGTTGGAAATTCCATAGCCAATACTCATATGATTTTCCCAAATGCTTTTTATTTCAACGCAGTTACTGAATTGGACGTAGCTCGCTGTATAAGGAAAATAAAATCTTATGCTTCTGGGGATGATTGGATAATTCTGACATAGTTGAAGATCTATGTGTGAGAGTAAATGAGGACTTAGCTTTATTGGTTGAATGTGCAAAAATAAACTTGCTTGTTTTGAACCCTGTTAAGTCATTTGTATTTGGTATTTCAATTAGATTTATAAAACTTATTTTGTCATATATTCTTGGTCCACTTGTACACATAATAAATCATTGCATTACAGCATTTTGTTTTCCTAAAATTTTGAAAGTGGCCACTATCATTCCTTTAGCAAAAAAAGTAATGCTTCCGAACGTTGCGGTTTTCGTCCGATAAGCCTGTTGTCTTCTATGTCTAAGGTTTGTGAGTCACTAATGGCTGAGCAGATATCCAACTATTTAAACACGTCTGGCCTTTTATCATGTCTTCAGTGTGGTTTTCGGCCTGGACATAGTTGCTCTACTGCTGTAGTCAAAATTCTTTATGACATAAGAGTACCATTTGACAGGGGTGAACTGACATTGCTCTGCTTGTTAGATTGTTAGATTCAGTCAATCACTTAATCTTATGTAGAAAACTTGTACAATACTTTGGTTTCTCAAAATCTGTGGTTAGTTTATTAAGAAGCTATTTAGTAGGCAGGTCTCAAAGGGTTAGGGTGCGAAATAATGTCTCTCCATTCAAAGGAACCTCAAGCGGAGTACCTCAAGGCTCCATTCTTGGCCCGTTGCTATTCACTATGTTCCTTAATGAAATTTTTAGTAAACGCAACCGTGCTGTCATGCATGCATATGCTGATGATTTACAGTTGTACCTGTCTAGACTCATTGGCTTAGTTGAAGATCTATGTGTGAGAGTAAATCAGGACTTAGCTTTGTTAGTTGAATGTGCAAAATAAACTTGCTTGTTTTGAACCCTGTTAAGTCATTTGTCCTGCCGATTTCGAAAATACCTTTTTTAATTGATGACATGCTTAATAAAGTAAAGCTAAATATTGTAAAAAAAGTTTCTCAACTCGGTTTTCAAATGAACTCCTCTCTATCCTGTGAGGATCATATTATTTCTTGTATCAGCAAAATTTACTATGCCCTGTGCAATCTTCGAATGACTTCCAGCTTTGTGCCCGTCGAAACGAGGAGAAAATTAGTTTTGCAGTTACTACTGCCTATTATAACTTATTCAGAAGTTCCTGCACAAGATAGTCTATACACAAAATCCACAATACCTGTATGAAAAAATTAGTTTTTGTCGATCTAGTAGGAACATGAACCTCTTGATCCCTAGATGCAATTTCGTCAATTCTAGTAGATTATTTTTCGTTTGCGGTATAAGATCTTGGAATTCTTTACCCAACCATATTAAAAGCGTGTATAACAAAAATAAATTTAAGCATTTAATTTTAGAATACTTCTCTTAATTCCTTAAATTCATAATCTACCTGTTTTCTTTGTTGTGCTTTTTCTTACTTGCTCTTTTCTTCATTTTTATATTTTAATATTTTGTAATAATTTTAGCTTTAATTTAATTAAATATAATTTAATTTAATGTAATTAAATAAGTTATTGTTTTTATTCTTCTTAAATTGTTATATTGTTAATGCGGCCTACAAAAGATATAATCTTATATGTCAACATAAATCTGAAATAAATTTACATCTAAATCGAAATTTCTCCAGAACATTACCAGGAGCTCGTGGATCCAATACCTCAACTTACCGCAGCAGTCATGGGTCAGAAATGGGACACTACACAATGGTATATGGAATAGGCTAAACTATTATGACTCAGTTTTCAGGTATCCGAACTTTTCTGAATTAAGTCTTATGCTTGTTTTTTACTGAAGTTAAAGAGTGTTTGTGAAATGCGATTTTTTTATATTTTTATATTGTTAAGTTTCGTTTTGAAATGTTGTTGTGGAAGAATTTTTTTTTAATTCACCCTTTTTCAAAAATTTTGTTGGACTTCTTTGGGCAAGTAAAGACAAAAATAACGTTGGCGGAACTATTCTGACGAAGGGTAGTATAGATAGTCGGCGTGGTAGAGTCAATATGGTATATCAAATATGAAAAAATTAAAATTTTGTCTTCAGATTCATATCATTTTCTGTCAATGTCTACTTAAGCAGTGGAAAATTACTCTACTTCTTATTTAATTGAAGTCTTTAACATCTGCTTGAAAAGAAGCGTGAAATGTTATTATACACCTTTCGTCGCTAGCAGTTAGCTACTTATCGGGCCAAGTTTTGACTTTATTTGAAATGTGATTTTCAATTTTTTTTTATGGCTTTTTATGATATACAGAATTATGCTGCGACATATGTTATATTAAGTATTTCTGAAATTTCTGCGTAACTTTTTCCTATTTTATGGTGACAAATCGCCAATTTCCGAAACGGAAAATCTTAGAAAATAATGTGCAGAACAGTATCTATCTTGCGTAATGACGAAAATCAAGTTTTTCGACAAAATTGAAACAAACTGATCAGCTGTACGATTTTAAGTGACACGACTCTTTCGCACGTGTCAAGTTGCTGCTATTCTTTAAAAAAGAATAATATAAAAATTTTTTTGTAAATTGTAGGTGCCGCTCTTTTTGTTTGTTTTTTATTTATTTTATATACAAAATTTATTTTGAATATGAATTTTTTTCATTACGTGTTGTACATATTTATTATATCTTTGCTTTAACCCTAATAATATAGATCATGTATATCGGTAAGATAGTTTTGATGATATTTTAAATTAAATAAAACAAATAATTTTCCTTATAGGTGCGAAAAATGATGCACATACGACTTTGAACAAAACCAGGGAACAAACAAGAAAAAAGCGGCAAGTACAGTGTTTTATGCCACAGTTTTTGAATTATTAGTTCATTCTTTTAAATAACCTTATAGTTTATATTGCCCTGGGCTTCTCTTTTCTAAAGAATAAAATTTTTATAATTATTTCATCGCTTTTTCATAAAATATTGCCTTTTTATTGTGAGGCGTTTTGCTTCGATTTTTGAGAATTGTAGATGCCGCACTCTTCCTTATGACGGCATTATATAGGTATGGCAGGTATGGAAAAGTATATATATTCTTGATCATCATCATCCCCTGAGTGATTTTAGCCTTGTCCGTCAGTACCTTTGTCTGCCAGTCTGTTAAATTCTGATCAGCCGTAATTTCAAAACTATCGTATTGAGATTCAATATACAAGCTTCTATCCAAAAAAATTAAGATCAAGTTTAAAAATAAGCCAAGTCGAATGCTAACCACGCCAACTTTCCATATAAAATTACGGTATCATAACAAAAAAAAAAAAATTTAAATACGGGTTTTCCATACAAAATTGCGGTATCATAACAAAAAAAAAAAAACTTTAAAAACCACAAAAATTAATTTGTTTACTTGAGATCTTACTCATAAGTTTTGATACAAAATATTTTCAGAACTCTAATATCACAGCAGGTATTGTAGGTGTCGATCACAGGATATTATATATGGATTTAAGATCATTATATATACTATAAATAGTTGTAGATCAGTTGTAAACTTAAACATAAACTTTTATTGCATGTTGGTTCAATGATATCATCTGAAGTACTACACAGATAATCAATTTGTGCTTGAAATGTCATCAATGTCACATTTTTCCATATTTCATAAAAACCTCCAGAAAGGTGTACTATCAATTTGCAATGGCTATAAGCTTATGCTAAGATTTTTTCATATGTTTACTTTCAGATCATTTTTCGGTAATATATGTTGTTCACACAGAGAAAAAAAAGTGTAAAATTATAAAATTTTCGGGTATAATTTGTCCAAGACCTTCGGCCAGAATGGGTATATAAGTATTTGTATAAAAAACAAAGGAAATGTAGGCAACCTTCTGCTAAAATGGGTTGCCGTAGATTTTAGGCAATATTTAAAAGGAACTTGGGTATTATAACCGTAGGTAAGTTATACTTACACTAATGAAGATTTCCTAAGGACTTTGCAACAAGCGCTTGCATTGTTCTCTTATGATTTGTTTATTTTTTCATCTCTTCAGTGATGTGTGACATTTTTTCACTTTTTTGTTTTTCTGTTTTTAATTAACTCAATTTATATTTATTAATGTCAACTCTTCAGGGATTCTCGCTGTTATCCACTAAGTTGTTTTATGTTCTATTAGTTTCGTCAATGTAACGAATAAATTACTGCGAAATACATGCACGTTAGTACAAATGACTAGACAAGGAAAGCAAATAATGACCGTGAATGACAGAAAGAGTAGCAATGAGAGAAACGATTGTAAAAACCGGAATTTGCTTTCGCTCAAGTATCTTTGGCATATTATACAATTTGGGCATGCCTAAGTTGACAAAAAACTTATGAAATTTACACAAATTTCTTCGGCTTCATACAAAAATAGTTACCCAAGTCATTTAAGGCAATACGCCGTAGGTATTTTTCTGTGTGTTAGATCAATCTTTTTATTAGCAAAATGATATGAAAAATTATATTCTTGATCAAATTACAAAGCAATGGTCTTGATCTGATTTTTTTTCGGTATACCAATAGGAATGCATACAGAGGAAGTGCAGGAGGCTTGAATGAGAGACTATCGCCCATATCATAAAATAACCACTCAAGAAAATGCAGTAGAAAATCTGACAAATAAAATAAAAAATTCACTTCACAGATAATATCCAAGATAAAAAATAATTTTTTTTAATTTCGAAATTTTAATCTATAAATATATTACTAATTCATCATCTAGAAAACTTACGATGGATTAACTATTAAATCTTTGCTGACTTGATCAAGAACGTAACTGGCTCAAAACAGTCGAATCCAGTGGATAGGTTGGCATAAGTTTATTTTTATTTCTACTTTAGATTTTTCTCGGTGTAGAAAATGGCATAAGCTGAAAAAAATCTATACATGTAAAATGCAAAAATATTATAATTTTTACAAAAGTTTTATCTCATAAAGCGTTTTCAGTGTATTTGGCTTAAACCACTTTGCATTTTGCCTCATTATTTATAAAAAAACGTTTGTTTAAAATTTGAAAAACATACTTATGGTGTTTTTTCTTGAGTTGCTTAAAGACTGGCTGTATCCTTAACATTACTCTGAATCCTATGACAAAATTTAACTTAAATAAAATAAATAATAAAGAAAAACCTTATGATTTGAATCTTTTAAACAAGTGAACTCAAGTGAAACAAGATGACACTAGGACGAAAAAGGACGAAAAAAATGCCTTGGTAAATTTTACTGTTTCAAAAGGATTTGGTTGGCCGACTATCGATAAGTGTTGAGTTCTAGGAAAATCCTTTAGAATAGCTCAACAAATATTTCTTTGCCTAGCTCTTTTATGATATTTCAATCAATCAAAAGTTGTCAAAGTGATGTAAAGCTCAAATCATATCTAGTAGTTATACAACATTTCTTCAGATTCCATCCATACAGCTCCAGGGATTATTTGTTTGTTGTTGCTGTTGTTGAAATTAAATTCTCGTTAATTAATTTCAGCACTTAGATTGCCTCAAAGTAAACAACGCACATTTGAAACAACAAATATTTATTTTAGATGCCAAACTTTGACATCAATTAACTTTAGGCCGGATACGCCGAGTGCGTACTGGCCTTTTACTGTCCTCTCGTTCCCCGTTCGTTTGTAACTATATATAGACTGCCATTCAATTTATTAGAGCCTCAGGGCTTAACGTGACCCACTCAATTGGCGATAAAGAACAGCAGCAACAACAAAACCAAGCTCATCATGACACGCCAGACCGACAAACATACACGTACGTAAGTGGCTATGAGTGTGAGTGTGCGTTAGTGCATTTGTATGTGTGCCCCGTGTATACCTACAGCCAAACTAAGATACATCAACTTTCTATACAAATACAATTTATTTTCATTACCAACAACAACCTGTAACGAATGTTGCTCGGACTCAGAACTCAGGATCGGTATCAGTATCCCGTTTTTAACAAAGTCTGTATATTATTCCATAAAAGGCGTTTTCAGCACCATTTAATTTTATAGTATTTTTATTCTTCTCAGTACCAGTTGAACGTTTTTTTCTTTTTAAATGTCCTTGAAAGGATTTTCCTTCTATATTCCTTACTATCTTTACGCTATTTACATTTTTCCGCTACTTTTAATAATCATAGAATTTAATGATTATGGCACAATGGATTTCAACTTCAAGGACTACGTTATCCTTTTTTAATTTTTTCTACTTTTCCAATGCGTATATGCAAAATTAATTTCAACACGATTTTCAGTCACTTGATATAACAAAAGGCGCGCGCACTTGTCTATTTTTAATGTTGTTTCTGTGCTATTGAACAACAATTATTTTAAGCTGCAACAACTAATTCACCAAAATTGATTCTGCTTCTAAATAAGCCTTTGAATTAGATTTGCTCAGCTCGTTGCGCCCGACGCACTCAAGACTCCGCTGCAGACTGATGAAAACTTTGACTACATGGCTCCAAAAAGTTCATCGTTGTCGTCGTCGGTGGTGGCGTCTATGGCGGCGTGGGTGTTTAAAGGGAACGCAGCAAATGTTGACGAAACAAAAACAAAATAAAGGATAACGTACAACACAGGAGTTATGCTCACGCGTCACGCGCGTCTTTTTGTCCAATTCTTGTTGTTGTTGTTGTTTTAAGCGCTGCGTTTGCAAGAGTATCTAGTTGTTTTCAAGGTTGTCAAAGCGCACCTAATGGCAATTCACCACACTTACTCTCTGCGCTCTGATGCTTTCTCTCTCCCTCTGTGTGACGAGGAGGAGTGAAAGTTTTTGTGTCCTGCCTGACACCTGTAGTATAACGAAAGCTTTCTTGTTGTGATTCGTCGAAAGCAGGGCTGCCAGCTACAGCTGATAGAGATTGTTTTGATGTGCTCAATGATATGAAATGATTATTATAAATTGCGCAGACTATGGCAGAATTATTACTGAGGTAGGCTCAAATTTGAATAAAAAGGCATCGGGATGTCAAAGTCAGCTGCTCGATTTTTAGTTTTCTAATTGTTAGTTTTGTCTTTATCATTTGACGTTTATCATTTGGCGTTTATCATTTGACTTTGTTGAAGATAAAATAAATCCACAGTCGTATTTAAGATTATTCGAAGTCTTTGGCAGTCTATGGAATGTTTATGTATAATCTGTAAAAAATATCTTTCTCATAAATGGAATTGCATTTAATTACAGCTTATTTATAAAAGTCTAACATTAATTTTTATGATATTCATAAAGGTTTTTCTAGTTTGATGACGTCACTTTGTATGGGGAGTAAGGAGAGTTTTCATTCAAATTTAAAAACCAAAGCATGTGAGGAATATTTTATGTAACTATATTATGTTATGTATATATTAATTATGTAAACCAATTTGTTGAATTTTAAATGATTTTACCGTTTTCATATATCCACTAGGTGTGTGTGGTAAGCTGGTTTTCATTCAATTTCACTTAATTTTATAGTTACAGTTCGTATAAAAAAGCGGGCCTTAGAAATCAGGTCAGTTTACTTTTGTGACGTCACTTTGTATGGGAGGTAGGCGTGGTTTTCATCTGCTTTTGCCACTTTTTAAAGTTAGGACTTATAAATATTTATATGGCAATAATTTTTTCCACGTTAAATTCGGCACTAGCGACTTCACAAGCCACTTTGCATTATTTTTTTTTAAGAATCGGGTAAAATTTTAATTTTTCGGTCGCTATATTAAATCCGCCATATTGTTGGTTTACTTTTAACATCAATTTCGATATCAGTAACCCCAAATGCTCTCTAATACTAAGTTTTATACACAAACAATTATATCTAATGTTATGGCCAGTTTTCACAGTAATACACAGAATAAGTAAATTACCTGAAACTAGTATAAAAAAACAAAAAACTTTTTGCACTGTTTTTAAATTTCTATTTTTTAAAAATTCAGTTTCTTTATTTTCAAGCTATCGACTCTAGTTAAAATCACTATAGCAGTACTATCGACAGTTTAATTTTTACCATCGATATTCGCGATAGTTAGTGACTTAGGTTGCGAACATAGTGAACGATGGTTCAGACAAGCAGGCAGATCAGATCAGATTTTCACATTGCAGCAATAAAAAAGCCAAGTCATCCATCTCTTTTGCTCTAACGTGTTTTCTGATCTGATCTGCTTGCCTGTCCGAACCGGCGTTCACTATGTTCGCAACCTTAGATAGTGACTATAGCAATATCGATGGATTTCCACGACTAATATTTCCTAGATGAGTTCGACTATGTATAAAATTGGATCATGTTTCGTGACAGTGCACGCGGTAATAAAAAAGATAAAAAAGATAGCTGTCAAAAAATCTGTTGATCCACGTTGATTACGTTTAGATAATATATTTAGAATTGTAATCATTCCCTACATTGAATTGCACACGTTATTAAAGCTAATGCTTCAATATTTTATTTATAATTATGACGTCTTTGAATGACGATAGATTACGTTCCAGAGACACTGCGTATAATCTAATACGCATATTTAGCAAACAAAAGATTGGTTTAAATATATGCCACCTCAATGCGCAAAGCTTGGTCAATAAAATTGACGAGTTTAGGTACATTTTTGAGGGTTCTGGTGTAGATGCGATATGTGTGACCGAAACATGGTTTAACGAATGTATGAGGGATTCTTTGTTTAAAGTAAATGGATTCAAAACTTTCCGTGCCGACACGGAGGTGGCGCAGCCATATTTGTGAGGAATGGAATTGGTTGTAAATTAGTTTGCAGATCTGTTCCTGATGACATAATTGAATATGTTTTGATTACTATTGGCAATCGCAGTAAAAAATTACTTCTTGGTTGCGTATATAGACCAAACCGCACCGTCGACATCGAACCTTTTCTACACACGATTGAAAATTTGACTCTTAACTTTTCGAACATCGTTATCGCTGGTGACTTCAATTGTAATATTTTAGAAGACAACCATTTAGTATCTCACATGCAAGCATTAGGTTTGCTCTCAGCAAACACAACTATTCCTACACATTATTCTCAAACTGTGAATACACTTCTTGACTTGTTCTTTGTGGACAGTGAATCCAAAATATTGCTGTATAACCAAATGTCACTCCCCTCTTTTTCAAAGCATGACGCTATATATTTAACGTTTGATTTCCACTTGTGTCCTACATCTCAAACAATTAGCTACCGGGATTTCAAAAATATTAATTATTCAGAACTGGAGAATGCAGTGGTAAATATAGACTGGAGTTTTGTTTATAGGACACCTTCAGTTGATGAGCAAGTTAGCTTCCTCGAAAGCAATATAAATAATCTGTTTGATGAGTACGCCCCATTAAAATGTAAGCAGCTAAAACGACAGCAGCGACCTTGGTTCAATGACAACATAAAAGAACTTATTGTTCTGCGCGATAGGGCATATAAGAGATGGAAGCAATTTAAAACAGAGGAAATTTACAACGAATTTCGAAATAAACGAAAAATGGTAGTAAAGGAAATACATTCGGCAAAATTTCAATATTATAGTCAAAGGTTTGGTAACGCTGCAGGGAGTAAGCAAAAGTGGAGGGAAATTCGTAACATTGGCGTAGGGAAAAGCAAGGCAAGAGGCTCTGAAATTACCGAAGTCGACGATTTAAATAAAAAATTCGTTAATTTCCCCTTGCCAGTGGTCACAACTAACTCGTATCTTGATGCCCCCAGTACAACCACACCCGATGGACCATTTAGTTTTCATTGCATTGATCAAGCCGATGTCCTTGAAAGCATCCTAACGATCAAATCAAATGCTATGGGTCTGGATGGGTTACACCCACTTTTCTTAAAAATTTTGCTGCCAAAAATTCTTCCATATGTTACACACATTTTTAACACGGCAATTACGTCGTCAATTTTTCCTGAAAGCTGGAAAAAAGCAAAAATTATTCCGATACCTAAGTCCGGAAATGAGTACAGACCCATTGCGATTTTACCGTTTGTCTCTAAAGCCTTTGAGAGAATCTTACATAATCAGATCAACAAGTTTATTTTACGTAACAACTTGTTAACAATTCAGCAGTCAGGATTTAGACCAAAACGCAGCTGCATTACTGCGTTGGTTGACGTTGTCGAAGATATACGATCTGCTCTGGACGACAACTTAGTAACCTTTTTAGTACTTTTGGATCACTCAAAGGCCTTTGACACTGTTGATCACTCAATCTTGCAAACAAAATTAGCCAAATTATACAATTTTGCCACTACTGCTGTTAATCTCCTAGGTTCATACCTTTCCTCTAGATATCAAGCAGTATGTTCAGGTAATTTAGCGTCGGATTTTCTCCCAATCAGTAGAGGTGTGCCGCAAGGCTCAATACTTGGTCCACTGTTTTAAATAATTGTTCTATACACATGTATGCTGACGATGTGCAGTTATATGTAAGCTGTAACCGCAATGTACTTAGTAACTGTGTCAGTATGGTAAATAACATTCTTAATGACATAGACCATTGGGCAACGAGAAATGGGCTGTGTCTAAGCCCGAAAAAATCGAAATGCCTTGTCATTTCAAAGCGGCTATTAGATATAACTGATGTACCAAAATTAGATATCGGCAACTGCAACATTGAGTATGTAGACACAGCAAAAAACTTGGGTATTACATTTAATCGCACGTTGTCCTGGAATAACCATATCAGCTCTGTCATTGGAAGGCTCTATAATATGCTGCGTGAATTGTGGGCAACACAATACTTCACTCCGATAAACATCAGAATCCTACTTGCAAAAACATATCTTGTTCCTACTTTGCTTTATGGCTGTGAAATTTTTGCAAATTGCGGCAGCTCTAGCAAGCAAAGACTAAATATCGTATTTAATAACATTGCAAGGTACGTTTTCGGATTGCAACGTAGAGATCACGTTTCGCATTACGCCAAAAAATTGTATGGAATGACCTTCGAAAATCTGCTTAGATTTCGCACGTTGGTTTTTTTACACAAAGTCATAAGTACAAGTGAACCTTCTTATCTATTTGAAAAAATCACTTTCGCGCGGTCAAATCGAGTTAAATCAGTAATACCAAAACGCTATTCATGCCTAACCTCAGAGCGGCAATTTTTCGTTTTCTCTACGCGTCTCTGGAACTCACTTCCTACTCAATTAAGACTGATTAATAACGTTGTGCAATTTAAAAATAAGCTTGTGCAGTACCTTTCATCGTTGTAATAAAAAAAAATAATGAAAACAAAAATAAATAAAATATAGATTTATATCCCTTTTCTTAAGTAAATTAATATTTATGTGTTTTCCGTAAATTTTAATTTTTTGTTAATGAAAATATTTCGCATTGTTTTGTTTTTTCTCTTTTTTATGTATTAGCTTAACTTTTTTCTTGTTTAAATTTACTATTTAATGGCTAATGTTTTTATTACATTATTCTTAGTTTTATTTTATAAGCTTAATCTACACTTTATACTCATGAAGCTGGTGCTGTCATATAAGATATAAATCTTGTTGTGCTAGCTAGTCGATATTAATAAATAAATAAATAAAAAATAAAATAAATCCATATCTCAGTAGGCTCTAGAGCTTTCAGTTTTACGTGAACACGTGCTTCACGTAGCTGAAGCTCTAGTAGGCTCAAAGTGAAAACCTGTTTTTTTGCCAAATTTTTATTCATGTTTTTGATTTAAATTTTTAAAAATTATTTTAATGAATCAAAAATGTAAATTTGTCGCTGAAACGAATGTAGCTCCCAAATTAAAAAAAAAAAGTCATGTAAATACACATTTTCGGTAATATTTTGTTTTTTTTTCATTTTCAGGGGTTATAGCAAATCCAATATGGATTCAATAAAAAAAAAAAAAATTATCCCAATTGCACAATATTTTAATGGGAAAAATGCATTCGCGTATATGACGAACTTTGAGTAATACACCGAGAAAAAAACAATAGGTAAATCACCTAAGTCGGCTTGGATAAGGAGAATTGTATGGGAATTATAAATTTATGATTATTCACCTAAGTAATTTATTGTTTAATACAATGCTTTGCAAGCATATACTTCGATACCTTGCCAAAAAACCATATTTGATAAACCTAAGCCCAAAATCCAAAAATACAAAATTAAAATACAACTGGCATGGAGGCTAAAGCATAGTTTTGAGCTATTTTCTGCAAAAAAAAAAAAAACACAGCTGCGTCATTAGACATACGAGAGAAGGATAGATTTGATAATTTAATGGTTTTTTTTTGTAAAAAAGCACTCTTAAATTTAAAAATAACATAGAGTAAATTAAAAAACACACGTTAATATTCACACCAGTAAATTTTATTACATTTCATCAACAAAAAGAAAAGAAAAACCTGTAACTTTTGGTGCCAGTCCATCGCTCTACCGACTGATCCAAGCAGCCTCTCTGCTATTTGCTGAAATAACTGCAGCTACGTTAATTCACCTAAGCAATTTATTGTTTAATACATTGTTTTGAAAACACATACTTCGATACCCTGCCAAAAAAAATATTTGATTCACAGATGTTAACAGATGTGGTATGTCGCAGTATTCTGTTGATAGCTGCAGCATAGCCTCAGTTATAATAAATATTGAATAATTTACTTCGCGTGAAGAAGGAGTTTGGCTCAATGTGTAGTCTAGTAACTTCATACACAGTGGCATCTGTTGGTGTGGGTTCGATTCTCAACGGCATGCGAAGGTAGAATTTTTGTATTTCATATTTAATTTAATTTAGTTTAATGTTCTTGTTATAATAGACGTCAAGCAGCAAGAAAAGCCGAGAAGTCAATTTCTAAGAAAAAAACAAAGGTGTTGATAAAAGGAAAATTTGTTTTGTTGCCGATTCCAGTCAAGCAAAACACAGAACGAGAGGGCGGCAGCTTCAAAAAAAAAAAAAAAAGGAAAAAGAAAAAAGAAAAAAACCAAAACCCAAAAAAAGTTATATTTTTGAAATTCAATTTTTTTTTAAAAGTAGTGTATAAAAAATTACCAAATACTTGGTTAATTTATCACCCAAATAAAAATTGGGAAGTCAACATGTAAATGAAGTACTTGGGAGGCTGAAAACTGCCAAAGCCATCTTATAAATGATGCTAGGTTTTTTTATCAATTTAACATAAGCTTTTTTATCGGTGCAGTCCGATTGACTCAAATCTTGTTTTATTATTTTTAAAAATTAAATACGCTGAACCAACAAACAATAACTATTGATTCAAAAAAAAAAAAAAAAAACGTTAATTTAACAGTTAACTAAAAAAGGAACAATAAATTTTTGGATATTTAATAAAATGAAAAAAATGCAGTCATTCAAAAAATCCCGCTTTTTACTCAAAAAATTTAAACTGGGCCTTAAACTCAGTTCAAGCTCACCGTGAACTGACTTCAACCAAATTTTGAATATGTAGTCTTTGGTATAAGTAGTCCGTATTCTAGAAAAGTGGGTGGTTTAGACAATGGGGCTTGTCACTTTAATTTTTATCGAACTCCTTCCACATCGTTTGTTCGACTTTAACTAAATTTTGCATATGTAGTTTTGGTGTACTGAGCAGTCCGTAGTCTAGTAATTTGGTAGGTAAATATCTACAGCATGATATTGATATATGGCATAGGGGTGAGTAGAATCTGTACCCAGTATGATGCAAAGAGTGGGCGGAATTACAAAATGGGCGTTACAATTTTTTGGAAAACTGTATATCACTTTAAAAATTTATGATTCGAATATAATCGTCGAGCTTAAAAGCTAAAAGTGAAAAAAATTTTTTTAAAACTTTCCTCGTCAAGGATAAGGCTTTGCGTAAATTCATTTAAAAAATTAATTACAACAATAAGGAGATGTAAGCAATTAAGAACTTTTGAGCAAGAAAATAGCTTGCCATGCGTGTTCAAATTTAATTTTCTTAAGGATCGTAAGCAAAAACAATCTGAACTGGGAACTTTGTGGAATTGATATCTAAATGGCAAAAAAAAAAAAAAATTAATTCGATATTTTAAATTGGATTAAGAGCCACTTTTTTATAAGGACTGATGACAAAAATATGTGGTTGAGGTTTGACCCATTGCCTTAAGTTATATTGCATTATAGTGCATTGTGGGTTATATTAAGTTTCATATATTATACACACCATGAATGCTACACCACCCCAATCCTTTTGTATAATAATCCTTTCGAAGTGACAACACACTGTACATTATATTGATAAAATAAAAGATTTTAATCATTGCAGCTGATAAATTCGTGAGCTTTGTTTTTTTTTTTTAACTAATAAAAAAGTAAATTACGCAGTACGCGTTGTGGTATAAAAAAATTTTTTGATTTTGAGCATTATGAGCACAAATTTTCATAAGAAACAAAGAAATGTCCACAATAATTTAAAGCTTCAGGGCAAACTCCAAGCTATGCGTATTTTTTACAAGTATGCTTTATTAAGGATCACAAAGGATATGCACTGCAGTAATGATATCTCATGCTCTCATAGTCATAGGCAATTGAATGTAGCAAGCAGCAGTGTTTCAATAACATGCAGTAGAGATGTTGAGTAAAGTGTACCAACTATCAATTATGTTAGAGCAAAAGGGTTCAGCGACCAGAAACTGGTGCAGTAGTTGCAGCAAAATGGTAACAAGACACAGGTAAGAATAAAAGACTACATAAACAAAACATAACAAAAGCTCTCAATACAACAATGAAAGGTGTTCGTTTCAACAACAAATGGCAACAAGTAAATATAAACAAACAACCGCAGCGTGTACAGAGGATAAAAATGGTGTGTTGGGTTGGTTATGAGTTCATTGGGCGGGTGGCTAGTTGAGCTGCTTATTTGATATAGATAGTGTATGTGTGTAGAAAGTAAATCAACTGGGCTGTCAGTTGCAAAAATAGATTTCTTGCTCATTTGCTGATGTTGCGGTAGAAACTAATGACATGACCTGGTTAAAAAGGCACTTTCAGGCAATTTACTGCAGCAGAAAAATTTGCAAAGTAGTTTTCGGAAAAAAGAGATATTTTGAGGTAACTCTCTAAAGCGCTTTAATAACAACTTACAAACAAAATAAGTTTAATAAATTTAAATTTACATTCTGTTTCTTGAAAAATATGATATTAGTTATTTCCTCTTTCTTAAAAACAAAAAAATAATACGTAAATTCTATGAGCTCAAACACATTTTTCTTAAAGCTATTATTATCTAAATAATAATAGGAAAATTCTATGAGCTGAAACACATTTTTCTTAATGCAAACAATTAATTTTTAATTTCTTAAAAAAATTAATAGTAAAATTATATGAGCTCAACACACATTTTTCTCAATGCAAACAATTTTAACATTTAATGAATTTGCCAGGGAATCAACTAATTGCGTTTCTAATCAATTACTTAAGTCATCAACAGCAGTATTAGCCAAATTTTCTATTTAGCCCTAAGAATTAATAATTTATCAACAATTATTATCAGTTGACTACAACAGGCAGAGGAGTCTACCTTGAAGGAAACGCACAAATTATATTAGCAGCAATTCAATGAACATCCTTTGAACTTCGTGTTGCCACCATTAAGCAATAGCAAGCGAACATATTTAAACTCAAATTGGTAGCAGCTTCCCTTCCGTTAGAAACGAAAGGACGAAAGGAAATTGTTCAATTTGAATGAAGTGTGGATTGAGAGGAGAGGCAAAAAAGCAACTTGGGCCATTAAATGTGGTTGAATTGTGTGGTAAAGACATACGCTAGGATAAGTCGAATGCTTGGCACAGTGCATATATTGTCACGGTGGGGTAAGTTTTAGGTCACAAAAAAAAAAAATTGTGTGAAGTGTCAATTAAGGACTATCAAGTAAAAACCACAAGTCTTACCAGTAAAATAAGAAAAAGAACAAAGTGTTAAGACTACGGTTGCGATTGCAGCCAGTTTCGGTTCCTTTTGTCAGTTACAGCTGTTCTGCCTCAATATGGCCGAAACCGAAACTTCAAAATCTCATGCGTACGTACGGAAAAATCATTGAAAAAATTATTCTTATATGCATAATATTTTATGTTTTCTAAAAAAAAAAAATGTTTAATAAAAAAGAATTTAATTTTCATTTAAATTGCCAGTTCCGGTTTGACTCGAGCATTACAAAAAGGGCTGATTTGGGTTTCGACCAAAATACAGTTTCGGTTGGACACTAAGCTAAGTGGGCATAGTTCCCTGCTACCTACTGATTCCGTGCTTTTGTTTGTAAAGTTAGAAAAAAAGAAAATTGGAGCACATAGTAAAAAAAAATGTTCTTGCAATCAATCAGTGTTATATAAAATTCAACAATTTTCGTCTAGCAACTTATAAGCCCCGTTGGCTTATAAAATATCATCTGTTTGTTGCTAGTTGTCCACAAAAATACAGTTGGAAACCTACGTGATAATATTATACATTCTAAACGATTTCTGTTGAATTTTACGACGATATTCGTCGGCAACGCTTTTACGACTGAAAGTGTCTAAATTTACACATGCACATGTGTATTATTCAACAAAAAATGTTTAACGATTAACACACTAATGTGTAAAAATTGAAGCTAACTTATGTTTATTTTTCAACAAAAAATGTGTAAATTTATGCATGTGTAAATTTAGATTGCCTCATTTGGAAAAACGTTGCCGACAATTGGTAGTTAAGAAGTATTTATATCAGGGCCATATCTAGAGAAATTTTGCTTCTACAACTAAAAAACTTTTTTCAAAATTAGAAAACGGTAATATTATAATAAAAATAAAAACTTTTAGGGGGGAGGGGAGGGGGTTTTGGAGTTACATTTTTTTACTAAAATTATTTTAAGAGGTGAATTTGGGTAATTTTAAAAATTTTAAAAATACTTTTTTTATAAATAGTTTCGGCGACATGTTTTCCTTCAAATAGACAAATTATTAATAAATATGCTTTCCTGAACTTCGACAACATTTTTTTTATGATTTTACGATGAGTTCAATAGATATAATTTTTGTTGAATGATCACAAAAATAATTTAAAAACAAAAATAGTTAAATAAAATATGTTAGTCCTGCGACCAATATTTCGCTAGCTACGGCCCTGATTTATATATTTTTTTAAAATTCCTTCTATTTCACACAAATCTTTAAGAAAAATCTGTTTCTGTTGTTAAGAACGAGTTTAAAGTTTCCATGTGAAACATTATATTCGAAGCAAGATGAAAATCTAAAAGTATTTCGATTAAATTTAAATTCACGTGTAGTGATGTACACGTAGATCGGCTGAAGCTGAGGTAAGACCCAAAACCCTTTTTACTTGGATGGTACACATGGCCAAATAATGCTCATCTTGCTTATATTTTAGCAATTAAATCATGATAAGGATTTCAAAAGAATTTTTACACATGTTAAGTTCACCATTACACACTTGTGTAGTTTTGCATATCTTTTTTAAAAATATACATCTTTTAGTCATATTTTAAATTTTTACACATTTTGAGCTCAACATAGTAATTAGTAATTCAGTAGTAATTCAAACATTTTTTGGTATATATTTGAACTTTGCATACCTTTTTGCTTAAAAATAAACAATTAGTGTTTCTTTTCATAAAATGAGACCAAAAGATCATAATTTTAGGCAACAACAGAAAATTTAACAAAAAATTACAGTCATTTTGATAGGAAATTTCAACAAATAATTTAGAGTGTTGTTATTTAATAAATTAAGCGCAAGGGAGAAATTTCTCAAGCCTATTTTTATAAATAAGTGAGCAAAAATTATTATTTCTGATAATTATGTTATAATACACTCACGGTGCTACCAAATATTGGTGAAGTTTTATTTTATTATTTCTTAAATTTTTGGGATTTTTAATTATTGCAATTTTTAATTTTTCATCTAGTTAAAAATATGAAGATACTTAAAATCAAATTACATTCTATACTTTTATGTACTGAAGTGTTGTTTTTTATTTTTTAAATCCATAACTTGAGTTCACAATAATCATGTTTATTTGTGGCCAATTTTTGACCCCTCCCCTATATCACACTTCGTCACAAAGTCTTTACCCCCACCCCCCTCCGACGGCACACTTTTAGTTTTTTTAAATTTTGTGAGTTTTTTTTTTTATAATTTAGCAGTTTGTTATAAGAAAAGCATAGAACACGTTTTATTTTTTATAAGTTTTATAATTATGGGAATTACACGGAAATTTTTTACGTTTTTGACCAACAATTTTATAAAAAATTTGACCATGTGAACAGAACTGAACACATTTGTTTAGTTTGAAATTTTAACTCAAAAGGATGCTGGACCAAGTCAAAAATTTGCGGGTGGACGGCCTGAAGTGGCATATAATCTCCGCTCAAAAAGATGAAAAAGGCGTAAGATTAATGATCTTTGTAATAAATTTGACGCAGAGTTAGTTCATAAAGCATCTGAAAAACTTTGTTCAATAACATGCAGACATCAGTACAGCAAAGACTTTCAAAGAAAAAATGGTGCGTTAGCCATGTTTATGAAACTGACAGCATGAGACTCTTAGAGATTACAACTAAATTCTATTCGGTGCTAAATATTATACCCCATACATCAAAATGTTAGAAAGAAAAAAAAATGCTACCCAGATAACGTTATCATAGATAAGAATGCCGCATCCATTAATCTTCAAAGTCACTTAAACCATACCACGACGCGAATTCTCAAATCAATTTATGGAAAACTAAGAAAAGAGTTCAGAAGATAAAATAATATTGATAGAAAACTTGGTAATGGATGGTTTTAAGCGGCCAACAAATCTTTAATCAATAGTGGCAGAATGAAGTTAATTTGGAAAATGTGGATGAAAAAACTATTTTTAAGGTTGAATTTGTGCCTTTAAAATTAATTACATAGCAAAGTAAGCAGACACTTTGGAAAAATGAGAGACCTTCGATGATGATTAGACATTGCAGAAAATTTACATTTACAAAGGAAATATCTAAAAATGTGCAAAAGGAATAACAGAGAAACGTGTAAAAAAATTAAAAATTTGTTGCCAAATAAAGTTGAGTTTAATGATACACTCAGTTCTGTTTTTATACGGTAGATACGTTCCCAAAGATTCCGTGCAAAAAAAAATCGTGTACAAAAATGCATTGCACTTATGGAAAAGTAGAAGATTGGTTCCAAATTTAACAAATCTGTAGAAATAATACAATAAACCATTTTTAAACTCATATTGGAGCGTTATAGCTAATATTTGCGTATATTTTTATTTCATAAACTTATAAAAGAATGAAAAAAAAAACAATTTTAGTAACTAAGAAAAGAATGCAAAAAAACAATATAGTACACATACAATACAATAGGGACGACTGTTGACATGCATGTTTACACGCGGCAACACGGGAGTATAATAAAAATTAAAAATTTTATAGCGGTGAAAACTGTTAGTACTAAAATTGTTATTTTCAGAACTTGGGTCAATCGTGTTAAATCAAAATTAAGCGTGTAAAAACAAAATAAAGATTTATTTTTAATTCGTGTTAAATCAAATTCGTGTAAAAAAAAAGTGGTGTAAAAACAGAACTGAGTGTACTCTCAAATTGAAAGTTACTTACAATCTAATGTGCACAATGGCCAATGGTAAAGTTGTCAATATTTTAACAGCACACAAGTCTTCAAGGTCATGCAGTATTTGCAATGCAAAGCCGAGTGATATGAACAACATTGCGTATGTGAAATCTTTAATACACAATGAAATTAATTATCAGTTTGGTCTTAGCACTCTTCATTGTTGGATATGATTCATGAAATATGTGCTCCACATTTCATATAACCTGGATTTTAAAAAGTCGTTTGCTTCAAATCAAAATAAAATCCTTATAGAAAATAGAAGGAGACATATTCAAATAGAGATCATAAAGAGAATTGAAATTTGTGTGGATATGCCTAGACCTGACACTTACTTACTTACTTAGGTGGTCGTAACAACTCGTGTCCGGGTTTCGGCCGACCTCATCAGCTCTCGCCAGGCATCTCTGCTTTGCGCGCGCCTTCTCCAATCGGATACACCAAGTGCGGTTAGGGCTTCCTCAGCCTGGTCCATCCATCGGAGGCATGGTCTCCCTCGTCGTCGTTGACCAGCGACCCTCGCCTCGAGCACCTTTTTCGCTGGAGCTTCGTCGTTCATACGATGGACATGACCCAGCCAGCGTAGCCGCTGCACAGTTATACGCCGGACTACGTCAATGTCATCGTAGAGCTCATACAGCTCGTGGTTCATTCGGATGCGATAGTCATCGCCGACTCGAACAGGACCAAAGATTTTGCGAAGAACTTTTCTCTCGAACACCCCCAGAGCGGCTGCGTCAGTTTGCGAAACTACCCATGCCTCAGCGCCATGAAGCAGCACAGGTAGAACGAGCGTCTTGTAGAGTGTTAGTTTTGTCGATCGAGAGAGGGCTCTGGAACTTAGTTGCTTACTGAGCCCGTAGTAGCACCTATTAGCAATTATTGTTCTTCGCTTTATCTCCAGGCTGATTTCGTTTTTGGTATTAATGGCGGTCCCAAGGTAAACGAACTCCTTGACTACATCAAAGTTATAGCTGCCGGATGAAACGTGGGAGTCTAAACGCCGAGCTCCCTTGTTTGTAGACAGCATATATTTTGTGTTGCCCTCATTTATCGTCAAACCCACTTTGGCTGATTCCTTTTCGATAGCTGCGAAAGCAGCGGTAACATCTCTCTTGGTTCTGCCTACAATATCAATATCATCAGCGTACGCAAGGAGCTGGACGCCTTTGTAGAAAATGGTGCCATTACGATGCACACCGGCCTTTCGTAAGATCCCCTCCATGATGATGTTAAAGAGATCGCAAGACAGTGGATCGCCTTGCCTGAAACCTCTTTCGGTATTGAAGGTTTCGGAGAGGTCATTTCCTACCTTGACGGAGCTGCGTGTGTTGCTCAACGTCATTCTGCAAAGTCTGATCAACTTTGCAGGTATACCGAACTCAGACATTGTTGCGTATAGGCAATCCCTTCTCGGGCTATCGAACGCAGCTTTAAAATCGACAAAGAGATGGTGTGTGTCAATTTGATTTTCGTGGGTTTTCTCCAGGATTTGTCGTAGCGTGAAAATCTGGTCTATGGTGGACTTACCAGGTCGAAAGCCACACTGATAAGGTCCAATCAGTGTTTTTGTAATCGGCTTTAATCTTTCACACAGAACGCTTGAGTGAACCTTATATGCGATGGAAATAAGACTGATACCTCTATAACTTGCGCAGATTGTTGGGTCTCCTTTCTTAAGTATAGGGCACAGTAAGCTGAGGTTCCAATCGTCGGGCATGCTTTCTGACCTGACCTGACACTGCCAACTCAAATAATGAAAACGTTGCTCGAATTTTTTTTATTGATGTCGGTCTAATAAAAAAGTTTTGTTGTTCTTACAAAAATTTGCTTCTGGACATGAAATTTAGACAGAAAAATTAAAAATAATTGTGATAAGACAAGTGTACTTTATGTATAACTTATAGGCGTGGTACACTAAGCCCCCGTTCATACATAAGGTGCTGATTCAATATCTAAGGTGCTGAAAAGCTATCTACTGGTATAGTAAAATAAAAAATAAAAAAAATTTTTATTCAAATTTATAACAAAATTTTTATTTTCAATATGCGTTCGAACATTTCATGAAACGGAAGTTATTTTGGGATAAACTAGATGATATGCCTAGATCTGCGAATTTATCAGCCGTATAAAAAAAGTCATAGACAATATTTTTTATAAATTTAACAAGCTTTCATAAAAGCCATGCGTCGCACAGTGTCTCAGAATAGGTTTTCATTGGCCAACATTTTATAAGTCTTGAACCAATTGAGATATTTAACTTACAGAGAAATCCTTGAATTTGTTGTGTTTAAAATTTGGTTAAAATTGATTGAGTACTTATTGAGAAATTTAAGGTGAAATATGAACTTTTGAAATTTTTAACTCTTAGTATTATATTATGCTTTTCTTATATTTTTAATCTTCTCTATTTATTAAAAAGAGTCATATGTTGATAAATAGAACATTTTATTATTAATTATTAACATGATTTTTTACAGTGAGATATTTTTTTTTTTAATTTTTATATATACAAATCTACTATATCTATCTTACTAAAACAAGAAAAATCATATTTTAATTATTATATATTTGGTTAGTATGTATATTGGTTGCAAATATTCCGTACTCAGTTCTGTATTATTTTCGTGCTATAGTAGCTCTTTTGCTTCTTTATCTAAGTTCATCTCTTCCACTTTCCATTGATGTCGCATGCTAGAGATGAGCGGATCTGGCGTTGCCAATAATATATTAAAAAAAAATCTTAATTTGTGCAATTTCGTGATATTTTCCCGGTGTTGTGTTCTCTATAAAATCTGTAATCCTTATTCCTTTTTTCCTGTGCTTCCTCCAAGTTGTACTAAATGATATTTAATGACATCTTCTCCATGATAAAGGATTTTGTGAACTGTTGCAGACATATTTCTCCATGGGTATTTCGTTGTATATATTTTTGCAGTTTCCTTAGCGTAATCACCAAACTTTTTCGCGAGCTATTTATTTCATTGCATGCAAGAACTTCGTTGATTATTTTGAAATAAGGTTTAAATCAGTTCGTGTTATTTGAGATGCTCTTTCCGGATCTGAGAAGAATCTTCTTGCTGTGTTTCCATCATTTGTATTGCCTGAACCTTGTTTTGGCTGATCTGTAACGAATCCATATTTTTGATATTCATCTTGGACATGTTTCTTTTATAAACTTCGTAACTCCATGTTGATGTCGTTGTTTCTTACTGATCCTGTAGGTCCGAATTCCAAATCGTAACTGATTTTCAGTATGTGTTCCATAAATCGTATTCTTGCATGTATTGGCGATAATCTGAAGTCATATGTATCAGTATTATCTATTGATTTGTCTGACCCTTGGTTTAATTAGCTTGATGTTGTTTGGCATATGATGCAGCTGGATGAACCCTTTGTTTCAGTCAAAGCCTAGCCTAATTTTCCATCAATCATTGTAAGCACTAATTGGCACTAACTTCGATTTCCTGCCCTTTCATTTCTATTTTTAATCGATGAAGCTGTGCATTTTGGGCTCTGATATCCCTTACTTCTTTCTTAATGGTATCCTAGGTTTTCTTTTTTAATTCAAATTTGATTGGCCTGCAGCATTTCGTGGAAGATGCTGTGCGATTTTTCCAAATATCCCTGATGTACGTTATGATGGTCGATGGCTCTGATTCTTCCAAAATCTTTTTTAATCGCAATGGTACAAATGACACCATGAACATATCCGTGCCCAAGGTATTTTCGCATAAAAATTGCTTGTATTGTTTTTGTCCGGAAGAACCACCACATCCCCATTTACAAAAAAGAATTAACTTGCAGTTTCTTTATTGCTTCAAAATTTCGATTTTTGTTTCCGAGGTAGGGGCTATAGGGACATTCATTCTAAGTAACTGAATATTTTTTTTTTTTTCAGACGATGTTTACACTTGGAATCGTGCGCAATTTGGACCCACCTTTTTTCCGGAGAACCTCGTTACCAGGCCGAGAACTTTCTGAACGGTCCATAAATTCACTTTTTCAAAATTTTGTATTTTTTTCAATAAATTAAGCTACCCAAATCAAAAAACGGAACTAAAATATCTTTACTCGTTCTCTTTCCACAATATTTTGAAAAAAGGCTAAAATTTGCCATAGATTACCAGAGGACCCCCTTAAGTAATTGAAAAACCAAGTAATTAAATAATAGAGTAATTAGGAAACAAATTTAATATGTTGTTCTTTCCTTGGCTCAATCATTTCATTATTATTTTTAGTCAATACCTTCCATTTTTAATAATAAAACAAAAACATTTACGAAACACTTACTAAAAGTTTACTTAAAAGAAAAATTACATTTGTGTAATACTGCGGACGATTTGATCATCATGGTAAATGAATTAATATATAAATTGCTTACATAAAAATATTTAATTTTTTCTCCAAGATAATATCCTAAAATTATAAGATTTTAATAACTTTTCATTTTTCACCTGTGGTTGACCATTTTTGAAATTTGCCCATATATGAACTGCAGCGGTAGTATTTTTTTTTAAAAAATTGTAAAAAATTTCGGTGTTTTGTCTTTAACTAGCGAATTCGTAAAAATAAAAAGTTAGGTGGCACTTCTATGATAAAAAAAGACAAAAGTTTTTAGTTCTGACAGCGGATGTGGTTTTAGTGACTCACTTTTACCTACGCCGAGAAAAAAGCTTGTGTTAAATTAAAAAAAAAAAAAAACTGAGTATAATATATAAGATGGCTTTGGCAGTTTTCAGCCACCCAAGTACTTTATCAAAACACCTAAGTTTTACATGTTGACTTGCCAATTTTTATTTGGATGATAAATTAACCAAGTAATTGGTAATTTTTTATGCATAAAAAAATTCTTTTTTTTTCTTCTTTTATTCTTCATTCATTCTTTTTAAAAAAAAAATTAATTTAAAATATATAACTTTTTTCAGTTTTTGGTTTTATTTTATTTTCCTTTTTTTAAGCTGCCGCCTCTCATTCTGTGATTTGCTTGACTGCTATCGGCAAACAACACAAATTTTTCTTTTATCACACCGTGTTTTTCTTAGAAATTAATGACTTCTCGGCTTTTCTTGCTGCTTGACGTATATTATAACAAGAACATTAAATTAAATTAAATTAAATTAAATATCAAATACAAAAATTTTACCTTCGCAGCCGTTGAGGTTCGAACCCACACCAACCGAAACCACTGTGTATGAAGTCACTACACTACGTATTGTAGTAACTCCTTCGTTACGCGGAGTGATTTATTCAATATTAATTACAACTGAAGCTGCAGCATAACACAATTATCTATTAGAAGATTGTTGTTGTATGGCTATTAACAGAATACTGCGACATACTGCAACTGTTAATACAGCATCTGTTAACATAGCTTCGGTTATATCAATAAGTAGTAGCAAGACTGCTTGGATCAGTGGGCAGAGCGATGGACTGACACCAAAAATTCCAAGTTCAATTCCGCACGGCGGGAACAGAATTTGTTTTTCTTTTTGTTGATGAAATGTAATAAAATGTACTGGTGTGAATACTTACGTGTATTTTTTAATTTACTTATGCTATTTTTGAATTTAAAATGATTTTATTACAAAAAAACCTTTATCAAATCTATCCTTATCTCGTGTATCTAATGACGCAGCGGTGTTTTTTTTTGCAGAAAATAGCTCAAAACTATGCTTAAGCCATCCATATTAGTTGTTTTTTAATTTTATACATCTGGATTTTTGCTTAGGTGAATCAAATATTTTTTTTTTTTGGCAATGTATGTGCTCGAAGTATGTGCTTTCAAAGCTTTGTATTAAACAATAAATTGCTTAGGTGAATAAGCAAAAGTTTATAATTCCCATACAATTCTCTTTACCCAAGCCGACTTAGGTGATTAACCTATTGCTTTTTTTCTCCGTGTAGTGTTCGCCCCAACACTGAATATGTAAACGTAAAAAAATTTGCTGTCATCCGTATGGTAAAAGAAGTACATCATTCAAATAACGGGTTCGGATTCAGCGACTAATTTTTACTTAGTGTTCGTCAGCACCAAGTGCGTAAAAATGAAAAAAATTTAGATGGCGAACCTATGGTAAGAAAATAGCATAATTTTAAAATTCTGGTAATGGATTCGGATTCAGTGACCTATTTTTACCTTCAGTTCGCCCTAGCACCGAAGTCGTAAAAAGAAAACAACTTGAGATGGCAACTCTATGGAAAAAATTACATAATTTTTGAAATTCTGAGAACGGATTCGGACTCAGTGACCCATTTTTAGTTAGGGTTCGCCCCAACACCTAGTTCGTAAAAATATAAATATTTAGGTGGCAGGCATATGTTAAAAAATCGTTTTATTGCTCTTAAGCACAATAACATTAAGAAAATGTGTATAAAAAACTGCTTGCTTGCAGATATAAAGAATGAATTATGAAAAATGTCTCTACTTTAAAAACTTGTAGTGACCAAAATAAACATTTAAGATATTTAAATTTTTTTATAAATATATTTAGCTCCACTACTTTTCAATAATTCGTTTTTTAAATGGTAAACGGGAAAACAAATTTTAAAAATCTTTGGTCTCTAATTATCAGGGATTCACATTAGTTTTATTAATTTTATCTAGACAATGACACTTTTGATTTTGTTTTTTTAACGAAATTTTATTGAGCCTTTTTCAAAACAACTGAGGAAAAAAATCCATTTAAAGCATAACATCATTATTAAGTAAGCCCCTAAGAAACATGTTTCGAATATTTAATGCTACCAATAAACAAAGACCCAAGTTATATTGTTGTTGTTGTTGTTGTGACAATCCTTTTAACCACTAATAAATGCAAATCGATGTTTAAGAATCTCTGCAATTTGCACACTTTGTTGCCCGACAGCGTTGAAACTGAAAATGAAAAACTCGTTCAAAGTGACATTTAGGCCATAATTGAGCTTCCAATTCGATTTGCCAGTTGGGAAAATCATTTCCTGCATAAAGATTTCTGCTAGCCTTGCTGCCAGTCGAGATGTAGTCGAAGTTGACTTAACTAATAGATGGGTTGCCACCAAAGAACAGCTTCCGGTTGTGGGCAAAACGTTATGAGAGAAAATCGAATTTTAATATAATTGACTTTAATAGATTTGCTTGGGCAGCGTGTTGGCTGTGTGGCTTTAGTAGAGATATTGTCACAGAGGACAAATAACATGATAAGTTTTCTTAGATAGATTCTAAAACATCAGATGAGGATTATGCAAATTTTGCGAACTGGTATAAGTTTTTGCTATCTACTCGTAACTTAATCCGGATAAAACAACAGTTTGAAAACATTTAAATGCCCATCTTCAAAATGTTGCAGCATATCAGCGAAATTTGCTCCGCAAAAAAAATATGCCGACATGTCACAAAAACATTCAGTATACTTGGCTGCATACAAACCCAGCAGTGGTTGAAAACTAAATTTTTATGGCTACTCAAAAACAAAAAAAAAAAAAACATTTGTCAAACTTATCCGTTTTGTATCCACAACATCTTTGAAAATGACATCGTAACAATTTAATACTCGGGATTATGCACCATTGTGGTACTCCATATAAATCCCTGCTTAGGCAAATAATCATTAAATGTCAAGTAAATTCCAAGTAAAACAAATCCGTTTCTTCTTTGCCCACAAGCAAAGCATCCCAAGGGACGAAAACATAAAATAAAAAAAGCAAATATAGATGTATGACTTTCGTTTTCGCTTTCAATGAAGTAAGCAATTATTTGGTATTCAGGGCGTTGCACAGTTTATGATCACATTTAATAGACTTTCATGTATTTATATGTTAGTGCTTACGTATTATATGTGGGTTTTGAGTCAGTGTGTTTTTTGTCTGTTTGGTTAAGAACAGAGTGGGCTTAATAGTGGTGTTGAGGGGTTCAATTCTCAACTTTTTTTTTTCTTCATATAGACAAGGGTTCAAACTTTAAGTAAGTTCAAAAGGTAACGAAAATTCTATGATGCTAAAATTCAGTGCACGCCTTTGACGTATCATTATGAGCGGCTGGGGGCTGGTCATGCAAAGACTTGCTGCCACGTTGATGGGAATCTTTTTGGAGTTCATGAAACATATTGTTGATTAATTCATTCGTGGTTTTTTTAATCTAGACGTTTCTAGGCACTTATGTGAGTAATTTGGGGAGGTTTAGATAAGCAAGAAATTTATTTAATTCTTTTATCTTTAAATGTAGCTGTACTTGTAGCAGTTTTAGATAGAGTATTTTCACTTAGCCTGGTATGTGGTGGTTTGGATAAAACGTAATTAAACGCGTCGAATAAAATTGTGCTATTGAAAGATTCAATTTCAAAAATGTTTTGTCGTATTAGCTCCGAATTTAAAGTCAGAAAATATTAGTTTAAATTAAATTATTTACAAAAAAAAAAAAAGAAGAACGCGCAAATGGAAAGCGAGCCGGAATTGCGAAGTGGAATAGAAATATATTTTGAGGGTTTTGTTTTTAGTAACTTTCAATGCTCTGCTCAATTGCATCCATTGCTGTTGGTTACGTTCCTCAGTGATGGTTTCGTTAGCCTGGAGTAGCTCTTAGTAGATCACTTCAAGCTGATCCCACCAGATGCACAGCTAGGACTGCCAGTTGGTCGGGATTTGTCGGGATTGTACAGTTATTGAAGTGTTTGTCTCGTGTCCCGTTATTGGACAATTTATCCCGCAATATTAAAAAAAACTGACATTGAAAAAAAATCACATTAAAAAAAATTACTGCACAAAAGTAATTGTACGCTCTCATTTTATCTCCCAATTTTCCGCAATTTGTCTACAAATTCTAAAAATCGATTTCAAGTCTTCACCACTCTAAGAGAATCTTTGGAGTTGAATTTTTAATAAGGCTAAATATAAGCAAATCTTGTATAAATTTCAATAACTTATTAAATACACCAGACACTGGAATATGTTTAAAACAACTCGTGCAAAATACGTTAAATAAATATATTTTTTAATTGAGAAACATCAGAACAAGACCGAATAAGTCCACTTTGAACTTTAGTGACTTTTTTCGATTCGATATTTTCAACCATCACCGGATCCACTGACCAAAAATCACGAATTAAATATTACTTACTATTACTTTTAGATATACTAAACATAAATTTCATAAAGTTTTAAAACATGAGCTAAAATAAAAATGAAGAAATTACATTTATATTTTGGCCTCTCGTGTAAAATTTAAAAAGCAATTTTGGCATTTGTAAAGTGCCATTGTACCCAATACAGCCCTGCATGCATGTATTCATCAAGCGAATATACCCTGCTTATCTGGTGTAGTAGTCACTGCAAGCGAATAAATGTAAACAAGAGGTTATATAGTACAGGTTAAGAGCCCGAACAGAACCAAAGCGGATGGCGGATGACGGGCCTCTCTCGGCAAAAACCGCTGAGAACCCGTCCAGAATAGGAGCGGTTGCCGGATGGCGGATCAGCGCTGCTTTTCGGTGTTTTGAACTTACATGAATGCAACACAGTCACACAAAACGAAACGTCAGATCATGAGAAAAACTAAGAAATTAACACTGAACACAGCTAATTCTTAGCAAAAATATGGCATCACTTACTCCACTCAGAGAGAGGTCCGCCAGACTTCGAAAAAAAAATAAAATAGATTCTATTCTGGCGTTTTTCCGTCCCAAATTTCTGGGCGATTTAATTTTTGGCGGCTGCATACATTTTTATGTATTTTGTTGCACGGCGAATCCGACGACCGCCATCCGCTTTGGTTCTGTTCGGGCTCTAAATCGACGCAAGAGAATATTGGCCTAATTAGCCAAACATAGATCTACGCATGGTAGAATAAGACAAGGTAGTGTTAGTAGTTAAAATTCTCTCTTGTGCTGGGTACCGCACTAGTCAAAACCAGGTTTTACGAATAAAAGCAAAAAAAAAAAAAAAAAAATTGCAAATTATCAAGGTTGATTTATAAGGTTGTCGCAAGGGAGAGAGCGAGTACCCATAATTGTCAAATCGAAGTTGACAGCTCATAGAAAATCTCCAAGTGTTCTCCTATATCATCCGTTTTTCTTTCGTAGTCATTCGCAAAATTGGCTGGTTTTGACAATTATGGGAACTGAGAAGAGAGTGCGATCAGCCCTGCGACAACCTTATAAATCAACCTTGCAAATTATAATATTTTATGTGTTTGACAGCTGCGTTGCCCACCGCCCCGAGACGACACTACCTTGTTATATATACCTTGGATCTACGCAACACAGCCGTTGCTTTTGTCACATACAAATCTATAGAACGCTTTTTTCGTGTATCTAATTAGCCAAAACGTAAAGCGACGTAGAAGTCTGTTGAATTTTGATTTCTGTTTTACTTCGACTGACATTTAAGTATACAACGAGCTTTTTGTAAGATTGCTAGCATCACACTTTGATTTTTTTGAGTAATATTTCTTTGTTTGCGTTAATTTATTAATTTATCGAAATCTAAGTATTTTAATTTAAATTGATGTTTTACTAATAATTAAAATATGTTTCTGAATGGTAGACAATGAAAAACTAATTGATCTAGTGATTTATTTGACAATTGCTGTGGTTGCAACGTTGGTAGCATAATCAACAAAAAGTCATAGCATGTTGAGTCATGTTAACCTATGTTACGTCAAGTTTGCATAATCAGACCATAACTATTTATTTGTTCTTTGTTCTCTTTCCATACACTCTTGCACTGAGCTGAGCTTGCGAGCATCGCGTTGTTTCTCTGAGTATTCAATAAACTACACGAATATTCAGAAATCTACTGCAGTGACCTGAACAACAGTTAAAATGTTTATTTTTATAAGGTGACCTGTATTATTTAAAAAAACTTTAATCTCTAATCCGGGCTACCCGTGTAGTTTTAGTTCGAGTACTTCGAGTTTTCGAGCTATTTCGAGTAGTTTAGAATTTTTTAAGTTTTTATTTGGAAGTGAAGTTCTGTGGACTCTAAGGTAGGCAATTTAAGGGGGTAGCTGCTTTTGGAATTTATGTCTAAATTTAAAATTCGAAATTTTGTGAATTCTTGTAATTTTGAAATTCTGACAACGGATTTGATTTCAAATCTAATATCACAGTTTTAAAATTTAAGATGGAGGTTGAGGCTGCCACCTAAACTTTCATCACAGTCTTGCCACCTAATAAAATGCATTTTTAAGAGCTTAAAACATCATTTCACAGTGTTAGGGGGTCGCTGACTTCGAATGTGATGTCAGAATTTTAATATTCAAGATGGTGTATCCATTTTTCCACCACTTCCATTTTTTATTTTATTTTTACGAATTCGGTACTGGGGCCTACACTAGGTAAAAATGGGTCGCTGAATCAGAATCCGTTGTCAAATATTTAAAGTTGTGTAATTTTTGTAATAGTGAAATGTATTTTTAAATGTTTTAAACATTATACAACAGAGTTAGGGGATCGCTGAGTTCGTATCCTATGTCAGAATTTTAAAATTCATGATGTTTATAGGATTGTCACCTAAATTTTCAATTTAAAACCTCACCCTTTGTCCATTTGTCAGCCCCATCTGTAAGAAAAATACGTCAATAATTAAATAGAAATTGTAGTCGTACAGAAATAAAATTTTGCAAGTGAGTTCTTATTAAAAATACAAACACACAGAGCAAAATAAAAAAAAAAAAAATTCAAATCCGCTCACAACCACGCCTACCTACGCCATACATCACGGAAATTTCAAACGCCATACTTTGGATCGATATTGGATCGATTTCAAAATAGCTCGTTACTAAAATATATATGGTATTTATGTGAAAAATTGAAAACAAAATTTCGGTCACGCCCACCTCCCACATATTTATACCCCAACGCGTGCTGCGTAAGGGGTATATTAGCTTTGTCATTCCGTTTGTAACGCCAAGAAGGAGGCGTGGCAGGTATAGAAACATATATATTTTTTTGATCAGCATCACCTCGTGAGTCGATTTCCGTGTGTCTGTCTGTGGACACGATTACAACCGTAATTTCAAAGGTATCACAATGAAATTCAAAATTTAAGCTTATTATTAAACTAGTAAGGATGGAGCTTCGGCAGGGTACCGAAGCTAAAATACCCTCCCGCGGCCATATTGAAGTATGTTCGAAGCCTTTAGCCACGACATACACGATGATATTCAGTTTTATATATTAATGAAAGTTTTCCTATTTTGATGGCGTCACTTTGTATGGGAGGTAGGAGTGGTTTTGATCGGATTTTGCCATATATCATAGGGATGATTCAAATTATATATCAAAGCTAATGTGCAAAATTTCAAGACATTTCATTAGTTTTTCTGGATTTTTTAGAGATTTTACGTTTAAAATAAAGCCACTTTGTATAGGAAGTGCGCGTGGTTTTCATCCGATTTTGCCATATATCATACAGATGGTTTATATTAAATATCAAAGATTATGTGCAAAATTTAAAAACATTTCTTTAATTTTTGCAGATTTTGAAGAGATTTTACGTGTATAATTAAGCCAATTTGTATGGAAGGTAGGCGTGGTTTTCATTCGACTTTGCCAAATATCATAGTGATGGTCTATATTATATATCAAAGCCTATATGCAAAATTTCAAGACATTTCTTTAATTTGAGCAGATTTTTAAGAGATTTTAGTTTTAAAATAAAGCCACTTTGTATGGGAGGCAGGCGTGGTTTCCATCCGATTTTTCCAAATTTTATAGCCAGGATTAAGACTGAAGAGCAAAGCTTACATGCCAAATTTTGTCATTTCTTTAATTTTTGTGGATTTTAAAGGCATTTTTCGGTTAATAAAAATAAAGTCACTTTTCTCGAACTTGATCTTCCTTTTTTAAAAATAAACTTATATTTTGAATTTAAGCGCGATAGCTTTAAAATTGCAGCTGTAATCGTGTCGACAGACGGACAGATGGACAGACAGACGGACACACGGAAATCGACTCAGGAGATGATGCTGATCAAAAATATATATATTGTTCTATACCTGCCACGCCTCCTTCTTGTCGTTACAAACGGAATGACAAAGTTAATATACCCCTTACGCAGTACGCGTTGGGGTATAAAAATGGAGAACAAGTTCGAATGAATCGAATGAAAACCACGCCTACCTCCCATACAAAGTGATTTTATTTTAAAAGTTAAATCTCTTAGAAATTGACAAAAATTAAAGGAATGACTTCAAATTTTGCACGTAAGCTTTGATCGTTAATTCTGACTATGAAATTTGAAAAAATCGGATGACTACCACGCCTACCTCCCATACAAAGTGACTTTTTTTCAAAAGTTAAATCTCTTAGAAATTGACAAAAATTAAAGGAATGACTTCAAATTTTGCACGTAAGCTTTGATCGTTAATTCTGACTATGAAATTTGAAAAAATCGGATGATTACCACGCCTACCTCCCATACAAAGTGACTTTTTTTTAAAGTAAAATCCCTTAAAAATCCATAAAAATTATAGAAATGACTTGAAATTAACCATCTCTATGATATTTTGCAAAATCAGTGACGTCAGCAAAATAGAAATCCATTCGTTTTCCAAATTCCACCCACATCGTTTATCTAACCTATACCAAATTGTATATATATATTCTATATACACATGTGAAGCCTTTATACTTATACAGTGGGCGTGGCATTTTGCTTTTACTCAAATTTCTTCAACACCGTGTGTCTGACATCAACCAAATATTGCACATATTGTCCTTGGTAATTTGTGCAGTCTTGAGTTTATCAAATTGGATGGTACTAGACAGGGGGCGTGGCACTTTATTTGTAAACAAGCTCCATCTACACCGTTTGTCCGATTTCAACCAAATTTCTTACATATATTCTTAAGTATAATGAGAAGTTTTAAGCCTACAAAAGTTGCAGGAATTGGACAAGGGCAAATTTTGCACACATACTATTAGTCATAAGGATTAGTCTGTAGTTTATAAAAGGGGGGGGTACTAGACAGGGGGTGTGGCACTTAATTTTCAATCTATTTCCATCTACACCATTTCTCTGATTTCAACCAAATTTCACACATATATTCTTTACTATAATGAAAAGTTTTAAGCCTACAAAAGTGGGTGGGATTGGACAAAGGGCGTCCAATCCAAAATTTAATTTTAATCAAACTCTTTCTACACCTTTTTTCTGATTTCAACCAAATTTGGCAAATATATTCTTTGGAATAATGAGCAGTGATTAGTTTAAAATATATGGTGCTGAATTAAACAGGGGCGTCCCACTTTAATTTAAATCGAACGCCTTCTATACGGTTTGTCCGACTCCTTCCATATTCTTTGGAATAATGAGCAGTCAGTAGTCTAGATAATTGGGGGAATTGAACGGGAGCATGGCACTTTAATTTTAAACGAAATTGTTTTACACCGTTGGATTGAATTTCTACATACCAATAAAATTTTGCACATATTTTCTTTAGCATAATGAGCAGTGGCAGCTTGGGGTAAAATAAAATTGAGCGTATGACACAAATATTCTTGTAGATAATAAATAAACTTTTCATAGACGGCTAAAGACTTCGAATATACCTCAATACGGTCGCGGGGGGGGGGGGGTATTTTAGCTTCGGTACCCTGCCGAAGCTCCATACCTTACTAGTTTTTTTTTTTATTTTGTATTGACGCGGGAAAATTAGCACATAGCGAGACTTAGGTCTCAAAAAATACAGAGTAGTTTTCTTTTGACATTGGGAGCCAACCAACACCCATCCATTATTGAAATTTGAAAAAAGCCATATAACGACCACCCTAATATACACACTTAAAAAAAAAAACTCAAATTTTTAAGAGGTTGCAAAAAAAAATTGGATGAGTCAGAATGTTAAAAATATTGATGTTTAAACAAATAGTTAAAATGTTCTCTAAAAAAAAATGTATGACTTCCAATAAAAAAAAATTCTTAAAATTGCTAGATATCAGGTTTTGAACACAAAAATGTAATAATTTTTTTAATATGAAGAAACTATTTTATATGCATCTTTAATATGTTAGATTAAAGGCCAAAATGTGTTTAATATTATAGTTTTTAGTTCATCATTTTATGTATAACAGGAGCTGAGAAATATAAGTCAACACAAATGCATATATCACTATAGATAGCAAAGAAAGTATGAACGCCATTTTGAAAAAAAAGCAGAAGAAACAATTCATTTTTAATAGTTTTGAGATTAAGATTTTGAGAATATACTGGGCAATTGTTAATAAAAAAATATCAACTTTTTAAAAATTGTCGAGCAACCAGTGTTGGATCAGTTGACTCATACGTCAGTAATTTTTGTGTGTGTACCAATATGTTTATTATAAGTTTGTCAAACTAGGGAACAAGTTAAAAAATAGCATGAAATCTTTTTCACTCGGAAGCTGAACTAATTAACCTAAAAAACTAAAACGTTCATTTTAGTTATAAATTAATTAAGTCTTCGCAAATGAACATAAAAATGTTTATGTTTGCATGTAAGACTCCTATGCGACTTGTCAGCGTATGAGAGAAGGCAAGTTTTAAGAATGATGAGTATGTTGATGTATTTTTTTTTATTACCAACTAGATGTTACCAACTACCGGATGCTCAGGGGAAATTAATTCTTTATGGCATGGTCCTCAACAAGAAATTAAGATTTATTGCTTGTTTATTGTTCTTGCACCTTATGAAGCGGTGATTAAAAGGAAACAAAATAAATTAATTCATAATGAAATTTTTTGACGGGAGACAAAATGGAGGTAGTTTTCATAGAATTAATTAAGGAAGCAAAATGCTTTGAAAGGGAACAATTTTGTGGTTTAATAAAATTAGGAAAACTAATTCACTTGGGGGCGAATAACGAACAAATGACAGATATGTTTATATAAAGGCCAACAGGAAAAACAAATAGAGTAAATTTTTCAATATAATTTTGTGATAACCGTTATTAGCATAAATCACTTCTAAATAAGGATAAAGTTAAATTCATAGCTGTTAGTACAGACTTTAAGCTTTGATATTTATTTTCGATGAATCAAATCAAACTGTGTTTGCCATTGCTCTTCACTTTTATCGAAATTATAAAGTATTCATTTGGAAGCATTTTGACAAACATTATATTCTACCATTGAATTGTGCAAATATAAAAATAAATCTGCACCATCACTACACAAGCTTTCCACACTCTAACTTAAGTTGTGCACGTCTACCGAACTAATACTATGCTTACGCTTTGATATTACGCTTTAGTACAAAAATGGCCGTTTACCTCGAATGCTAAATTTTTTGAAATAATGACTTAATTGTCTGTTTATAACATATATATAATATTTCCAAATCTTCACAAAATGAACAAAGTACAAATCATAAAATAAGGTAATATTATGGTCAGAATTTTTGAAATATTTATTATATTAATTTTGGAAAGTTACAAAAAGCTCTACAATTTAAAAAAAAAATATATTTTTCTTAACCCGCCATGTTTCGCCATCTTTATGCAAATGTTTTTCCAATGTTTGCCCTCTATTATCTAGTCAGTATAGCCCACTTTATTTTTTATGTTTGTTTTTGCTTTCATAAGCATAAGTTTTCCTCTTGAGTTCACCAACAAAAACACTCAATCTAGTGACTAGTCGCAATTATTCAAAGCAAGCGAAGCTTCTTATGCAAGAAAAAAAAAAAACAAACACTTGATAAAAACGAACGCGAAACAAAGAACACAACAAAAATAAAGCGGAAATACTTGCCGCCATTTAAAATTCAGACTGTCTCTTTTAACTTGTTTGAACTCATGTCAGTCAGGTTGTGTAAATGTTGCTTTTGCAGTGAAAACCATATCATCCGTATAGGCAAAGCTTTTCACCACGACTAGCATTTGTGCTCTGCAGTCTCTATGGTTGATGCTTTTGCACTTCTAGGTTTCCTCACCCAGTTGAAAGTTCTGGTTATTACGTAAACAATGAATCTTTTCATTCCTAGTCAGAAACAAAGATTTGATTGACTAAAATTTTACATTTTTTGTAAATTATGTTTTAAGCTTTTACTTACAACTTTTAACTTTTCACTTTCAGGATTAAACTTTTTATTTTAAATTTTGTGCTTTTAAATGTTAATTTTTTCCACTTTTTACGTCTTACTTCTTAATTTTTACTCTTTTCTTTTAATTTTAACTTTTTACTGTTTTTACTTTTTACTTTTTACGTTTTATGTTTTACGTTTTACTTTTTACTTTTTACGTTTTACTTTTTACTTTTTACTTTTTACTTTTTACTTTTTACTTTTTACTTTTTACGTTTTACTTTTTACTTTTTACTTTTTACTTTTTACTTTTTACTTTTTACTTTTTACTTTTTACTTTTTACTTTTTACTTTTTACTTTTTACTTTTTACTTTTTACTTTTTACTTTTTACTTTTTACTTTTTACTTTTTACTTTTTACTTTTTACTTTTTACTTTTTACTTTTTACTTTTTACTTTTTACTTTTTACTTTTTACTTTTTACTTTTTACTTTTTACTTTTTACTTTTTACTTTTTACTTTTTACTTTTTACTTTTTACTTTTTACTTTTTACTTTTTACTTTTTACTTTTTACTTTTTACTTTTTACTTTTTACTTTTTACTTTTTACTTTTTACTTTTTACTTTTTACTTTTTACTTTTTACTTTTTACTTTTTACTTTTTACTTTTTACTTTTTACTTTTTACTTTTTACTTTTTACTTTTTACTTTTTACTTTTTACTTTTTACTTTTTACTTTTTACTTTTTACTTTTTACTTTTTACTTTTTACTTTTTACTTTTTACTTTTTACTTTTTACTTTTTACTTTTTACTTTTTACTTTTTACTTTTTACTTTTTACTTTTTACTTTTTACTTTTTACTTTTTACTTTTTTCTTTTTACTTTTTACTTTTTACTTTTTACTTTTTACTTTTTACTTTTTACTTTTTACTTTTTACTTTTTACTTTTTACTTTTTACTTTTTACTTTTTACTTTTTACTTTTTACTTTTTACTTTTTACTTTTTTCTTTTGACTTTTGACTTTTTACTTTTTACTTTTTACTTTTTACTTTTTACTTTTTACTTTTTACTTTTTACTTTTTACTTTTTACTTTTTACTTTTTACTTTTTACTTTTTACTTTTTACTTTTTACTTTTTACTTTTTACTTTTTACTTTTTACTTTTTACTTTTTACTTTTTACTTTTTACTTTTTACTTTTTACTTTTTACTTTTTACTTTTTACTTTTTACTTTTTACTTTTTTTTTTTGACTTTTGACTTTTTACTTTTTACTTTTTACTTTTTACTTTTTACTTTTTACTTTTTACTTTTTACTTTTTACTTTTTACTTTTTACTTTTTACTTTTTACTTTTTACTTTTTACTTTTTACTTTTTACTTTTTACTTTTTACTTTTTACTTTTTACTTTTTACTTTTTACTTTTTACTTTTTACTTTTTACTTTTTACTTTTTACTTTTTACTTTTTACTTTTTACTTTTTACTTTTTACTTTTTACTTTTTACTTTTTACTTTTTACTTTTTACTTTTTACTTTTTACTTTTTACTTTTTACTTTTTACTTTTTACTTTTTACTTTTTACTTTTTACTTTTTACTTTTTACTTTTTACTTTTTACTTTTTACTTTTTACTTTTTACTTTTTACTTTTTACTTTTTACTTTTTACTTTTTACTTTTTACTTTTTACTTTTTACTTTTTACTTTTTACTTTTTACTTTTTACTTTTTACTTTTTACTTTTTACTTTTTACTTTTTACTTTTTACTTTTTACTTTTTACTTTTTACTTTTTACTTTTTACTTTTTACTTTTTACTTTTTACTTTTTACTTTTTACTTTTTACTTTTTACTTTTTACTTTTTACTTTTTACTTTTTACTTTTTACTTTTTACTTTTTACTTTTTACTTTTTACTTTTTACTTTTTACTTTTTACTTTTTACTTTTTACTTTTTACTTTTTACTTTTTACTTTTTACTTTTTACTTTTTACTTTTTACTTTTTACTTTTTACTTTTTACTTTTTACTTTTTACTTTTTACTTTTTACTTTTTACTTTTTACTTTTTACTTTTTACTTTTTACTTTTTACTTTTTACTTTTTACTTTTTACTTTTTACTTTTTACTTTTTACTTTTTACTTTTTACTTTTTACTTTTTACTTTTTACTTTTTACTTTTTACTTTTTACTTTTTACTTTTTACTTTTTACTTTTTACTTTTTACTTTTTACTTTTTACTTTTTACTTTTTACTTTTTACTTTTTACTTTTTACTTTTTACTTTTTACTTTTTACTTTATACTTTTTACTTTTTACTTTTTACTTTTTACTTTTTACTTTTTACTTTTTACTTTTTACTTTTTACTTTTTACTTTTTACTTTTTACTTTTTACTTTTTACTTTTTACTTTTTACTTTTTACTTTTTACTTTTTACTTTTTACTTTTTACTTTTTACTTTTTACTTTTTACTTTTTACTTTTTACTTTTTACTTTTTACTTTTTACTTTTTACTTTTTACTTTTTACTTTTTACTTTTTACTTTTTACTTTTTACTTTTTACTTTTTACTTTTTACTTTTTACTTTTTACTTTTTACTTTTTACTTTTTACTTTTTACTTTTTACTTTTTACTTTTTACTTTTTACTTTTTACTTTTTACTTTTTACTTTTTACTTTTTACTTTTTACTTTTTACTTTTTACTTTTTACTTTTTACTTTTTTGTTTTTAGTTTTTAGTTTTTACTTTTTACTTTTTTCTTTTCTTTTTACTCTATACTGTTTGCTTGCTATTTTTAACTTTTTAATTTTTACATTTCTTTTCCATTTTTTTTAGCTCTTTTTCGTTTTTTTTTTAATTTTTGCTTTTTACGTCTTAATTTTTGCTATTAACTTTTTACTTATTACATTTGCTCTTAGTTTTAACTTAAAGCTTTTTCTTTTGGCTACGAAACTAATAATAGTACTTGTAGAATACCTTATCAAAGATTCAAACCGCAATTTTAGCGTAGAGCGTTGAATATTTTCGAGCCTAACATTATGCAATGTGTTTCGGAAAAATATTGATAATTTTCCATCTTTAAGCCATTCACATTCATTATACTTGTATATCATGTGTGAATCATGCAAACATGCGTACATCAGCTCATAATCAAACGAATTGAAAAACGGAGCGCTCAAAATATAATCAAATAAAAATAAATTCGAACAGTCGATCGATTTGTGATTAACACTTAAGACGTGCAACAGCTACGAGTGCTAAAAATAAATTTCAAAAAATTATTAAAATCAAAGTTATTTATTGTACAGTATAGATAGTGAGGCGATAGTTTTTTTTTGCATATAATATTGAATTCTTGGCTGTGTATTTCCTAAATTTAGACAAACATGTTGCAGGATGTCTAATAAGAATAACAACAACTGTGCTTATGCGCTACTATCCACAGAATGTTCACAAGCTGATCAGTTGATAACTATTTATCCGATGGATAAACAAATCAACAAAATTAAACCAAAGGTTTCAAGTGGTGCTTTGAATACGGTTGCAAAAATGTCCCAAGACTGTGTAACTGATTTAGCTGATAATGAGGAGTTCTCGTGCCACATTCCTTGGTTTATTTTAGTGATATGCATGGTGCAGGTGAGATTTATTGAATTCAAAATACAAACAGTTAGCATTATTGTGCAATGTTAAACACAATATACGATCACAATTCATTCGCTTGTTCCATTTACAAAGTATAAAAATTACTTAAGCATTTGTTTTACAAAGATTTAAATAAAACTTAATCAGCAAATGTCTTTGTTAGCAGTATTTTAAATGGAATCAAAGATTATATTAGAAACTATGGAAGATATAGGAAGAAATGGAAATAAACATGCCACTTACATATTTTTACAATATGATGTTAAAATTTGATAAGCCAGATAAGTTGCATTTTGACAATGTCTTTTTACTTTACACATATGTAAAGGCTATAGGAAAGAGTTTTGAGCAATTTTTTGTTTTTAATAGCTTTTTCCAAAAATAAATTGGTAATGTTTTTCTTATAAATTACGCCATTTAGTATTTAAACTTCAAATCAAAAAAAAAAAAAAAAAGAAGACAATCTCGATAGTATTGAAAGTGTAGACGTAGAATTTTTTGTTTGATATATTTGGTGATAGTGGCGGCCGTGGCGTAGTGAGTAGAGTGTGTGGCTCATACGCCAGAGAACCCAGGTTCGAATCCCCCACCTGACACAGAAAGTTTTTCAATTGAATTAATTTTTCTGTTCAGCCGTCACCTCTCTGCAGACAATGGCAAACCTCAGAGAGTAAAAACTGCCATGAAAAGCTTCTTGAGAACATAAGCCGTTCGAAGTCGGCATAAAACATGTAGGTCCAGCTGTCGATCATTTGTGTCCAAAACATTTCACAACACACACAACACAATTGATCATAAGAAGCTCGGTCAAAGTGCTTTCAAGCGCTGAAATGGCCATTTTCGTTGTTTTTTAATAAGAAATAAGTCATGGAATATGTTCCCAACCGGCCATCTAGAAAGCGAACCGCAGTTGTATTTGAGAACAAGCTTAATACAAACTTTAGGTTTTAAGCTTTTCTTAATATCACTTTTAACAAGCTTGCTTAGAATTGATATCTCAAAAGAACCTCAATCGTACTTGAGAAACGCTTTGTATAGATAACTGAATCTAAAGTATGCTTAATAAACACTTATAATAACAATTCCACGAAAAAGCTTGCATGCGTAATATTATCACCAGGGTTCCGTTTCAATTTTTCTACAATTGCTGCATTATTCCAAAGCATTTTAGCCGATTGGATTGTTGCTTTCACTCATGAACTAATTTCAAGTAGGCCCAGCCTGTGATGTAAAATTCATACAAATAGGATAGTGTGTTGTTTGAATTGTGTGTTAGAATTGTGCATTTTGGAAATTGTTGTTGTTTTTACTCGTGTACTTTGATTGTACAATATCAAGTAAGCCCAGACTGGGAGTAGAAGAGATTTTATTTACAATACAAAGAGTTTCACTTCTTGTTTGTGAATGTAATGCGGGAAGTTGAGAAATACTATAATTCTTGATAAATGCGATGTTTATATAATATCGCAATACAGATCATTGGCGAATTTTATGAATGTATAAATAAAATAAAAATAAAAATTGTGATACGAAATTTAGATGGACCTCGAAAATGTTTTGTTTTTTAAACACTTTGCTTATGCGCCGGCAGAACTAGAGGATCGCTGATTTAGAATCCGATGTTAGAATTTTAAAAATTGTATGTGACACTTGGGTGAACCTGAAAATGTGTTTTTGTTTTACATCAAATTTAACAACAATTTCAAAAACACCGACTTTTTAATTCTGCCACCGCATGGAAAAATGTGTAAAACATAAAAACATTTTTATTAGCCACCCTAGTGCCACTATAAAATTTATGTAATTCTAACATCAAATTCAAAATTAGCGACTCTCTAATACTGCCATGTGTAAAATGTAGTAAACAAAAACATTTTCAGGGAACACCCTAGTGTCAAAAAGATTATCAAATTCTAAATCAGCGATGCTATAATTCTGCCAAAAAAACAGTATATCAACTTTTTTAGAATAATAACCAAAAAAAATTTAATTTCAGACAATAAGTGGTATAAGAGTTAACCTAAAAATTTATTCCTCAAAAATAAAAGTGATGCGGCAACCAAAAAAAATATTACTTAAAAATAACAGTTGTTTATTCCAAAAACAAAAATTCCAAAAAAGTTGCATAACAGTTATGTTCCTGGTTTTTGCGAAAGGGGATAGCTTCTAACCTGGGTGCAATATGAGATTCTTACGATAAAGTTTCCATCGCAATGAAATTTATGCGCTTATGTGATAATAATGTAATGTGATTTATGCGTTACGTGATGATTTCATATCAATTCGACTATTTTTGAGCAAAATTTGGCCTTTGTGATTCCGATTTTTTTTAAACTTTGCAGGTTAGTAGTGCTCGTGAAAATAACTTAAACTGTGTTTTTTGTTTTTGCGAAAACAGTTTCTTTCTTAAGTTAAACACTGTTGTATAAAAATTGGAAAATATCTCCAAAAATACAATTAGTGCATATATTGAAACAGCTGTAACTTCGAAAACGTTAGTCGTACAGAAAAAAACTTGCATATATTTTAGAGACAATGAATGTGTCTTTCTTATGGTGTGCTTTTTTGGACTGTTTTTATGAAATGTTCTTTTTTTTGACTGAAGTTATTTGTCACGGTTTTTGTAATGCTCGCAGTAAATTTTTCGCAGGTATGCATAAATGTAGGGGTTGTTTAAGGTTCCTATCGAAAAAATGTAAAAACATTTTATAAATCGAAAGAAGCCGTCATGAAAATTTTATTTTTTTTTTCTTGTTTATTTTTATTCATTTTGTATTTTTGTATTTTTGCTTACATAAAAAGTAATGGTGTAGTGAAAGAATCATGACAATTTTTTAATTCGTTTGTGAGTTATACTTTCAAATACTCATTTAAACACTGCCACAGCAAGAACAGCGCCACCCACCGGGACCTAAAACATTTACAGACCCAGCCGCACACACACACCAAATTTGATCAAAAACGGTTCAGCCATTCAGGAGGAGTTCAGTGGCAAAACAATATACAGAAGAATTTTATATATAAAGATATGGAATTTTCGGTATAAAGTAAAAAATCTTTTGTAGGCAGTTTTTTACAAATTCGTTAAAAATAGTAATCGTTGGTATACCATGCTAAACATTTGTGTGAGCCTTAAGAATCAATGCATTATATCGATACTATGTTCAAAAGGTGAAAAATTTACTGCGAGCATTACAAAAAAAGGACACCACAAAAAGGACCCATTCAAGGCCTCTAAAATATATGCAAGTTTTTTTCTGTACGACTTACGGTTTTGAAGTTACAGCTGTTTCAATACATGCACCAATTGTATTTTTGGAGATTTTGGTGTATATCTTTTAAAAAGAAATAAAAATAAAAAAAAAGAAGTATGCCGATATAATACTTTTCAGGAGAGCTCAAAGGAGAGCTATCAAACCAGAGAGTTAAACATTTTTTAAAAAAAGTGATGTCAGAAACGTGGGCGTTTTGATATGGATTCACCGATATACAATATTATATATAGATATTCTTACAAACATAATAAAAAATGTTACATTAAATTTTAATCATTGTTACGTTCGTACTTTAATATAAAAATAATAATTTTTGTTATTTTAAAATAATGTTGGTAGTATTGTATATACACATAAATTTTTATTAAACTCTTTTATGAGTATGTATTTTAATTTTCTTAAGAGTATATATCAGAGCTGTAAAAGAATGCAATCATTTGTGATTTTAAATCATATGATTTATATTCAAAATGAATGCATTAATTTTTTCAAATCATTGATTGGGACTTGAAATTTCAAATCAAAATCAATGATTTGAAAAAATGATTGCATTCGTGAAATTTCAAAAAAAATTGATTGTGTTCATTTTTTTCAAATCATTGATTGGGAATTGAAATTTCAAATCACATTCAATGATTTGAAAAATTGATTGCATTCATTTTTTCAAATCATTGATTGGGGCTTAAAATTTCAAATCACAATCAATGATTTGAAAAAATGAATGCAATCAATCAAAGATTTGAAAAAATGATTGCATTAATTTTTCAAATCATTGATTAGGATTTGAATGATTTAAAATCACAAACTATTGCATTATTTTACAGCTTTGGTATATATCTGCAAGAGATCTGTAAGTCTTGTCTAAGACAATGTTTCTTAGAGTGTTGATCTTGTTTCAGAGGTCTAAGAGGTCGATATAATTGCATTCTGAAAATTACAACTCACACTTATATAGTACCAAAATGTGCTTAGAAGAGGTTTACAAGTATCTTACAGATATCGTTTAGAGTTGATCGTAAGTGTGTCATTCTTAATAATTTCTCTTCAAGAAATCTTTAGGTAATAATAAAGATAGTAATTGTTGATTGGAGTACCAGCACAAGTGACGTTGAACGTTCAGGTCAGCCAAAAGGAGGAGTGTTTGGCGACGTTTAACCGCAATCCGACGAAGTTTTGAAACATTGACGAAACATGGATATATCACAACACAGCAGAGTTTTGAAGGAACAGTCAAAGCAGAGAAGTCCTGGTGAGCGTGTACCAAAGCAGTTCAAGTTGGGTCTGTCGGCCAACAAGGTCATGGCGACAGTTTTTTTGGGTTGCATATGGAGTCATTTACATCGTTTACCTTGAAAAGAATAAAACAATCACTACCGATATTATTCACAGCTATAGGGCAATTTTAAGCTTGATTTGATGATTTCTTGATTTCTTTCACCATAACAATTCATCGGCGCACACGGCTGTAGCCATGACAAAAATTCATAAAATGGTCTAAGAACTGCTACTCCATCCACCATATTCTCAAGATTTAGCCCTTTGCGACTATTTTTAATTATCAAACCTGAAGAAATGGCTCGACGGTGAGAGATGGGACTCAAATGAAGAGTTCATCACTGAAACAAACGCCTATATTGAGTACATTGATAAAACCTTTTATTTAGAAGGAATACAAAAAATTGGAACAACGCTGGAGTTAATCAATCGATCTAATAGGAGACTATGTTAAAAAATTAAAATTTTTTGCACCAAAAAAAAAAAAATATTTTTTATTCAAAAGTCATTCACTACTCAAATTGCCATGGTACACTTAGCGATATAACTAGTGTCGCATCATAAAGAATGTTGATATTCTGCCATTTAGTTTCAATATTTCAATATTTCAATATTTCAATATTGATCGTTAGTTTCATGTGCTTATTTCATTTGTATTATTATCACATGTATTAAGAATATCTTTTACAGGTGAAGAATCTTCTTGGGATCAATTTTATTAGTAGTGGGACACAATTAGAAAAATACTTGCGATTTTGCTAATTAATGCATCATACAACACATCTGTGAACTTAAACGGAATTACCGGCAGATCGATATTAATTTAGACCCATGGTTCTTTCAAAAAAATTTCCTAGAATTTACCATAAATTATTTTTTTGGTATATTCTTTGTCCATATTTTATTATTTCCAAAGAAATTAAGACGGCCTAGTAAAGGTACATATACAAGTAAATTTAAAACTAAAAAAATTGTTTATATTTATCTGATGATATTTTTCACTATCGAATAAAATGCTACTCAATTTATAATGTGTGATTCAAACGTGAGTTACTAGATTTGAAGTAAAGTGTATGCAATGAACTGAAAAATTTGTTCTATAAAATTAATATTTGTTTACCTAAAGAAATTCTCACACATGTTTTATATTCTTGACGGACAGTCGAGAGGATGTAAGAGATTCAAAATCAACTTCAGTTGAATGAGTTTTTGAAATTTTATTGAAATCGAAACTCATCGAAAGCATGAGGTGCACGTTCTTTATGTAGAACTGATTTCATTTAACGTAAATGCATTTTGATTTACAACATCAAGCACTCAGTCAGTCAGTCAGTTTGTGTTCAGTGTGCTGTTTATGGCTTATTTGGTTAGACTCGAAATTGTTGACATGTTTGTGCCTTTTACAGGCATGTTGCTCCAATGTAGCTGAAACAATTAGAGTTTCGAACGTGTGAATCGCACTGAGATGCAGTCAAGTTGAAGTTATCAATTAAGACTCCTTGAAGAAAAAAGATTTGATGCAGCAATTGAAACGAAAGTGACAGAATCATATCAATGACCATGACAAAAACAACTGAGTGTTGGGTGGCTGGCAATGAGCTTGACAAATATGATGTGACTTAGCTACGTATATGTATAAAAAAATTGATATTCGTACTTAAGAGAATTATAATGCTTGCTTCTAATGTAACATTCAATTCAAGCACGATTTCTTATTTGTCTTCTATTGTTAAATAATCTTCATCTAATAATTAACTTTAACATCCAGATTCTCCTGTTTACACTGGCGAACGAGTACATTAGTCAACTCTTGATTTTTGATCCAGCACTAAAGAGGCAATTTTGGCGTTTTCTCAGCTATACGCTGCTACATGCGGATCTGCCACACTTGCTACTCAACATATGCCTGCAGGTATACGTGCAGCTTATAAAGCTATTCGCCATAAGTTTTTCTCAACCTATTCTTTTGACCCAAATAGTGTTTAGTTGGTCTCAGCTTGGAGTGCGAACAAGGTCATTGGAAGATAGCATTTATTTATATCACTGGCGGCATTTCTGGCTCATTGGCCACGCTTATCTTGCAGCCACAATTGTCGCTGTTGGGTGCCTCGGCCGGCATTTACAGCTTGCTGATGAGCCACGTTCCGCATCTGGTTAAAGTTAAGTGAAGCGTGCTATCAGTTATTTATTAAAATCGCACTGATTTACATAACTTCAATTAGTTTTCATTGCATTTATATTGTTCTTTTATCTTTTTGTAGAATTTCTCGCAGCTGCCCTATCGTTGTTTCCGTATCGCTGCGTTGATCGTCTTATGGCTGAGCGATGCTGGATTCACAACTTTTCATTTTCTAGTCAATCACAATGAAAATCCGCGCATTTGTTTAGATGCACATATAGCGGGTGGCGTGGTTGGTTTGTTGCTGGGATCTGTTCTGTACACTAGATGGGATAAGAGAAAATTACGCAAGTATTGGCCGGGGGAGAAAATATTAATTGTATAAGATTTTATGTGTAAGATGCTTCTATATATTCTTTAACTTAAGTATTATTAATGTGTTCTTGTGCAGTTAATGTAGTTATTTTTTATTAATTAAAAATTGAAGAAAATCTTGCCATCTTTAATACATATTTGTAAATATGACTCCAAAATCAACTGGTATGTCGTTTCTTATTGAAATATTAATTAAATATCCAATCAAAAAAACCAGTAGTGAGATGTTTTTGTGGAAATGTTTTTGTGGAGCAACGGGAACCAAATTTCATTATAAAGGCATGCCCTATCCATATCTTGAAAGAAATTTCGGAAAAAGTAGCTTTTTCTGAGCCATTCGAATCTTTAACTCTATTTTCCCAAAAAGCAAAAAATGCACATTGTCGTCAAAAAAAAAAAAAAAAAAATAAATAAATTTGTATATAAATTAGGAACAAAGATTTCAAAATTTAGTAAATTATTGTATACCATAAAGCAAACAAAGGTTTATTTTATTAAAGTTTGTTAAAGGTTTATTAAAATATATTTTAAAACTATTTTATTTGATTGGTTGTCTAAAGCTTTAGCTTCATTATTATTACTTTTTTATTAAGGGAGTATTCCTGGTTGGAAGGCTGTTTTTGAACCCTTTTTGAAAAACTTCGCATTTGAAAACACAAAGAGTTATTTAAATTCTGTTTTTTTTTCTATTAAGAACATATTAAATCAATTAAAAAATTGTTTTCTTGTTGTCGGCCTTCAAAGTTGGGCGTCGAAAAAAAGGGTATGCTGCTTGCGGCCCGGATAACTCGATTTCGGATCATCTGAAATGGAAAAGTAAACGGCGTTACATTCAGTACAGATGTTATTCTGGTCCCTACCTCAATTATAATTTTTCGATAATTTTTTACAAAATGGCGGCCATTGAAATATGAAAAACTGATTTTGGGACTTTTTTTTTGTAGTTTAGTGTAAAAAAAACCGTAAAAAATTGTGTAAAATAATTGCCAGAATGGTGACAATTCTGCGTCTTGCACTTTGTTTCATCAAAATCGGTTCAGAACTACGGGCGCAATCTAGGCCGCAAGCTAGAAAAACGTGGTTTCGAGATAAACGCGCTTAAGTGTAAAGTTATTTTTTTGCATAAAAAAAAAAATTGAAAACAAAAATTTGAGCATGCAGTTTTAGAAATTCGACAATTCTGCTTGGTCTCACTTCACTTGGTCTCATCAAAATCGGTTCAGTATAACCGGAGAAAAGTGACTTCGAAGTTTAAAAACGTGAAGATGAAAAAACTCAAAGAAAATTTTATGCAATAAAACATTTTTTTTTGTGAATTACTTACACATATCAATCTGCAACGCCAGCCCCATAATGAACTACTTCCTCTTCTTCAAAAAATGAGGACTCAGCGGCTCTTTGTGCTCTTCGGGCAGTTCTACCTTCTTTTGATGCGGCCAGAGCTCTGGCTTCGGACCTTTTCAAACGTTCTTTGTTCCGAGACAGGGCGAAATCATATGTGACGTTGCCAATTGCGTTTTTGCCAAAAACCTTTTTTAAATATGACAATTGCAATATAATTGGCAATCTCAATAGTGCGTGCGCCGGTGTGAATATGCTTCGGTGCGAATGACCACAGCACTGCGTTGGAAGAGGCTGTTTTGAGTTTCGGAGTCAAGGCATTCGTGGTCCAAACAGCCTTCTTTATGTCAGCAACTGACTCTGGATGACGACGAATAGCGAGGCCATAATATGTTGTTAGTTCAAAGATAACTTTATCTGTTAGTTTGCCTGCACCCTTGCCGCCAATGCCTCTGTTTTCTTTTTTGGCCTTGCTTAGTCCTGGTGCCCATTCGTTTTTGCACGTGCGATATACATTCTTTTTTTTCGACGATTGGGTAGCCATCGTACGGATCGTCGTCTATAATAGCTTTGAATGTTTTTGAGTCACCATCGCCGATATACTTGCAGTATTTTACGCCATGCTCTTGAACTAATATGGCGAACATTTCCTTTATCGCATCCACCTCCATCTTCCCAGAGCTTCCTTGATGGTTAGCACGGCATTCCTCTTCGTAGTCTTCAATCCAAATTTCATATGCCAGTGGGTCTTCTTCTTTCTTAGCTTCCCAATACTTGCAACTGTTGCAAAAGCTGGACTTTACAACGGAGTCGACTATTTTTTTACTGTATTTGTCGATCAACGTTGTAGCGCCGTATAGTGAAGAAAAGCCACGTTTTTTCCAAGTGCCATCATCTGATACGGTAAGCATTGTTGGGTCGCACTGTGGATCGGCTGTGACCATGGCATCTTTCTCTTCTTTCGCGGCTTTTGAAAGAGTGTGTCCAAAGATCGCGCTTGCAGCTGAATGAAAGTTCTCCAGGGCAGTGTAGTACAACGAGTTACCCACATCTCTGCCGATATCCATGAGGCCACAAAACCTGTTAATGCCTTTTAGCCCAATGCCTAAAAGCCTCATGGCAAAAATCAAGCGCCGGTTCATCAAATATGATTCGTCAACCAAATACGACGAAAAAATGTATGTAGTGGTCGGGCAAGCGCAGTGAACACCAATTTTGAAGCCAATTCCATGCGGCGATGCTTTTTTAAACTCGATTATTCCTTCACATTTGGCACATATCACCAGATTAGCAATCGCCGAGAAAACTGTGCAATTCTCCGCATATAAAAATATGCAAAAAAAAAATCAAAAAAGATTTTTGCCAATCACGAATACTCCCTTAATATTTTTGATTTTTACACTGAAAAAAAAACTTTTTTTTTAATAAAAATATATGTTAAAGCTGTGTGCTTTACGCAAATTTACAGTTATCAATTTGGAAAATACCATTCTTTATGAGAAGTTATGGACTTTTTCCACTGCCCATATACTGAGGAAAAATTTAAAAATAAAAAATGTAATTTGAACATATAGTAAAAAAAACTATATCTTCACAACCGTTAGTCCTACAAAAATATGTGAAGTACATATTTTAAGAATCTTGAATCTAATCTTCTTTGTGTTGTAATTTTTTATCAATACTTTCATGAAAACTTTTAATTTATTTGGGCACTAAAACTTTCATTCACTTTTTTCAAGGTAAGCCCCACTAATTTTTTGCCGTTTTGAAAATATCGTCAATTTAAAGTATTCAAAAATATGTGAAGTACATATTTTAAGAATCTTGAATCTAATCTTCTTTGTGTTGTAATTTTTTATCAATACTTTCATGAAAACTTTTAATTTATTTGGGCACTAAAACTTTCATTCACTTTTTTCAAGGTAAGCCCCACTAATTTTTTGCCGTTTTGAAAATATCGTCAATTTAAAGTATTCACTTAATGCATTCTCAAAATTTCATGTTGGCGAATCAATGCTTACCATTTTAAACAAATTTTTCAAAAACTGTCTTTACAATTTTTACATGCAAATTACTTTAAGGGGGAGATAAGGTTTGACAACATTTTTCCATATTTTTTTATATTTGTTTCTGAAAGTACAAGATCTGAAGAATATTGTATTAAATTTTTAGATCGTTCGGAGCAAAACTAACGAAGTTAACTTAGTTTTGCGCGCCTTTTAGCTACCTGTGCTGAGCGGCGAGCGGCAACTGTTTCGGTCTCTATTGTATTACCTTTATCCCCTCTTTTCGTACTAATATCTTCAGGTAAATAAACTGTGTAATGTACATTGTATCCTTCGATGTAGAATATATATTTCAGTCTAAAATTGAACGCTTAGGAGAGCAGATATGTGCGTCATTTCAGTTTTGCTTCGATTTCGTTAACTCGTGCTCTGTTTTAATTTTGCTTAGTTTTCTTAGTGATTTTTGTATTTATCATCGAAAAAATGCCGAAACCAACTGGTAGAGAAGGACGTGCACAGGGTGGCCCAAGAGTAAGCCGACCAAGAAAAAAAGTAATGCCGCAGAATCGAAAAACGAAAGTAAGAGCGTCTATTGCATCAGCGTAAAAAATCAAATTGAATGCGTTGCTTGAAGTCGAGCAAGATCTTTAAAAACATTATCGAATTATAGACTTTCTTCTAGTTTTTTCTACTGTAGTAACTTTAGTGAAGTATAAAACGTGTGATGGCTCAGTGGCATTTCAATCTAAAAAATGGCTCAGTGGCATTTCAAAGTAAAAAAGAAGGGGTTGGCTTCAAAATAAAAGTTACGTGTGAAAAGTGCAAAACTCCAAGCTATGTTCCATCGAGTGAAAGAAGTAATGGTAATGCCTACGAAATAAATAAAAGATTTGCATTCGTAATGCGAGTTTTATTTTTAGGACATGCCGGGTGTATGAAATTTTGTGGATTGATGGACATGGCAAGTAGTTTTATTTCAAAAACCTTGCTACAAAACTGTTGCGAATAAATATTTTGCTTCTGCCATCAAAGAAGAAAAAGAAGAGACTAGTAAACAAAATAATCACGAAGACACAGACGAAATTACAGTAGCTGGTTTTTGGTGTATCGTCATTGATCGGCTATTGGACCAGCAAAGTTGTTGATATTTTTGTCAGCAGTTCGTACTGTAACTTATGTAACTTATGTAACTTCAGGACCAAGTGCGAATGAATGGGCGTGCGCGAGAGATTCTTTGCGGATTAGCAGAGCGGACGAGCAAGCTGTTTGCAATACCAAAGAAGGCAGAGCTTTACGTAGACAGGAGCAAAGAGATGCCTCAGATAATGTTGATGATAGTGATGTACTGTATTGACCCGGCATCGATGATGACATGTACGTATTTTGTAAGAAAATCTAATTTTTTTTCAAGATTTTTTAATTTTGCAGTCTACAAAACTTTAAATTGATTTTCACGAACATGTAATTTTTAAAATCGGTGACCAGACTACAGAACAAACTACTGAACCGATCGTTTTGAAGTTTTGTGCATATATTCTACATGTAAATAGCTCTCTAGTTACTTCAAGTTTTTAAAATTTTTTAATTACTAACAATTTCACAATAACAAATAAATTTAAATTTAAATTTTTTCGTCAAAAACCGTAATTTTGTCTACAAAATGGTGCCAAAACTTGAAAAATTAAAAAAAACACTCAACAAGACTTGAGAGATAAAGTAAGGAACTACAGAAAGCATATTGGATTTTTGGTTTCAGATGATCCAGAGATTCTGTAGGCTGGTCACCAAACAAAACCTTTTTTTCGAGGCGCCTGCTCTACAATAAATCCGTTATTTCTCTCTATTTTTGAACAAAATTTTTTTAAAATATTCTTCAAATGTTGTACTTTTATATAATAATAAGTAAAATAAACCTATAGTAATAATTTTTTCTAAAAAAATTCATAAAAAAACAAACCTTACCCTCCCCTTAATTTTTAATTAAAAATGGGATTCTTAACATTTTTTGTGCTTCTAATGCTTTTTTCATAATTTTTCAGCTAGTAATACACCTCCGACAGTGTTTTCTTGTGCTAAAAATGTATATATATTTTTATAATTTTTTTTTATTTTTTTTTTATTCCTTGATAATGGAGTTAAGCACTTGAAGTCAAACTGTCGTAAAAAACTAGAAAACACCAGTCAATTTTGAACTTACTTACGTACTTAGGTGGCTGTAACAACCCGTGTCCGGGTTTCGGCCGTCCTCATCAGCTCTCGCCAGGCGCCTCTGCTTTGCGCCCGCCTTCTCCAATAAGATACACCAAGTGTGGTTAGGGCTTCCTCAGCCTGGTCCATCCATCGGAGGTATGGTGTCCCTATTTCAATTTTGAACTACTCCATCAATCATTTCTAAATAAGATTTCATTAAAATTTTATCGTTTTTCGTGATAATCGATAATAATAATTGAGTGTTTTATGATAATCGATATTAACCCAGCAAACACAAGTCAAAAGTTAATAGTTTTAAATTTACAAGTAAATTTTATTTCAAATGTGTTTTTCAAATCATTTTCAAATCGAGAATTAATGTTTGATACTTTTACTAACATTTTATTTCGCTTTAAAACTGATTTGAGAATAAATATTTTTCTCAAATGTAAAAGTATGTTTGAAATATTTTACAGCACTAATGAATTCATTAGGTACTCGTACGTTTTTGCACATCACTAACGTATTTATAACCTATCTGTTGCGCGAAAACAAGCTACTCTTGGCAAAACTATTTAAAATTTTAATAAATTCAGTGATAGTTCATAGTAACATTCATAGTTCATAATTACAGTTTGAAAATCACATCTGAAATAGGTTTGAGAGCAACGTTTGATATCGATTTGATAATAAACCTATTTCTCAAATTGAGAATAAATTCACTTTTTGTTGAGAATTCTATACTCTCAAATCAATCTCAAATCGATATAAAACGTTTGGCATTTGAGAAATATATTTGATATGAAATCATTCTCAAATCATTTTCAAACCTCTATGTTTGCTGGGATCATATTTAAAAATTTTCTTAATATTCTCATAAAAACATAAGATTTGAAGACAAAAACAAGGAGTACATTTTTATAATTTAAAAAATATAGAAGCTAATAAAGAGCTTCAAATATTTTTATTTTTAATTAATAATTAGCTGCAGCTGAAAATTACTAAAACCATTATATTCTACTCATTATAACTGCTACACCATTCATCTTTAGATCTAAGTTTATTTCGCAGATAATGTTATGTATCAAATTTTCCTCCAGCTTCTCCTAAAGTAATATTTCTTTAATCGTGTCTATGTTTTATATAAAAGTGTTTTATTTATAAGTTTTTGTGATTTAAATGCATTTTTACAAATCTTAAATATAAGTTAAATAATATTTGTTCTTAATACTTCAAATGCAAGACAGCTTAATTTATATAATTAATGAAATTTCTGCAAACGTGTTTGAGAGTTTAAGTAAAATATAATTAATTAAATTTCTTATGTGATGCAAAATAAAGAATTAAACTTCATCTTGATTGTTATAAGTCTACGTTGTGCCTAAAACTACGAGATGTTGAAGTTACTTCTGTGCTTCTGAGAAACTTATCATGATTGCTCTCACATTTATATACTTAAATCTAAACTAAACTATTATAGGTGTCATACAATTAAAAATCTAACTAGCAGTCTAAAGGTCCACATTTGACCCCAACTTCGGTGCATTTGCATTCCAGGCAGGGACTGGAGAGCTCTAAAATGATGCGTCCAACACGATACATGCGTCCATAGATATTACAACCGGCCAACTTAAGAATGCCGCTCGGGTCAATTAGATTATTGGTGGCATGTTGATAAGGTGAAGATGATGTCGTCACAGCTAATAATGTGGATGACATTTGCTCCACATGTGATTGTGTTGTTGTCGTGTGAAAGCTTTCAAATGCCGGCTCTAGTCCCTCAATTTTGTTGAGTGAGTTTTTGTAGTGTACCAAACCTAAGAAGCTATCGGTTGGCTTGTGCGGTATTGCTGAAGCTGCATTGCGCCGCACCTCAAAACTGGTATCCATAAAGGGCAGTTTGTCGAAGGGTGACATTAGCATAGGACTCTTAGTTGTAGTGGGTGTTGTTGTTGTGCTAGGCGGCATTATCGTCGTTGTGGTGCTGGGGGTGGTGATTCTAATGGTGGTTGTGAATGGAGGACTTCTAGTTTTTGTTACAATTTTTTGTTGTGACGCTGTTGTGGTTGTGGGTTTAGCTGTAGTTGCCTTTGGCTTGGTCTTGCTTCTTACTGTTGTTGTGGTTATTTTTGTTGTTGACGCTGCTGTTTTACTCGGGGGTATTTTTGTGCTTTGCACAGTGGTATTTGCTATGTTTGCCAGTGCAACAGCACTATCAATGATTGATTGCTTAGGCAGCTGTTTAAAGGGAGGCACTGTCGTTGCGGATGCTGCTTGCTCTAGCACATCCAGTTCATCATCACGGAATAGTAAATCTAGCAGAGAATCAATATCTTTCTTATCTTTCAATATAACGTCATTCTGAGTGATAGGTTTAGCAGTAGCTGAACTTAACGGTGACTTTATCTCAGGTAATTCCGTTGTTATGTGTACGATTACATCTTCCTTTAGAGCTGTTGGTGCTGCTGCTGCAGTTGTAACAGGTTGATATTTCTGCTGCGCCAAAAGTATTTTCTGCTTATCTTCGATTAAAGAGAATAAATCCGGCGGTGGTTCAGTTTTAATTACATCTTTGAAGGGATCGGGCGTTGTTATTTCTGTAGTGAGAAAATATTTTTTAATATTATAGACCCATAAAAAGAAGTTTCTGAAAAACTGAAAGAATTGGAAGGAAAAGTTTTCTTAATCCATTCAAACAGAAATGTTATCCTACAAAGCATTGACCCAACAGAGAAAAAAGCCGACACCAACACTCACTGTGTTTAAAAAAGCTTCATGATGTCTACAAAAAAAAAAAAAAAATTAACATATCGTTCGCATGCATTTGACATAAACTGCTCATAAAAGCTTATTGGATATTTCTTGTATCACCATGCAAACCATGACATCAATCAAATAAGAGGAAACTAGTAAGGAATGGATCTGTGACAGTGTCGAAGCTAAAATATCCCTCCGCGGTTTATTTTTAACCGTCTATAAAATATTTACGTATAATCTTCGAAAATATTTATGTCATGCGTTTAATTTAATTGAATATTTAAATAAAAAAAAAATACGAAATGGCCATCTCAGCTCTTGAAAGGACTTTGACCGAGCTTCTTATGATAAATTGTGTTGTGTGTGATGTGAAATGTTTGCACACAAATGATCGAGAACTGGAGCTACATGTTTACGCCAGCTCCGAACGACTTATGTTCTCAAGAAGCTTTTCATGGCAGTTTTTACTCTCTGAGGTTTGCCATTGTCTGCAGAGAGGTGACGGCCGAACAGAAAAATTAATTCAATCGAAAAAATTTTCTGTGTCAGATGGAGGATTGAAACCTGGGTTATCTGGCGAAAGTGTCACACACTCTACCCTCTACGCCACAGCCACCATCAATTTAATATTTAGTGCAACATATTTGTTAATGCAACTTTTTAAATTTTTGGAGCTTCATTTTTTTTTATAAATATTTAAGGTTAGGATTAATGGAACAGCAGAACTCTGAAGCATTTTGAAAAAAAAGTTTCTATATTTTGGTTAGTCAGAAAATTTAATCTCAATCACAAAGCGATGTTTTGACTTATGACTGCTGCGGTAAGACGAGATATTGTATCAACAAATTCTTGGTAATGATCTGAAGAAATTGATTGCCAAATATCCTTTAATTTTGTCTTTAATTCTGTATGGTACTGCTTATGTTACCTTTCAAACAAACCCGCAAATCTCCTATTTATAATTAACATTAATTAACAGCGTCATAATAACTAACATTGTCAGAAAAAACGGAAACGTGCGACGATTAGATACAACAACAATACAAAAAATATAATACGTCGATTCGACGAAGCATAACCATGCAGGGATAAATTTTCTATACTCCAAGTAGGACTGCGTCTTAACTCTCTCTCAATTTATACCCACAAGGAGATTTTTGGAGTTGGGTCCGGACTACAGGAAGATTACGGAAGAATAGGATGATGGTTATTCATCAACCAGTACTTTATTGTTTTCGCTGTATGACATAATGCACCATTCTGTCGAATTTAATGTTCACTTCCTGCAGCTTAAATGTTGGAAAATGCGGAACTACACAATGGTATATGGAATAGGTCGAACTATTTTGACTCAATTTTCAGGTGGCCGTACTTTTCTGAATGAAGTCTTATATTTATTATTTTTTTTTTTTTTGCCGTAGTTAAAGAGAGTTTGTGAAATGCAATTTTTTAATATTTCTCCTTTGTTAAGTTTCATTTTATATGGTTGTTGTGGAAGAAGTTCTTTATAAATATTTTTTGGAGCTTCTTTGTGCAAGTAAAAGCAAAAATAATGGTGGCCAAATTATTCTGACGATGAGCTCGTATTAACTAAAGGGTGGTTAAATTTTAAGGGCCGATGTTGAATGTGAACCACACCTAAACCTCAAGTTTTTTTCTGCATTTCATTTGACATTCCTCAATTTCAGACTAACTCAATTTGAACCATGGAAAGATACACAATCCAGCAACGCGTTAAAGTTATTCAGACTTATTATGAAAATGGGCGTTCAAATCAAAATGCATATCGTGCACTTCGTGATTTTTTCGGTCAATTTAATCGTCCAAATGTGCGTACAATCGGAAAAATCGTGCAAAAATTTGAGCAAACCGGGTCTGTAGGAGATGTGAAAACACCAGTGCATGCTAGTATAGCTCGTACTGTAGAAAATATTGCTGCTGTTCGCGATAGTGTTGCTGAAGAGCCGTCCACCTCAACTCGTCGTCGTGCCCAATAATTGCACCTCTCACGCTCGTCATGTTCATTAACATTATGAATGAAGACTTGTATTTACACTCTTACAAGGTGCAATTGACTCAAGAACTAAAGCCTCTTGATGATCAATTTTCGAAGAAAATCATCCTCAGTGATGAGGCACATTTCACCTCAGTGGATTCGTCAATAAGCAGAATTGCCGCATTTGGGCGAATGATAGTCCAAGAGTGATTGTCGAAAAACCAATGCACCCACAAGGAGTGACTGTTTGGTGCGGCTTATGGGCTGGCGGCATCATCGGGCCGTATTTTTTCCAAAATGAGGCCAGTCAGGCAGTTAATGTGAATGGTGTTCGCTATCGTGAGATGATAACGAACTTTTTATGGCCCGAATTGGAAGATATGGATGTGGACGATATGTGGTTTCAACAGCTAACGAAACAATGGCTCTTTTGCGTGACAAATTCAATGGTCGTGTTCAATCTCACGTGGTGGCAATGTCAATTGGCCGCCAAGATCATGTGATTTGACACCGTTGGACTTCTTTTTTTGGGGTTATCTGAAAGAAAAGGTGTACGTCGATAAGCCAGCAACAATTCAAGAGCTAAAGGATGAGATTATTTGGCACATTAACGGCATAGAACCTCACTTATGCCTCAGCGTCATCGAAAATTTGCACCATCGGATGGAGGCGTGTCGCCGAGGTCGCGGCGGACATTTGGCCGATATTTTGTTCTATGCATAATTGAACTATACCAGTATTATCATAATAAAAAGAAATGACAATAATTTCCTAAATAATTTGTGTTTTATTCAAAATCATAATCGGCCCTTAAAATTTAACCACCCTTTATCTCGTTTTCAAACTTGATCTTTATATTTTAGAAAAAAGCTTATATTTTGAATTGAATTGTGTAATCGTGATCACAGACGAATAGATGGATAGACAGACAGACATGGCTAAGTCAGCGCAGGTGGTGATGCTGATCAAAAATATATACACTTTTCTATACTGCCACGCCTCCTTATTGGCGTTACAGACGGAATGACAAAAAGTTAATATACCCCTTACACCACACGCATTGGGATATACAAATTTGTTTCGCTGCGTAGTGCTATGAAAGCATAAAAAAATATATAACTTTTTTTCATTTCAGTTTGCTTTTGCTTTTGTATCGCAGCGCAACAGAAAACAAAATTGTTATTTTATTTGTTCGCAGTACAATTTGAACCCTCTGATTCTCAATCTTCAGATGTATACGTATATTTGTCCATCTGAGCAACGTCGACTGGATTTGCTGATTTAATGTTAATTGTGGAATTGTTTGTTCTTGGCTATATTAATAGTGTGTGTCTTGGCTATATTAATAGTAATGCATGAACCACAAAATTTACATAAAATTGCCGGAAATGTACTTACACGTATTGTCATTAAATAATTATAATACAGTCTATTCTAATACAAATTGAGGGATCTTGAAGACATAGAATTTAAGCATGCACATAATGTAAGCACCACCTTATCCTTGCTTAAAAGGTGCTAGCAAGTGTTAATCCTTGAGTTGTGCACACTTAATGCCAACCCACTTTTTATGACGAACCTCAATTATTAGAGTTGCATGATAATCTTACCGATGACTTTAGTCGTGCTCTCCTTGCTGGGTTCTGCTGTAGTTATATCGATTATGTGTGGTGTTACTTGATACAATTCAGGCGTTTCGGGACCATTTTCATTTTCATTCATTGCAAGCGAGTCCTTAGGTACAAAACCGCCCTCTGTTTTTGTAGGTGGCGAAAATCCGTTTGCGTGAGGACCAGCACTGCCAAAATCGAATTTCACAAATGCAGCTGATGCTGCTGTACCATCCATTTTACCAGCACTCGAAGTCACCGACGAAGAAGGTCCTTCAACATTAAACTTATAGATATATTCAGCCTTACTGCCATCTTCAAATTCGGGATATGTTTGATATTGTTCCGTTATTGAAGGGTATATTTTACCTTCATCATAAATGTCATAGTCGATTTTAGCATTTTTGTTTTGTGGCATTGAAATAGTATCCCAATGACCATCTATTATTAGAGGTGGCACTAGAGTGGAACTTGTAGCTGGAATGCCATTTTGTGGTATGCCATGATAATAATCGAAGTGTAGAGCATTGTGATCGGCTTGCACAGCATCGGTGGGTAGAAAGGGTATGATTTTGAGATTTGGCAGTGATGGTGGTAAGGTGGGTGCATTATTGGCATCTAGTGGTTCAGCGTCGAGTATGGTTGGGTTAGTCTTGGTATATACGGGTTTTTCTGCTATGATGTTGTTAGTAGTCGTGGAGATGGTCGTAGGCGGTGCAGACGTGGTTGTTGTTGTGGTTGTTGAGCTGGTTTTGATAGTTGTGCTTGTAGCGCTAGTATTACGCTTCGATGGCTTGGTTGTTGCAAACACAGGCTCTAACGTTAAATTGGCAATTTTTGAGTTAATGCGTGTGTGTGACTTGTGTGTGGGTATTGGTTTAAATATAGGTAGTGGCTTGGGCGTTGGAAGTTTTATTGTTGCAACTGTTAGCATTGTCTGCAGTGGCGCCTGGTGTTGGGTCGAGTTTTGTTTCAGTTTCTGATCTGTTTTGTTGGCTGGTCGAAATTCGGATTTAAGCATGCCCGTGATACCATCGATGAAGGCTGTTAGAAGACCACCAGGCTTAGCAGCTGTGGTTCCATTGGCTGTAATGTTTGTTGACTCCTTTAGTTTAGGGGCTGTGGATTCATTTAGCTTTACTTCTGATTTTTCTTTAGTTTCGGCAGCGGTAATTTGATGGTTAGCGTTTTGGTGCCTATCTGGAATTGGTTTTTTGTTAGGTGTCGTTTTAAGTTTCGGTTTTGCGGTGGTTATTGCAACTACTGTACGAGTAGGTTTGCTTGTAGTTGTTGCTGGAGTTTTAGTTGTAAGTCGCTCTGTAGGTTTTGGTTTTAAAATTATTGCTTCCGTTGTTTCCTCCGAAATATCTTGTTTCGTAGTAGATGTTGAGCTTCGTCCGGTTGTTGTGGTTGTTTCATCAAATTTCGCTGGTGCTTCAATTGTGGTTTGCTCTTCAGCCCATAGCTCACCAACATGTATTTGGCCGCTACCCGAAAAGTCATCAAAGTCGTCGCCTACTCTATCAATACTTCCAGAACCATATCCTTCAGTTTGAGCTTCATTAGTGGTAGACTCTACGTTGCCGTCCACCATTGCTGGGGCCACAGTACCTGCTGTAGTTTCATCTTCATCGGGTCCCAGCAATAAATCAACCCAAGAGAACCCGCCATAGCCGGGCGTAGTTTTTTCTTCAGCCGCATCTTCAACAGGTTCAAAGGTGTCAGTTTCATTTTGATCCGAGGGCCCTAATAGTAAGTCCAAAAAGCTTATCTCTGCGGTGGCACTTTCAATGGCTGGCTTTAACGTTGTGCTTGAAAAGTTTGCAACGTTCAGTTCAGTGTCCAGTAATTGATTGTTTTGATCTATAAATTCCAAACCCTCACGTAGTGTATCGAAAATACTCTTTTCAGTTGTGGTTTTAGGGACTTTCTTCTCATGACTTGGCCTGGGATGACGGTCGTGGGGATACTGTGTGGCCATATCTGTGGAATTTGCGGTTTCACCCTCCTCCGAGCCAAATAGCAGCGAGAAGAGATTAAATTGACGTGAATTTTGCGCTCGTCGATAGTCCCGCTGACTGCCACAGTCATAGCTGGATGGGCAACATTGACCTTTAGGCACGACAGGCATGCAATTCTTCAGCGCCGGCGCACATTTCTTGGGAGCACAACGCCGCGAGCCACGTATGCAGAAGCAAATGTCGCACGGTTTGTCTGAATCCGATTTCATCTTCTGACCCTCCACGTAGAACTGCTGGCCTATCATGCAGCCCCGATTGCGCTGTAGTCTTTGGGACATGCGCATAAAATGTTTGTTCGAGGTCTTGCGATAACGTGTCTCCTGTGAAGATTTTCCAGAAGCTTTGACGCTGCAATCGTAACGCACCGGACAACAGGTGGAGTCCACAAATATTGGCTTACAGCCCTCAACGGGCAGCATACACTTCGGCTTGACGCACTTTTCGGTGCCACCTATCAAAGACAAAAGCATTCAATGATAATCAATGAAATTTCTACTGCTCAAACTTACCGATGCAATAGCAATATGTGCAGAGATTTGAGGAAGACATGGCAGAACCTGACTTGTAGACGGTACCATTCTTGACACAAACTGTATTTAGATAAAACTGGATTAATAAATTACACTTTGCCACCTAGTCTTCATCAACTGACCATATAAATCCACCTCTGAATCATCCGATCTACGTTGCAGCACATTTTCATTGACCACCCGATCGATTGATTCCCGTTCATAATGATCCAAATAGGCGATGATGCGGCTAGATGTCGGTATTCTATAGAAGGCATCTAAGCGTGCGCATGACAAATAAGGACAACAGGTGTTCTTCTTCTGTACTACAACGCAGCCGCGTGGTGGTGGCATCGGCATTTCTGGACACACTTTGAGTCGACATACCAAGGTTTTCTTATTACACAAACAACTCAGACAGTTAGCGGTGGTGGGAACCATTGATTTGTCACCGTACCATGTGCCATTGTGTAGACAACCTGCATCGAAAGAAAGATGAAGAGAAAGCAAAGTGTATGTGTGTGTGTGTGAAAAAACTTTATGAATGAAATTAAAAGAGTAAAAATAAGAGAGTAAAAAAGAACAAAAGTAATTACTAACGAACGTGCGTCGTTAACTGAATAATTTTACTACTTTTCTTTTATGTTTTAATTAGCTGTACTACAGCAATTAAAAACGTACTAAAATGTTTGTTCTCTTTTTTTTTTATTGTTGTTATTGTTGTAGTTTTAAATAAGCGGCAATGATTGTTTTATCTTATCTCTGTTAAATTTCGTGTTCATTGACCACTTTTACCCAATTAAAAGATTTCTAATGTTATTTTAAAGATATTTTAATAGCTACTTTTATTTAACCGATTCTCATGGTTTTTGCAACATAAAATATTTTTAGGTATTGTGGTGTTATTTTATAGTGAGAACGTTATTTTAAAAAAGATAACTTGACGTTAACACATAAAATAAATAGATCCAAAAGACTTAAACGGGCCATTAAAGGGGACCAAGTAAAAGGACCGAATGAATGCAGTTTCTCTAATGAATCTTAAGACCTGAGCACTTTATTGAAACTAATAGAGGGAAACTTATTTATTTAACAAAACTTTTTATGAAATATATGTGTATCTAATATACAAATTATATATATAACTAGGGCCACAGGGAGAGAACTTTGGGATCGGGTGCATATAGTTTAATTCGAAAAGAAAGAACCGAGGAAAGTTATTGCAAGATATATGGGAAAGTATTATTTAGTTCTTACAAGAAAAAGTCCCCAGATGACATTCGCAGATTTAAATGATTTTTGGATTTATAATAGAGGACAAAAATCTAAAGTTGACGCATTTTTTATTATTGTTCAATAGATGCACAGTGTTCCAGAAAACTGATTTTGCGGCATAAACTCAAATAATAAAGATTGAGTGCTGAAACTTCACATATACGCTTTAAGTGTTATCAGGAAGCATGTTTTAAAAAATGGGCGTAATTGGTGGACTACCACGCCCACTTCTCAAACAACCGACATTTATATATGTGGATATCTTACGAAGTATACATGGCATATAGATGAAATTTAAAATATAAACGCAAGTAGTCACTACCAAGGGTCATGCACAAAATTTTGGAAATTAGACTACTGGGCGTGGCACCTCCCATATAAAATTTGTGAAATACTACAAAATGTAAAAGAAATTATTTTTGTTATTTCTGAAATGTGTTTGTTTTAGCAAAAGGCCGGGCCCTTTTTTCATAGAACTAAATTATAAAAACATTAGATAGAACACTGAAACTTTGCACACAACTACTTCTGAAATAATTCAAACATTTATAGGAACGATATAAAAGCGTTTTATTTAAAATATTGAGAGATATTTTATGTATACATATCAGCTTGAATGAATGAAATGCATCTGAAAAAAAAGTATTAAGTTCTTATGAAACAATGTAATATGTATTAAAAAGTATTACCACGTCGTTATTCTGAAATAGTATCATCGACTTCTAATTCAAACAAATACTCAGGACGCATCTCGAAATCTTCAATAAAGAAGTTATTATCATTATGTGAAGCGTGACTCAACGTAGACTGTATATCGAAATTAATTGGAGCTTCAGGTACTTCCAAAAGTTGGAGTACTTCATGAGGTAGTTTTTTTCTATTTCTATTCTCATCTCGTTCACTTAACTGGATAACAGAGGATACGAATAAGCCATAGCTCTGTTGTATACATCAGTCATATTATAAATCCGTGAGATTTTTCTAGAATGTTCAAAATGATCTATTTTATTAAACTTATTACGGCATTCCGATGCGTTTTCCCCAAGCATCCAACTGGTACTACACACGATTCCATTATTTGTAATGGATGCACCTGGATTTTGTGCAGTGTTGCCGACATTGCATACCAATTATATATTTTGAAATACAAATCAGGAGTTTTCATGCAAAATTCATCAAATTTCTTAATATTAATCTGATAATCACATGAGATCAATATGATATGCAAACTTTTTAAAAAATCTATATCAATATTAGTAATCGATGCAAAAAGTTCCACCTCAGAAAAAGCTTTTCTTGACGTATTACCGTCGTTTGTCGTACCACTACCATTCTCTTTGGATTTATGAATATGCAGTCCCATTTTGTCCCAAAAGTTCTTTTGAATTTCAACTTTTCTTTGATTTAATTGCTCTTTATCCACTAAGCTTCTTATTTGCCATTTTGTTATATGGATTCTGTAAGGTAGATGTAATACAAATTCTAAAAATCGAATCCACGCATGGAGTGGACTAACGTCATACTTCAAGGTATTTGGTTTTGGCTGAAAGACGGGAGATTTTAAATTTTTTATTGTCATAAACTGCTTTGGATTTGCTCCACATACCGCAAAAGAATGTGTAGATTTCATCTCGGTTATTATATTTAAAACCTTGCCGTCAATTACTTCATATTTAAATCAGAATTAACAATAATTTTTGTTCCATTCGAATGGTATCAATGTGGATATTTCGAGATCCAAACATCTTTTTTCGGTAAAAATATGCTCTTTACTATTTTACACAAACTCAATTTTCTTTGGCCTACAGAACCGAATTGATTATGGAATACGATTTAGCCAAATTATTTTATATGGCATTGCTATAAACTTAAGCGGTATGATTGATGTAACAAAAAGAGATTGATCAAGGGATTCAGGTACATCTTAGTTAAATTTCTGTCTAAACATACTTTGTCCAGTTGAACCATCGAAACCGTAACTGATTACTATTTTTGCCTCATTTACATCTGCCATTTGAGCTACGACTTCTTTTTGCAGAATGAAAATCCTCATAGCTGTGTGATCTAGCAAGTTCTGTAAGGAAACTTTTGTTGTAGTTTCTGGAACTTTTATTCCCTCTGGCCTACATATATATATATTAGACATCTGCACGAATACATCTGAACGCCTCTTCAAAACATTTGCTTGAAACACGTATGCATACACTCTATCATTGTCAACAACCACCCTATAGGAACAAACTATCTTTTTTTTAAAAACAACTAGTTGAAAAGCTAATTTAAAATAAACTAGTATATGAAGTACTTTGAATTGTATTATATTAAGGCGGGATCCACTCCAGTGGATCCACTTCAATCCTAAATAGTTTTTATTGCATTATATATGAAGTAATTGAAATACTACTTAAAAACAAGTGGTTGATAAACTACTTTGAATACTCTGATTTGAACATGTTTTAATTGCAAATTTTTTTAAGATTACATGTTTATAAATATTAAACCATGTTATTTCATTAAATATTATTAACTTTAAGCTTCACTAACATTGTGTTGCAAAAAGACATATTTTTTATTTACGACATTGAGCTGCAAGGCAGACGTGGTAAACACACTTTAAAACTAATAAACTGCCTCTAAACCCTGTGAAACGATTAAAAATTCTTTATTATTTAAGATATTCAAATTACAAACTGGTACTGTTTAGCAAACATTGCACAATTTGGACTCTGTACGGAAATTGATACATTGCTTCACCATTCAGCAAACACGAGTCTGCTAAAAGAAGCACTAAGCAAAATATCGGTGTGTTCATCGACCGTGATTGATGGTTGCAAAGCGTGGAAAATCCCGCTGATACGCTTGTTTAGCTCATATTTTGAAATGAAGTATCAAAAAGCTGGCTCGTATTAAATAACAGGCGCAGTATCCACACAATTCCGATCAATTGGATCGGCACCTTCACTCATGTACCCAGGCGGTGGCGTACCCGTTTTTGAAAACTGCTTCCGTGGCACGCATGCTCACATATAAGTGCAGAGTTCCTCCAGCTTCTGGAACTATCACCTGTTGGAAGCAGAAATAGTCCAATGAAGAAAGGAATAATGAAATTATATCTACCATCGCAGCGTACTTCTGTTGCGCTCCTTGAATGTAATTACTAGTCCTTTTTTGAATTAACTGGCAATGAAGCTGGGCATGAATCACTTTTGAATTATTTTAAAATCAATTAAAACACCAGAAAGAACGACATTTCACAATTTTCCATTAAAAAACTCTGATCACTTTTAACTTTGTTTACATTTTGCTTTCAGATTTTTTATTTCAGAATTTATTTGTGTCGACCAGGAAGATTTTTTTGGCATGATTTATGTATTTTTCAAAACACTCAAATAAATGATCTCTTTTATGTATAAAAATTTAATATTTTTATGCTTTTAAATTCATCTTCAGTAAGTGGAATGTAGTTTTAGTAATAGTTTTCAATTGGTTATTTTACAGTAATTAAAAAAAATAATTTAAATTTAACTAATTTAACAAGTAGTTGAAAATATATGCAGAAGAAAGTCAATTGACTTATTTAGCGGACATCACCATACAAAATATGTTAGTTCGTTGTATGGAAAAAAGTCAGAATTTCAACTAGTTGTGGTTGACAAAAAACTACTTTTTCAACTACTTTTAAATTAGTTGGCAACTACGAATGAGTATACTATTAAATAAAAGTAAAACATTCAAGTACTGTACTCAAAACCGAAATGTTATTAAAATGAAACTACCTCGCGTACTTGTGCTCGTATACCAAGTACATGTATATAAGTTAGATTAAATAAAAGAATGTGAAAATAATTCATACAAACCTTAAAAAGAATAAAATTAAATTTTTTAAACTTCAATACTTTTAAAAGAAAGTGATTAAAATGAACTAAAAATAAAGTTGACCTTTTTAGACATGATTTTTTAACTTGATCTTCATATTTATATCGAGCTATACAGCAAAATCTACTTGGTGCACGTGCTATGTTTTGAAAAGACAAAGTAGTCTGCATGATAAATAGCTATGCAACTAACCCAAAATTGTGTACACACTCTGTTAAGAACCAACCGGATGCTGCACACTACTCTCTTCAGCCTGTGTTAGATTTGGAAGTACTGTACACAAGTTTGAAAGATACTATAAAATGTGGTACAGTACGAAAGTGTGCACTTTGCTGCAGGCAAAACAAATGTATTCATGCAGATGTCTAGTATATATCACTATTTCGAGACTTATTTAATAGTCGCATGTTCATATATTTTTGACAAATTATTTTCCAACAAAAACACCAAAGCTTTTTGGGGGGTTAACGCTATTGGACTGTTCACTTCAGAAGTTATAATTTTTTTATTTAAGCTGCCCGTGTAGGATATGCAATTGTATTTTTTAGAACAAATTTTAAATCTCGTTGCTCTGAATTTTGAGCTGAAATAGTAGCAGAGTGAACTAACTCTTGTTCCGAAGATACTTCCGAAGCATGCTTTCTCTTAAGGCGCTCATTACCCTCACTATAACTTAATCGAGGCCGTCCTCCTTTATTACATTTTTTTGGAATCGTGAAAATTGTTTCGCCCGCAAGCCACTCACCATGCTTCTTCTTAAAATAATGTAATGACCTACGGCATTGATTCCACTTATCATTTGTGTGTGCCAACAAATTATTTAATCTCTTTTTAACTATTTCCGTTATCTTCCAATTTATACCAGTATTTCATTTTTGTGCAATCCAATTAAAAGTTGCATTCCTATCCTTTCTATTCTGCCTCCAAACATTAAAAAAGTCTTAATTTTTGAGGTTAATTGATTCTGAAAATGAAAATTTCTTGATGAATTGCAGGTAGTTGCTGATAATTTTACTATCAAATGAAAGTAGACACTTGCAGCTTTCACCACATATATAATTTAAAGCGGATACCGGCGGATACAAAAAGTTCTATTCCATGAAACATGAAAAAGATTCCTAAATCTTACAAAAAAACCCTCTCACCTTTGAAAGATTATTTCTTAATAACAACAACACTGAAACAAAAAATAATTATTTTTTTATATTTTTTAAATTATTGCAGTATTGTTCGGAAGCATTTGAAAAACCATTGATTACTTCTATAGCAATTGCATGTAAAATTGAATTACTTCTTTAGTAATTGCTGGGTCAATTGCATGTAAAATTGGTTGGATTTTTACATTTTTAGTAAATTTTTGCATAATGAAGAGAACTTTGGCGGTGAAAAAGTATGAGGAAGTAAAAATAAACGAAGTTTATTAAGACAAAAGAGTTAATTTGGAAACGCGTAAAAAACAAAAACAAAGAAGAGCTAAAAATAACTTTCGACTCTAGATCAGTGAAAGTGTTTAAGCAAACCATATGAAGGTCACTGAATTATAATCCATAGTTTATCTATCCGATGAAATAAAATTGGTTCCGCTAACTCATGCTGTTATTTTCTGAAGAATATCATTATGCATATGCTTTTGTTTCATCAATACTAACTTCGTTACTTTAAAGCTTTTGTCTAGGTTTTTGTATGTGACAAATGTATAAATAAGGTTTTGCTTTCTTAAGGTTTTATTTTAAGAAAATTAAAATATAAATTTATATATATACAATGTATACTGAATTATATCCATTTGAATATTAAATAATTCTAATTTCAACTGTACTTATTTTAAAATACTTTTTTTTTTGTATTGTGTTATTTCAATTTTAACTCTTAATTTTTTTGATAGAAAATATTCAGATTCAAGAAAATTATTTTCTTGAAATATATACTCAAAAAATTTCTTTAATATATATAAAAATGTGCCGGCCGTGGCGCAGTGGGTAGAGTGCGTGGCCCATACGCCAGAGAACCCTGGTTCAATTCCCACCTGACACTGAAAATTTTTTTCAATTGAATTAATTTTTCTGTTCAGCCGTCACCTATCTGCAGGCAATGGTAGACCTCAGAGAGTAACAGGTGCCATGAAATGCTTCTTGAGAACATAAGGGGCATAAAACTTGTAGGTTCAGTTCTCGATCATTTGTGTTCAAAAATTTCACAATACGCACAACACAATTGATCATAAGAAGCTCGGTCAAAGTTCTTTTAAGGGCTGAAATGGCCATTTTACAGGCCATTCAATATGGCCATATATAGAGTTTTTTTACTTTATATGAAAACGAATTTGCCAAAAAAAAACACCATATCATATCATATCTCCACAAACATAAGCATATCTCCAATTTTTTCACTTAATTTTTCACTTTCGAACCCGAAATTTTCATTCAAAGCTTTATAAAAGTTTCTTAATCTACTCACACCGTGAGCTTTAATTGTATTCTTTAAATTAAAGTAATTCCATTTTCTAAAATCAATGATGTTATAATGCAAAGTTTCAATGGCTCGTGGTATGAACTTAAAATAAGTTTTTTTTTTGAAAATTTTCAAAATTATTCCCCTTATTTCATTGCTGGAAAACAATGCTTAAGTGCTTTAGCATGAGAGCTTTCAAAAGTATCTACAAAATATTATACTGTCCTTTTTATTAGCTAACTTATTAGCATGGCAAATAAGTTACCCCCAAAGCATTGATGGGTATAATGCTTTAAGTGTACTAGTTCAAAAGTTACAAGCTGTGGAGTTTAACTTTTTTTTGCTTTCGTTCGCGCATAGTGGAGAAACGCAATTTTTCAGCATTTTTATATGAAATATTTATTTAAAAAAAGTCTTGTGCAAAGTTTTTTAACCTTCAATTTTAGGTTGCTCTAAAACGCCACAAAAATTTATCAGATAAAGTGTTGGAAAAATTTTTTTGTATTTATTATAATATAAAAATTCCGATGTCTTGCTATACATGTGGAGTTAAAGTTTATTTTGTTGTATTCTTTTGTCATCTTATTATGATTTTATTTTAATATGGACTGTTGACATTAAGTGTTTAAAATTTCGTTGTGCTATTTTGTGCACATTAGAAACTATTAAACCTTTTGCAAAAGAACTGCCGTTGCTATTATCAAATTAAGCAAGTGCAGCTACTAAAGAGTGTTTTTGTTGATACTGCGCTGCTTGTTTTTGGTTGTTTTTTTGTTTGTGTTTATGTTTTGCTTACATTTTTTTTTTATTTTTTCTTCAATATTGTAGCTACGCCCTACTGCTTGCATATCTGACTCTAATTTTATTATAGTTTTTTATAATTTATTTGTTTTTAACGTTATTGAGGAGCAAACATTCAAAATATATGTCACAAAAACAATTTTCTCTATTCGTATTTTCTGAAATAATTTGCCCTATTATAACCCATCCAACATTTCCCGGCTTTTCACCGAGGCGAAGAGAAATTGGTACTTTTGGAAGATATTAAGGCGAGATTCTTTTTGCGCGAAAAGAAAGGGAGTCGCTATCGTTGCTTCTGGGTGATGCATTTTTTTTTTCAAAATCAAAATCAAAAAGAAAAAGTGATATTATTGGGTAATTTTTAGAATATTCTGCTCAATAGGAAGATTCATTTTCTGCTCCTTAGCAAGAATCATTTTCTGCTCTTCTAGAAGATATCGCCAGGATGGACTTTTTTCTCCCAAGAGAGAGAGAGCAGAAAGCGATAAGACAGAGCGCTTGCCGGCAAAAAATTGTTCTTGAAGAAGAATCGGTTTCTGCTTTGCCGCGATTATTATTTAACAAAATGCTGGCTGGAAAGGATTTTAAATAAATTAAAATTTGTTGTGACAAATCTTTTTTTGAATGCTAGCTCCCCAATTATGCAATATACTTTTACGGAGTTATATACTGATCTGTTCCTTCATGATTATGGAATACATATTTGGCACCGAAAATTTTTCAACATTTAAAAATCTTAAATATATTGGCCCTTAGTAATAGAAACGTAAAAACTCACTTCTAATCTCAAACTTAGTTAGGTGATTCTAAGCTACTTTTAAGATTTCGTAGTTATAAAACAAATCTAACAAAAGTCGACTTCAGTGCTTCTACTGTGAACTGATCTTAAATTTTATGTCTGAACGTACCCTTTGTTTGGTTTGCTTAACAGCTGATTTTATTATTTGCTTATTTTTTAAACACAAAGCAAAATAAATGGAAGCCGCTTTAAAAGTAAGTTACTCGTACTTCTTTTGTCTGCTTATGCTATTGTTTGCTTACTTTATTGCTTATTTATTTAATTGCTTACTTATATAATATAGTATATCTACCCGTAATTTTTTTAAAATTTTACATCATTGTAGAATAAAGCGTTTAAACGGCTTTTGTAGTTTTTCTTTGCACTTGTGCTTCTGGCATAATTTATTATTTCTAGATCCTGAAATATTTCATCGTCCATATTTACTACAATTGTTTCAAATGTCAATTTAACATTGACTTAGAATCAGGCGAGCCACAACTAGATGTTTTCTAACTTAGAAGTGACTTTTTTGTTATTATTACTACCGATTGAAAGCTAAAGTCGAGTTTCAGAAAGATTCGACTTAGATTTTCTTATTACTAAGGGCCATTATGTTTAATATAGCGATCACTTATTGACAATGCGGAATAGTTGCAATTTCTCCCTTAAATCTGTGTTCAATTTGTTGGTATTTTATATGACAATCGTATGCTTTGAAGTATGTTAATTAATTTTAATGCATTAATTTCAGGTGCTCAAGTGCACTTCAACTTCAATATGAATATTAAATGTGCTGTTTTATTTTAGGAACTGCTTCTTATACATTTTTATAACTCGCCAAAAGTTGTATGATTTATTGAAAAACTCTGGGCTTCTAAATTCAACGATAAGCGTTACTATTTGAGAGATAAAATAAAGCTACGAATTTGTCCTGCGGAGAAATATAAGAAAGGCTTCGCCGAAATAAAAAATCAGTTTATTCTTGCATTGAAGTTACGTTGAACAAGAGCACATAGAAGTGAGGCATCGTTTTTGAGTTCTAATCGCGATTAGTTGGCTTCTTCATAATCTTTCAGTATCTTTAACCCTCAAAAACATGGGAAAAATTGGATGACAATATTTTCAATAGGTATTTGATAAGTTCTGATCCAATAATATCAAGCAAAAGGAAATTACCTCAAAAGAAGTTGCAAAAGTTGCCACAAATAGCTGTAAATTTGACTGTATGTAGCACCATTGGTACCATCCTATGAAAACAATGGTAAAAACACTGATGAAACCGATGAAGAGAGTGGTGAAAGTAGTGACATCAATTTTAATTATCCATATCATCGATTTTTATTAAGTGGCAGTGATTAAAAATTAATATTTAAATTATAAAAATAGACCAAAAATATATACCACGGAATTCATATAAAAAAAGTGTTTTTCATAAAAAAAAACTGATATAACTATTGTGTATTTTTTTTTTCTTATTTGCACTTATTCTAACTAAAAAAAAGGTCAAAAGTTGCCTCCGTCTTCTAAGTGAGTTGATATCAATTTTAAGGGTAAAAAACTTCAGCCTCATGATCACATTCTAATAACGGGTGATTTTATTATTCCAAGTGTCGTTTGGAACTGCTGCACCGAAAACCCTGCAATATTATTGCCTTCGTCTGAATGCTCATCTGCTTATTCATTTTTAAATGAGCTTTCAAGTCAAGGCCTTTTTCAATTAAACAGCCACTTTAACAAGAATAACCGATTGTTAGATCTTTTATTTTTTCACGACAGCAATATTATTTCAGTTTCAAGGACAGATCCACTCGTGCTCCCTGAAGATCCGTACCATCAAACTTTAGAAATTGCTCTTAATTTTCCTAAACAATCTGTAAAGAATCGTATTGCTCAACCTCCTGCTGAGTTACATTTTAAAAGAACCAATTATGTTTTGTTAAAAAGCAATATATCTACATAATATTAACTGGACAACCGTACTAAATATCGTTAATACACAAACATCGCCAGAAAACCTTGATTCGGCTGTCTCTGCTTTTAATAGAACTCTCAATGATTGTTTTCTATCATCAGTACCACAGAGAAAAGCCCGTTAAGCATCTGGTCCTGTATGGTTTACTGAAGAACTGAGAAAATTAAGAAACTTAAAATCCATGCATTATAAAAAATTTCAAATAATTCATTGCATTACAGATTTTGGTTCTTATACCTCTATTAAGTACAAGTATCGTGAATTATGCAAGCAATCTTACGATATTTATTTCTGTAACTTTGTCTTGTCCAATAATTGATACTAACACGGTTTTATCATACTTAAAAGCTCTTCAAACGTCATATAAAAGTGTTCCCGACAATATACTGTCATGTATACTAAAATATTGCTGTGATGAATTAGTAACTCCAATCACTTTGATTTTTTCTTCTTCATTAAAATCTTGCTATTTTCCAGTTGCCTGAAAGTCGTCTTTTATTATTCCGTTGCACAAGACTGGTAACAGGTCTTTAATCGATAACTATCGTGGAATTGCAAAATTAAAAGCTTTACCGAAGCTTTTCGAGGCAATCATTACTTCACAATTATCACATAGTGTTAAATCTTTATTGTCTCCACTCCAACATGGATTCTTTTCAGGAAAATCTACGGTTACAAACCTACTTGAATTTACTTCCAAAACCATTGAGAATTTTGGAAAAGGTTTACAGACTGATGTTATATTTAGTAAAGGTTTTGATGTTGTTAATCATAAACTCTTAGTCTTAAAGCTATCTCATGCTGGATTTCCCACAACACTTGTCAGATGGATTTAATCTTATTTATGCAATAGACCACAACGTGTTCTTTTTAAACTTCTGAAATCTCATGAGTTTCCTGTCACTTCGGGTGTACCTCAAGGAAGCCACCTCGGGCTTCTTCTTTTTTTACTGTTTATAAATGATTTGCCATCTGTCATAAAGCATTCAAGTATTTTAATGTACGTGAAACTATTTCTTCCTTTCAAAAATGCGAATGATGCCGTTCTCTTGCAAGCTGACATAGAGCATCTTTATAGCTGGTGCAACGTGAATCGTATGAATCTTAACATGAAGAAATGCAAGCACATGGCTTTCACTCGAAAATCTCATGTCACATGTATTTATAAAATTTGTGACCATACATTAGAGTCTTTAGATGTCTTTCATGATCTTGGAGTAACTATGGATACTATACTTCGCTTTCATATTCATATTAATAAAATTATAAATCGAGCAAATAGTACTCTAGGTTTTATTAAACGATGGGCAAAAGAGTTTAATGATCCCTATATAACAAAAACCTTATTCACCTCTCTAGTGCGACCTATTTTAGAATATGCTTCAATTGTTTGATGCCCTCGATATAGTTGTTACAATGACGACATAAAATCAGTTCAGAAAAAATTTCTTTTGTTCTGTTTAAGCCATCTTTAATGCAATTCTAATTATCACCTCCCACCTTATGAATATCGTCTGCAACTTTTAAATCTTCCTACTTAAAGTAATCGGAGAGTTATGCTAAATGCTACTTGGATTTTCAAACTTTTACATGGATATGTAGACAGTCAATATTTACTGAGCAAAATTTACTTTAATATTCCTCTCCGACCTAGAAGATCTTTTGAGCTACTTTACATGAACTTTTGTAGAACTAATTACTTGCAAAACGAACCACTTAGAAGCGTTTGTGGGGACTTTAATTTTGTTTCAGTTGCATTTCTTTAAATGAATCCGTTTACTCAATTAAATTTAATATTTTAGATTATCTACAGTATCGCCACTAATCTGGATCATGCTTCCAAGGATACTTAATATTTTCCTGTTATGTTTGGTTATACAATCTAGCTGTGTAGTTTAATATGATTATCCAGAGCGAGACCACGTCCGTCTCGCTTGGCATATGCCGGTTTGACGCCGTACGACTAGCTTTGCATGTGTGAGCTGTGCTCTAATCCATATTTATATAAACATACACGCTATAGATATATTTTGATTTTCCAGAGCAAGACCTCGTTTGTCTTGCCTAGCACATGTATGAGCTCGACCTCGTCCGTCTAGCCTGGAATATGGGAGCACCGCTCTAATCAATCATTCTATTTACTACTAAAAAGCTAACCGGATTGCAACTGTATATTCCTGAAAGCCTGGCAATTTTACATTTTATAAAAATTTAGTTGTACTTAAATAAATTGTATTTATTTTGTCTAATATTAATTGCTATAAAGCCATATGTGCCTATCATTCAAATAAATAATAATAATATCCCACTGTACCCCACAATTTTGTTTACTTACAAACATTTATTATTAAAATGCTTAAAATTCAAAAATAACATAAAATGCATGCTATTATGTAACATATATATCGACATAACTTTGCCTGCTAAAAACTTCCTACTTTAAGAAAATTAAAAAAAATCTCTCCTTTTTTTCCCTACGCCTATATTTTGCATATACTTATTTTGCATATACGCCTATATTTTACATATACCAACACTGCCTTCATGAAGTTTTTAAATTGATTTCTATATATAATTCTATAAGAAATTCTACATTATTTTTTTTAATGGTCAATATTTGTACATATTCGTATTTCATACATTTTATCTGAAGTTTAAAAATTTATATAATATGCACAACTTGCCCAACATGAAATTACAAGAAACACGAATTGAAGTGGTGATTTATATACGCAAAACAAAGTAAACTGCTCTTAAGAACTAGTTTTATTTTCAGAAAAATGTTCAAAATATACTGGTAGGACTATTTTGTGCCCCTTTAACAGCTTGATAAAGTTATTGTCTAGAATACTCTGCACTGAAATAATTCTATTTTTCAGAATTTAGTTTTTGCTAATTTTATTAATTTAATTTTACAACTTCTGATTTTGTTGTGTTGATTACAAGTACTGATTTTAAAATTAATTCATTAATGTTTAAAATCTTGGTTTTTTATATAAATGATGGCACACTTCAATAATTTACTACCACTATCAATTGTCTTACTACTAACACAACTTATTAACGCTATTAAATAATATACGCTATTCTGGATCAATTTGACATACTTAAAACTGTCTGATTCTTAAAAGTTACGCTTAAATCGTGCTTAAAACATAAAAATCGTTTTCGTACACTTGAGCATCCTAAATTCATATTAAAATTTCCAACAATTCTAACAAGCTGAAGGTTAAACAAAAAAAAAAAAAAACTCTTTTTGATATCTTTATAGTACTGCTTGGCCCATTTCGCCTGAAATTTAAAGACACTCAATGCCATAATTTATGCAAGTTCTGAGTAGCAAATTTATTTCCATAACAATTCTTATTGGCTATTTGAACTAACGTTTATCTGAAAATTATGGTATTAGGTTTATGACTGCAATAAGTAATGATGATAAAACTGTTTGGAATAATGCAAACCGTAGCAATGGCCAGTTGCAGTAAGAACAAAAATAAAAAAAGAAAAATAAAAAACGATTATCAATTCACTGGGTGAAAGTTTCGTCATAAATTAATCGCGGTTTTTTTTTTCTTGCTTCTACTATAAAAGAATATTTGATCGAAACGATTAAGATTACAAAATTTTACATAGGCATTGAAGGTTTAGTCGCAGGAAAAAAAACCATTTCTGAAGCCTTTCACAACTCAATACAAGATATCAACACTACCATCTAATAGTGCACACGCCAGCAGCACCACCGTTTCTAAATGGAAATTTTCAAATAGTAATTAGTGGAATATCAGTTCTGGCTCTTCATTTATGTCGCCACTGACTCGCCAGTCGCAACAGCTGTTTTTCGTTCATCGGTCATTGTCTGCCTTAGCGCGCCGTCCGACTGTCTTTTACCGGCCATTACCCATCGCATTATACGGGTAATCTTCGAAGTGTTGTCGAGATAATCATTAGTTTATTTTAAGCTTAGAATTTCTTGCATTTTGGGTCGCAATTATTTTGAACATCTTGTTTCGTCACACCATTTTCATTGAATTTTTCACTTTGTAACTCTGACAGCAGACAATGCTGTGAATCTGTCAGTTAACAACATACTTCAGTCAGTTGGAAATGAATTTGTTTTTTATTGTGCTCAGCCTGTATATCTTCAGTGTGAGTTATTTGTTCTTTTGTTTTATTTTTCTTTTTTTTTTTGCTTCCGTATATGATAGCTGTATACTTTGTTGAGAAACTTGACTGAAAATGAGATGCCAGCCATGCCAAATATGGTTGATGATTAGATACAATGACTTAGAAAATTTGGGTCAAATAAAATTTTGTAAAATTTAAATACCGTCCAGAGTGTTAAAACTTTTATTTTTTGTTTTTAGTTAAAATTTATTCATGTTGATTTGATGATATCTTTGTTGGTTTTTAAACGCCCTCTAAGCTAGAAATTCCATAGAAAGCTTATTCAGAAGCTTATGAATAGAATTTATTAGATAAGGTTAACTGTATCTGATGTGATATCTGATACTTTCGTTTTTTTTTTTTTGTTTATGTTTGCAATTTTGTGAAAAAAAATCACTTTCATTATGAGTCATGTGAATAAAATTGATGTTGGTCATTTATAAAGAATTTAACATATGAAGGTTGAGGCAGAAAAACGAACTTACAGAAAACTTATTTTGGTAGCTCATTGTAAAGGCAATGAAATTACCTCTCCAATGGTACATCAACAAATTCCACCAACTTAACTGTTACCGAGCTGTGCTCGTGTGAAGATGAAATCAATCAGTTGAAACAACCAAATTTCAACTGTGAATGTAAATTTCTCAGAATTTCGCGTAAAAAATGAAATGAAATGAAATTATTTTTAGGATTAATTTTGTAATTTGTTGTATGTAATGCAGGAGATATATTTTCGTACGAGAGCAGTTTAAAAAGTCCTTGCAAACCTCAACATAAACAAAGCCTCTGGTCTGGATGGTATACCACCACTTGCCAAAGTCACTCTCGCCAAAGTTATGTAGAGCGTAATTAACTTCAACCATATGAACTATCAGGAGCACAATGAATTGCTTAGTGACCGTCAATATGGTTTTCGTAGAGCCCGCTCAACTGGTGACCTTATGGCGTTCCTATCTGAAAAATGGAACCAATGCGTTCACTTATTCGGTGAGAGCAGAGTTGTTACTCTGGATATTTCAATGGCATTTGACCGAGTGTGGCATAAAGCGCTCGTGTCTAAACTAATTGCATATGGTGTCGGTGGTAGCTTTGCTCGGTGGATCACGTGCTTTCTTATGAATCGAACGATCCATGTTATAGTCGACGGCATATCGTCCAGAGAGCATGCCATCAAAGCAGGTGTACCGCAGGGCTTTGTTCTATCGCCAGCTTTGTTTCTGGTTTTTATCAACGAGCTTCTGTCGTTGACTCACAAGCCCCTTAGCTCCCCTCAATATGAACGGTGTAGATCTTACGGAGTCAGATGCTCTTGGCGTGCTAGGCATATCAATACAAACATATCTTCAGTGGAATGATCACAGTTTTGATGTGTCAAAAAAAGCAGCCAAGTGCCTTGGTTTTTTAAAACGATGCAAGAAATACTTCACTCCATTTGATCTTCGTTTGAAAATGGCCGAAATTGGAGTACAATTTGCACATTTGGGCAGGGGCTTCAAGATCATATTTGGAGCTTCTGGACCGGATTCAAAGACGTGCGATATATTTGATAGGTGATGAAAATATTTTACCCTCTCGCAACTCTCTTGGGCATCGTTGCAATGTTGGTTGCCTAAGTCTTTTGTACAGGTACTACCATGGGAAGTGTTCAAGGGAGTTACATGACCTGACGCCGCCAGCTCGTGTGTTTCCTAGGTCCACTCGGGCAGTCGGGAGTGTTGGTTAAGTCTACAAAAAAAAATTAATTTTCTTTTTAATGGCACCAAAAACATAAACATATCTCAAAAAATTAAAAAGTTGGCTGTACTAAGAAAATTATACTTATTAGAAAACCATGATATTATCTACTCCATAACTAATTGTAATGTTTTTTTGTAACGCCAACTTTTTTATATTTTGAGATATGTTTATGTTTTTGTTGCCATTGAAAAGAAAATTGAATAAGTTACAAAATTAGTCAAAAAAAAAAAATTTCATTTATTACGCGAAATTCTGAGAAATTTGCACTTAAAGTTGAAATTTGGTAGTTTTAACTGATTGATTTCATCTTCACACGAGCACAGCTCGGTAACGGTAAGTTGGTTGGGTTTGTTGATATACTGTTGGAAAGGTGATTTCATTGCCTTTAAAATGAGCTATCAAAATAAGTTTTATGTAGGTTAGTTTATCTGCTAGAAACAGTAACGTGAATCAAAGTCGGGAAATATTAATTAACCCTGTATCTCCTAATAATGTGAAAATAGACCCCCTCCCCCATACTATTTTTTGCTCAGCTGGACATAACCTTTCAGCTCCGTAAATAGTTGCACTCAATTGCGGGACACCCTGTATATTCTTTTATTTATTCTAAACGCGATCTATTTAAAATTTTCTCAGCTTTTCTATAAAAATATTAAAAAAATTTTTAAAATGGGAGCAAGGCCATAAAAACTAGATTTTTTTTTTTTTAACCTTGCTTTTAAGACAGCTACGAACATAATCAGCTCGCGAGCGAAGAGCTTTTTCAAAAATGTATATGTATATAAATTCATCCGCTGCAAAAAAGCTTTCAGTCTGCAGGCAGACTCAAAGCAGATAGGGTCAAGTCGCTTTGTTCGCTGGATTTAAAAAAAAATACGTTGTGCTTGTACACTGAAAAGAATAAAATAAGAAAGGGATGCGTAGTTGTGTTATATTTATTTAGATTAAATACTTAAGAAACGCAGCATTTCTTATTCATGTAAGCCATTATTGTTTTCATAGTTTGCAAGCTTAAAATAGTTTTTTTTATATTTATTTTGTTTTACGGTTAATTTTGTCTAAACAAGGCTTTATCAAAAATGCCGAAAACTGTTACTAGGTATATATATTTCATTTTAATTTCGTTGATGTTAAATGAAAAAATAAGGGGAAAGAATAAGGTAAGTACAATTCAAAAATGTAATTAATAGTGTTTTTTACTCTTTTTAAATTTATTTTTTAAATGAAAATATTTGCTTGCCGAAGAGGATCGCATAGGCTAGAAGTATGAAGGTTTTTATAATCCGAAGATGAAGGTTACCTCTTTTGGACATTTCTTGACATATAGTGTAAAATATTAAGGGGTTTCATGCAAATGGACAAAACCAATATAAAAGGTATAAGCCGTGTAAGTTTATCACCTGTCAAAATTTTTTATACAATATTTTCAATACCATTTATAAGGGTTTTTCCCAATTTCATTAAAAAACTTATACTCAATTCTAAAACATATATGGCACAGGGAATATAGATTTTGTAGTGACATTAATTTACTTGTAATTTAGTAATTTATTAATGTAATGTAATGTAAGTATGTTTTAAATGTAAATATAATATAGATAATAATAAATGTAATAATATTTGCAATAATAATATATAATAAACATATAATAATAATATATAAGAGAAATAATAAAAAAATTAGATTGTAATTTCATAATTTTTCTATTCGCGTCTATTTTATATTATTTTTGTACATAAAGCTTTCAGGAAACTTTCAAAATGCTTTAACGTTCTATTTCTCTCAGTGAGAAGCTTTAAACGTTACACATACATGCAAGCAGCTTAAGTTGTGTGCGTTTGGTCATCACTGTTTTAAGAGCTTTTCTCAAAAATTTTTAATGAGACACTATTTTTTTCAAAAAAGTCAACTTTTTTTATATAAAACAATGTTAATCCTTTTTTATGGTAGTCCAACAGCAAACTATGAAAAATAAACGCAATTCTATAATGGATTTTAGCTGAAATAAAAACGGTAAATAAAATTTTTACATATTTTTAACCAAGGTCTTCAAATTTGAAAAGTTACAAAAATATCCCAGATGATGACCTCCACATCTGGTGGAATTGCTCATATATAGAATACTTCAAAAAAAAATTCTCTGTGGAGTTGCATTGAATTTTGAAAAAAATGCCATACAAAGAATTTTTGAATTATACAGCAAAATTGTTGGTTAAAATTCCTCAAAGTACAAAATTCATACGATAAAAAAATTCTTCCTCATGCTCTTTTAACACGGTGTAATGTGAGTTGAAGTTATCAAATTTTCGGTATAATTTTCATCATAAAATTTTCAGTTTGGAGAGTTGTAAACAAAAATGTACTAAACAAAATGCAATGCATCTTAGTTAAAGATGTACAATTTTATTGGCTTTCAAACGAAGGTAAGTTGGTAAAAATCAATTTATTAGTTTCTTAATTATATGCAAAATACTGAAGAAGAAATTTCTTGTTATTTCGAAATAATGGGTTTTTAGCTAAAAACGTTTTAAGCACTTTATGCTATCATTAACCCTTTGTTAATATTGAAGTGCTATATAACAAAATTAATGTTTTTAAGAGTAGCATCAGAAATCAGCGTATACCGGAAACTTTTCCGAAAAAGTTGAAAAAATGAAACGGTCTAATGAACATATTGTACCAAATTCTCTTAATTCGAGTTTGGCTTAGGTTTTTTATTTTAGCCCTTAATAGCTTTTGTATAAAAGATTTGGTATTAGGTGAGTCGGAGCTTTACGTTTATGAGCTAATAGCTAAAGTTCATACTGTAATTATTGTTCTCATTTATATACTGTGCAATATGCTTCAAAATGGTAGAATCGCCTCTCAAACATAATTGGTCACTTCAGCACTATATAACCAGAGTACACATTTTTTATCAAAATACCGAATATTAAATACAACCATTACTAAAAATGGTGTACAACAGTGTTATTTTTTTTCTATGTTAACAACAAAGCTTGTTACCAACTTGGCGGGCAGCTTCTACCGTGCTGTAAAATATTTCGCATGATTGGCCTGCCTTGTTAAAATTTAATTAACAGCCTTAACAGTCAACACAGTCGACAAGAACATAATATTGGAAAAAAAGCAATTTATAATTTAAAAGCGACAAATGACGCTTAAGCTTACCTGTAGAGCGTGCCACAAAAGCATCCAGCTGCGTGGGGAAAACGATGAAGCAGAGGGCCCACGATGACAGCAGCACTAGAAAGCGCCAATACATGATCCAAGCGTCGTTCGATCCGAGCGTGCAGTTTTGCGTTAATTTGTTAAGAAAAGGTTTTGTTGTTAACAGCGGGAAGATGTGCTGAGTAGAATGTGTGTCACACAATATACAACTAAATGCTACGCATGAGCCACTGTCGTGTTAGACCAAGAGTTTCGCCAAGCAAATTGTAATAAGTTGGAACCTCGAAGAACGTTCCAAATTATTGTAAGCTTTGTGGTTGTCAGTTTTTGCTGTTAACTTGTGTTCTTGTGCACACAATAATTTGACGTGAAGTTATGCGCAACGCCTACCAACTCGGAAATTAAGTTAAATGCTAATAAATTCCTAGGGTGCCATCGTTGGTCATAAACTGAAAATATAAAAAAAGAAAGAAGAATAAAAAAATGAGTTTCAAAAAAAGAATGTAAGTTATTCCCTTTTCTGTGCAGCTCTAGATTTGTGTTACAAGAACAAGACATAAAGTAAGAAATTATTACAATTATTATTATTATTACTATAATGATGATCAGAACTCAATGACGTAAGGCACAGCTGCGGGGAAGACCGTTAAGATGATGTCAGTCAGTCGCAACGTGCGGTCCCAACCCGTTAACTGGCCGTCTGGTTGCAACTGTAGAACAATTCATGACGGCACAGAAAAAATGCTGCAACAACGCTGCTGCAGCAGCATTCAAAGAGTGCAGCAATAATACCAAGCAATATAGTGCATGAAGAAAAAAAAAATAAATAAGAAAAAAAGCCTTCAATTGCGGCAATTGTAGCGACATGGGAAAGCATTGCCAAAGAATTAAATGAAGCAGCATCACTTTAAGCAGAAAAAAGCCAAGAAAATTCTAGAATGCTACAATAAATAAAAATTAAATGCCTTGGCCAAGGCAGTGAGACAAAAACCAACAACAACACAGCAACGGTTACAGCAGCAAAGTACAACTAGATAGCATAGAAAATGTTTGGCATTTGATATGCGAGAAAAGTTCAGAGACAAGCGACAGGCGACAACAACTCACTCAAGATTCATCATGTCGATTACAGGTGATTCTTTTTCATTACAATGAGAATACGATAAAAAAAAGAAGAAGAAGAAGAAGAAGAAGAAGAAGAAGAAGAAGACAACGGGAAAAGGGTGTTTCGAATTCTAAAATGCATGTGTGAAACGTCACGTGAACGCATGCAATCACCTAAGTTACAGCTTGTTTTAACTGTGAATTTGGTTTTAATAAGCGGTTAATGATAAGCGGAAGCCAAAACGAAAGACTTAAGAGACAAACTTAAGACACGAAGAATTTCAATCAGCTGCTGCAGTAGGTTTATGTCTTAAGTCTTTTGTACAGACTATTTGTACGAAGCTAAAAGACAAGCTGATCGTAAACATTAAAACTGGCAGCTACTAAGAGGATGGATGCATGACCTAAACACATCAACAGCAATAAACATAAAATATTTTTACCTTCTTTTGCCGCTGTTTTTAATCAAAGAATTGATAAGTTAGAAAATTTTTTATTTAAATGTGTATATAATTAATTTATAATTACATTCATTTTTTAAAATGAAACTGTTAATAATAAAAACGATCAAGCTTCTTCAAATTTATATATCTCTAAAATACTGTTATATCATTATTTAATCATGATCAAAATTTTACTACTCTGAAGTTATGATGCAAATGCAAATAGACGTGGTTTAACTGTAAAATTGTTAAGCTGTACGAGCGACAACCTAACCTAAATTCTACGAAAACAACTTAAAGTTTGTTTTCAAGTCTTTTGATTTTGAGCATTAATTTGGAATGTCTTCATTGTAGTGTTCTAACATAGAAAGTTATAAGAGTGCAAATTTTTGTAAAACTTCAAAAGTGCTGGGCTGAATGAAATAAGTTTCAAAATATCATATTTCTGCTACGGCACAGTATAGGGGGTATTTTCCTTTCGAAATTTCAATAGTAAGTATATTTAATTAAAATGTAAACATTTGTATGAAATTATCCACAATGCCACGCATTGCTTGATCTTGTTTTGTTTTCACGCGTTTGTATTGCGAGAGTTTCAATAAACTCTATGTTGCTCTCTATTCTTATCTTTTAATGCTCAGCTAGCATAGCACAGCACACAAATTTTGTTATTTTTGTGTCTTTGAAAATATGCGCATTCGCATTGTAACCATTGCTTATAGCTTGTATTGAAGTGCCATTTTGTTATAATTGATAATAATCAGGGATCAGGGGCGAACTTTCACATGGCAACGTGTCTGACTGCCTCAACCTGGCGAGGCCAGCATTATCCATGTCGAAATCGTCTCAAGTCGACTTAAACCTCCTCGTGGTGTTCCCTGGGCAACGGCAAACTGACATCCGTTAGTTTGACGGCTAATTTGAGCGGCGGGTCGCTTCGTGGACCTTAAACCTGGAATGTGCGCAGGGTTTGGGTCCCGCCACATTACTACTGCCCAATGAAAACTAAACCAGTCTCGGATAAGAACCCCCGTTACTTTGACGACCACCGCAAACGAAAAACGGACAATGATTTACGGATATGCACCTGGAATGTCCGGACCCTTTATAGGGAAGGTGCCACTATCCAACTGGTGGAAGCCCTCAAAACACTAAAATCTGACATCACCGCCATCCAGGAAATGCGATGGAAAGGGCAAGGCTGCTCTAAATAAGCACACTGCGATATCTACTACAGCTGCCATGCGGAGAAACGTGATTTCGGATGTGGATTCGTCGTTAGCCGGAAACTATGCCACCTTGTTTCCCGGTTCACACCTGTGAACGAAAGATTGGCCACGATCCGCATCAAGGCAACATTTTTTTCATCAGCCTTATTTGCGCGTACGCCTCGACGGAGGAAAAGGACGAAGCCGTTAAGGACGCTTTCTAAGCTAGTCTTGAGGACGTATATGACCACCTTTCGGGCCATGACGTGAAAATAGTCCTCGGCGATTTTAATGCGAAAGTCGGAAGGGACGGCATGTTTTGCCCCACTGTCGGTCAGTTCAGTCTTCATGAGACCTCCACAAACAACGGTCTAAGACTGATCGACTTCGCAGCGGCGCGAAACATGGTAGTTAGTAGCACCAGATTTAAGCACCTTGACATCCAGAAGGCCACCTAGCTGTCCCCGAATCAAAAAACGCGAAACCAACTTGATCATGTTGTAATCGGTGGATGGCATGCCTGTAGTGTTCTAGATGTGCGTACATTTCGGGGGGTCAACATTGACTCCGACCATTATCTTGTTGCAGCCAAGATCCGCATGCGATTATGCAATGCGAAGAACATACGCACAGGAATGCAACGAAAGCTAGATGTCGCTAAGCTGAAACACAACGGACTGCCGAGGCCTACTCCGCTCAACTCTTGGAACCGACGACGCTGGCGTACTTTGGGTGCATATATCCCACTCCATGCGCGCTGCCGCTGAAGAAGTCATTGGTTTCCGGCGCGCGCAACCTCGGAACCAATAGAACCAATGGTACGAGAAAAACGCTGCAGTCAGATGCAACGCGAGGAGTGCGAGAAAACTATCGCGAAAAGAAGAAGGAAGAGCCTTTTCAGACGCTAGAAAAGAGAGCAGGAAAAGCGTGAGCGTGAGGAACTAGAGGTATACCAGGGCAAGAAGGATGCACGAAAATTCTATCAACATGTTAAGAGTCTCCCAAGGTTTCAAGCCCGGAGCATCCACTTGTAGAGACGAAAATGGAGATCTGAATACGGATACGCAGTGTGTGCTGAGATTGCGGAGACGGCACTTCTCCAATTTACTTACTGGCGACGATTCCACCAATGCCGCTCATGGAGAGCACAGTTCAGTGCCACGAATCGACGATGACGGAGTAGAAGTATCACCACCTAGCCATGAAGAGGTTCGAGTTGCTATCCAACGACTCAAAAACAATAAAGCAGTGGATGCTGACGGCCTGTCAGCTGAATTGCTTAAAACCGGCGGCGATGAGTTGATAAAGCACATGCATCAGCTCGTCAGCAAAATATGGCTAGCAGAAAGCATGCCCGACGATTGGAACCTCAGCGTACTGTGCCCTATACTTAAGAAAGGAGACCCAACAATCTGCGCTAACTATCGAGGTATCAGTCTTATTTCCATCGCATATAAGGTTCTCTCAAGCGTACTGTGTGAGAGATTAAAGCCGATTACAAAAACACTGAGAGTTGAGTTGACCATACCAGTCCTAGAAAGTCCACCACAGACCAGCTTTTCACGCTACGACAAGTCCTGGAAAAAAAACCCACGAAAATCAAATTGACACACATCATCTCTGTCGATTTTAAAGCTGCGTTCGATGGCCCGAGAAGGGATTGCCTATATGCAACAATGTCTGAGTTCGGTATACCTGCAAAATTGATTAAACTTTGCAGAATGACGTTGAGCAACACACGCAGCTTCGTCAAGGTAGGAAATGTCCTCTTCGAAACCCTTAATACCGAAAGAGGTTTGAGACAAGGCGATCCACTGTCTTGCGATCTCTTCAACATCATCATGGAGGGGATCGTACGAAAAGCCGGCGTTCATCGTTATGGCACTATTTTCTACAAAGGTGTCCAGCTCCTTGCGTACGCTGATGATATTGATATTGTCGACAGAACCAAGAGAGTTGTTACCGCTGCTTTCGCCGCTATCGAAAATTAATCAGCCAAAGTGGGTTTGACGATAAATGAGGGTAAAACAAAGTATATGCTGTCTACAAACAAGGGAGCGCGGCGTTTAGACTCCCACGTTTCATCCGGCAGCTATAACTTTGAAGTAGTCAAGGAGTTCGTTTACCTTCGCACCGCCATTAATACCAAAAACGAAATCAGCCTGGAGATAAAGCGAAGAACAATAATTGCTAATAGGTGCTAGTACGGGCTCAGTAAGCAACTAAGTTCCAGAGCCCTCTCTCGATCGACAAAACTAACACTCTACAAGACGCTCGTTCTACCTGTGCTGCTTTATGGCGCTGAGGCATGGGTAGTTTCGCAAACTGACGCAGCCGCTTTGGGGGTGTTCGAGAGAAAAATTCTTCGCAAATCTTCGGTCCTGTTCGAGTCAGCAATGACTATCGCATCCGAATGAACCACGACATTCGGTACCACAAGTAGTACCTTTAGTTTCGACTTTTCAAAAAGATTTTCATTGGAATTTTTTTTTTTTTTACCTTAAGTCCTGTTTCTCTCAAAATCCTCACGTAATGCATGAGTTTAGGTTTCAAATTCCTCATGAGGAGCATTAAATTAATAAAACAGTTATCAATTCCTTACTCACAAAAACGCATCTTTTTGATGTAAGTGCTGTTAACGCTTAAGCAAAGAAAGGCAAAATAGTATAAAAGAAGCTATAATATTTTAAATTAAAACGCTTATTGTAGGGTAACTTTCTTTTATTGTTTAGATAGTATAGATAGAGACATAATTAAGGTCAAACATTGGCCACAGGTTAATGCATTTTTAGAAATAAGAAACAACGGAAAATTGAAACCTAATTGATCTTAGGCAATTTTTCGTGGAGGTTATTTATGTAAATGAATTTTTTAGTTTTAAACTAATAAAGCTAAGCACACTTCATTTAATAATATCATCTAACTTTATTATTTTAATTAGTTTTCTCTAATGGGGCGTTAAATTTGAATGTGCCTAAAAGTGCTTTAAGCTAAATTTTTATACTGTACATATTACATATTTGCATAATTAGGTAGATCGGTCAATTCAAATGGTAAATTTACAGTTTCGTACATATTTTTTAAGGTTTGTGGGCATCACAGAAACTGTGTTAACGATTTTTTTTTATTTCGATTATTTGTGTTATTTTATTAAGGGGTCATCTGTCTTGATTATTGAATTTGAGAAATTTATTTTTAATATATTACTTTTTTAATTATCAAGCCTCCAGATAATATTAAAAAATTGTGTTTTTTTGTGATGCATTGCTGAAATACACACACTCTCCCAAAATAATTGTTGAAATTCAACAATTATGATTATTAAAAAATTTAACAATTGCCTTGTTAAAATTTTCTATTGACTTTGAGTATTTTTGTTCTTTTTAAAAAACCGACAATATATATAGCACGGTTGTTAAATTTATTGTTGTTTTCTTACATTGTTAAATGCGACAATTTAATTGTTGATTTTTTATATTCAAAAATTCAATTGAGAACTTAAATTTAAAATTTATTTATTGTGCTGAAACTTGCAACGCGAAGAAACTAATGGAATAAAATTAAAGTAAATATAATAAGTTTATTTAAGGAATTTAATTGCTGAAATGTTAAGGCGCAAAAGACCGAAATGGCCGCCTCTTTAAGGCTGCACCCAAATACAAACGTCACAGACCAGAATCCGAGCAGTCCAAATTCTCCAAGATTTTATTTTTGCTGTAAAATATTGTGTTCTTATTAAAATAAAGTCTTACAACTCTTTTCGAAGTTTAGATTTCGACATATAGACTTTTAATTTTTGACTTTAAAATGTTTTTGACATTCTTATTTTGATATTTTGACATTTTTTAATGACAACCTGTTATTTAAGACATCAAAACTTAAGTGCGAGAAATTAACAATTTCAATTGTTATTTCTAACAAAAAATCAACAATTGCCTTTATATTTTTTACTAACAGTTTTTTTCTGAGAGTGCATATACTACACATGTATAGGTATATCAACGTATATTAACACATCATTTGCGTGTTCCTCAAAACAAGCCTTACAAATTCAGTAGCAACTCTCGCTCAAAAATTTTGTTTTTAGTTATAAATCCTTTATACAGTAAGTACTGGAAAATTTATTGAAAAAATGCGAAAAGGCTTATCTAATTTCTTGTTTATTTTTAATTCTATACTTTAGTTTGGAGAACAAAATAACGCCCCCTGTTGGCACAATTATAAAAAAACGAAATGCCCATTCCAGACCTTGAAAGGACTTTGACCGAGGTTCTTTCAATTGTGTTGTGTGTGTTGTGAAAAGTTTGAAGAACACAAATTATTGAGAACTTGATCTACAAGCTTTGTGCTGACTCCGAACAGCTTATGTTCTCAAGAAGCTTTTCATGGCAGTTCTCACTCTCTGAGGTTTGCCATTGTCTGAAGAGAGGTGACGGCCGAAAAGAAAAAAGAATTTAATTCAAAAAAACATTCTCTGTCTAATGGGATTCGAACCTGGGTTCTATCACATACAAGCCACACAGCTCAACCAGGATATCACGGCCGCCATAATAGGACTTGGCCGCCATAATACGGTAAAAGTAAAGCATCAACCTAAAAATATAATTTTTGGGATTTTATTTATTTATTTAAAGGGAGTCGGAAGCGGGGAAGGGGCAGTTGCCCCCCGGTAAAAAAAAGTGGTTGGAAAAAAATGGATTTTACAATACCAAAATAAAATTGTTTGCAATAATAATTATTTTATTGAATTCCTTGGAAAATTTATTTCAAAATTATCACTTTTCATTTGACTTATATATAACTTAACTTATAATATGTTAGAAAATAAATAGCTTTTATTATGCTTTCGTGATCGTAGTGTCCAACCGAAGGTTAACACAGTGCATTAAAATGTTAAACGACTAAACTACTTCCCTCGAGATAAGACAATTTTCTAATGTTTTTAATTTTATATATAATATAAAATTTTAACGCGCTTCTTTTGGTTTTATCGCCGTATTTCTTTGACTTTTAGAAGACATAATACTAAATCGGCAAATCGACCTCTTTCAAGTTTTTTCTTCAAATGAATGTTGGAAAACAATTCCCTTTTAACAAAAGAGCTTTATTTAAAAAAAGTCGTTTTGTCAAAAGCAAAATTTATAAAACTCTTCACTTTTCAATTTTACAAAACGGATTGTCTTGACATATGCGGCTAATATAATTTTCTTTGCTACTTACAAGGAAAGGTCCCCAGGTGTCACTCACCGATTTGAATAACTTTTGGATATGTGATAGAGGACAAAAATCTAAGGTCGACGTATTTTATTATACGTGCTCAATCGATAGTTTACGGCTTCAAAATGACGTTTTAAAATCAGCGAAAATTTCGATTTTTTTGCCACAATTTCACTATTTTCTATAGAAAATATACAAATTTGGTATCAAACGAAAGGTATTTTAAGGCCACATATGCTGGAACCCTTTTGGAGAAATAAATTTCATTGTAATTTTGTTGTTTTAATTTTTAACAGTATTTAGTCGATATCATAAGGAGCGCATTTTCGAAATTGTTTCATTTTCATTTATGTTTGATTTAAGAGAATTCTTAAAGTTACCTTTTTTTTGTTTTTTTAAATTTTGAAGTTTTTATATTAAAATTTTCTTTATTAAAACATGCATTTATTTTCTTAAAAAAAAATTTTTTTTTAGAGATGGGGACCACAATATGGGTTTCAAAAATTTTGTTTTTTCTCCAAATTTTTTTTTTTTGAATCTATTTGACGATTTGGTTTTTATCTCTTTTATTATCAATTTCAAAGAAAACTATTTCTCTGGGCTGGATTCACTGAGCACCTTCAGCAAGTTTGCACGTTTTTTTTTATATGAAGTTTTGGTGCTGTCCGCTCAGTAAGAGGGACTTACTGCACGCTCTTCAACTTGATTTACATTATTTTAATTTTTGCAAAAACTTGCTGAAGGTGGTCAGTGAATCCAGCCTTAGAAAGGAAAATATATTGAAAACTGCTTACTTCGTATTTGTGTATAATGTATACAATTTTTTTCAATTTATATATAATAAAATTTGTCCACTCCTGAAAAGTGGACGATTTAAATAGAAGTCGTTTTTTCAAACGTTCACAGAAATATATCTAATATAACCGAACTGATAATATAGAAGAAAAATTATGAACGAATAAATTTTTCGTTTCATATTGAATAAAAATAGCTTTGTTCACTAACGAAAAATTGTTACAAGTTTTACTAGTAAAGCGTTCACGCACTCGAAAAATTTGCAACGAGATAAGACTACGAGAGCGTAAATAGTGAGAGAGAATAAAGTAGCTACAAGTTTCTGCTAGCAAAATTTCTACTTGCAAGAATTTGCAGCTAACGAAAAAAATTGTTTCTCAAAAAAAAAAAAAAACACAGGTGCGTCGTTGGACACACGAGAGAAGCGAAGCTTTTTCGCAGTTACATAGATTTGAGAGCTTAATAATTTTTTTCTTTGTAATAAAGTAACTTCTAAATTCAAATATTTAAAATAACATAAAATTTATTACATATATACAGAAAACATATTTACTGCTTATTTTTTGTTGTTGAATGTCAAATTTCCACGCCAATTACATATACCATAGAGAGTAAATTATTACTAGAGATTGCATCAACTCTGCTAAATCTCTGGCATGTGTTAACAGAGTTATTTCACTTAAAAACATGAAGAAAAAAAACTCTGTTAACCTCTGAGTTTAAGACACTGAGAAATAAGACACCTTGTGGCAAATAAAAGCAAATTGTAGAATAGCAAATACACAATCCTCTATCTATTGATAGATGGTGACGATCTACTGCAGCATAGCTTCTGTTATAACAAAGATTAAATTAACAACCTTTTCTCACAGGTATTTGTGGCCTAGTGGGTAGTGTGCTGGGCTATCGTTAAAAAGGGCATGGGTTCGATCCCCTCGGGAACCAAAACATATTTTTAGTATTTAATATGAAAGTATTAATTTTCTTGTTGTAATAAGCGCTAGCAACAAAGAAACCATCAAAATTCCAAGAAAAAATCTGTCGAAAATTGTTCAGATTTCACTCTAAGCAAATCACAGAACGAGGATTAAAAAGCTTCGCTTCAAAAAAAACAAGCTCTGAAAAGTTATTTCTTGTAAATTTCCTATTAAAATTGATGGAAACAGAAACATTTGTGCTTAGAAGCTTTTGGCGAACAATTTAAATTTATATTATATAGCTCCTTTTTATTTATTTAAATAGTTTCAAATATTTTTAATATTTATTGGGTAGCAAAAGTCGTCTGATCAGCTCTTAGTTTTCAAGTTTATTGTGGTCTGGAGTACCACAAGGTTATGTTCTTGGTTCCTTACTGCTCATTATGTTTATTTATAATATTTTTTATTTTTTGTTAAAGTATCAGCTTTCATGCCTACGCTGATGATATTCAGCTTTATCTCTCTAGAAGTGTTGGTCTCCTTGATGATCTGAATAACAGGATGAATGAAGATTTAGAAATAATTTATCAATGGGCGGTCAAAAACCGTCTTACTCTTAATCTAAGACTATCTGTTTCTTTCACATCTAAAAAAAAAAAAAACGAAATGGCCATTTCAGCCCTTGAAAGGACTTTGGCCGAGCTTCCCTATAGGAACAAACTGACTTGTTTTTAAAAACAACTAATTAAAACACTACTTTAAAATAAACTAGTATATGAACTACTTTGAATTATATTAAGGCGGCAACTACTCTGATTTTGACATGTTTTAATTGCAAATTCTATTTAGATTACAAGTTTATATATATTTAACCTTGTTATTTCATCAAATATTATTAACTTTAGGCCATCAGTAATAGTTTTCAATTGGTTATTTTAAAGTAATCAAAAAAATAATTTAAATATAACTAATTTAACAAGTAGTTGAAATTATATGCAGGCGAAAGTCAATTGACTTATTTAGCGGACATTACCATACAAAATATGTTAGTTCGTTCTATGGAAAAAAGTCAGAATTTCGACTAGTTGTGGTTGACAAAAAACTACTTTATCAACTACTTTTAAATTAATTGATTTTCCTACAGGGTTCTTATGATCAACTGTGTTGTGTGTGTTGTGGAATGTTTGAACACAAATGATCGAGAACTGAACCTACATGTTTTACGCCGACTCCGAACGGCTTATGTTCTCAAGAAGCTTTTCATGGCAGTTTTTACTCTCTGAGGTTTGCCATTGTCTGCAGAGAGGTGACGGCCGAACAGAAAAATTAATTCAATTGAAAAAATTTTCAGTGTCAGGTGGGAATTGAACAAGGGTTCTCTGGCGTATGGGCCACGCACTCTACCCACTGCGCCAAGGCCGGCACATTTTTATATATATCAAAGAAATTTTTAGAGTATATTTTTCAAGAAAATAATTTTCTTGAATCTGAATATTTTCTATCACAAAAATTAAGAGTTAAAATTGAAATAACCCAAAACAAAAAAAAAAAGTATTTTAAAATAAGTACAGTTAAAACAAGTATTATTTAATATTCAAATGGATATAATTCAGTATGCATTGTATATATAATTGTTATTTTATTTCTCTTATTTATTTTATTTAAATGGTTTTTTTGACCCAGCCTAATACACAGAAAATTTTCCATTGAAAAATAATTAACTTGCTTATTTCGAAAACAAACAAATAAAACAATTAAATCAACATTAGAAGAATTACTTCGCCTTCCACTTGCAAGGAATAGTTTT